>CM061133.1:181381589-181912447 GCA_030789695.1 Scilla litardierei | reverse complement strand
ACGAAACTAAAAATAGGAACGTCTCCCGTCAAAAGTGAAAATCGTCACGTCTCATCGAGTAAGATTAAGTTGTGGGAAAACGACTCGAGAAGTGTCGTTCCAAGATAGTGCCACTATTTAATACTCTCAGAGACGTTCACAACGGCATATCACACGAAAGTGTTCATAATCAAAAGAAGTCTGAAACAAACACGTGCACGGTCAAAAGCACGTGCACGAACAACGTACAACGAAAAGTGGTCGTTACATCCTCCCCTCCTTAGAATAAAGTCCGTCCTCGGACTTCCTAGTATAGCTAGTCGCTCTAGTAACTACCCCAATCAAGTCATATAATAATTCAACCAGGTATAGTCATTACAAGTGCTTATATACGCACTAGGTAGTCAAACATTAACACTACCAACACGTATATATATACATTCTCATACGTCATATACTTATACCTATTATAGTCAGTCAAATCCATACACGTATTTCAATCACGTATATAAGCATGCACCCCTTATATAACTACCACCTACCTAATCACAAACAATATTTCTGATACTCATATGAGTAGGATCTCACACTAGCAAATACAATCATTGCTCTACGTATAGATAGCTACCTATGCACAAACATCAAGGGTATACTACCCTCTAATAGTCATCCAATACCAAACATCTCAACACATATAGTCACGCCATACCATTATTAATCAAGTTTTACTATATCTAATATATATTCACCACTACTATAATTTCACAATATATAGTCATTCAATGCATTCAAATATTTCACCATACATTCACATTACGTACGGTCCTATAACTGCATTTACGACACGCCACATATACCATAGTCATCAATTCCTATAGCTAAGCACATACTTACCCGTGCATGGTGCACACCCATACACGCTAACATTTCATTTACGCATACCAATCATATCATTATATTACTAGCACGTCTATGCACCTAGTTTAGCTAGCACACAAGCAAGTCCTTAGTAAATAACTATACCACAAGACCAACCCTATAACTATATACTGGTATAGCGACCCACAATCATGTGCGTAACACTACCAGGCACAAACACTTCTATCACTATACATACATCAACATTGCTATATTCAACTACAAACATACTTTCAACATACTTAGAGTATACTCACTCAAGCTTGAGTGAGACTCAATACACATATTAGAATATTCTATGTACGTAACACGACATTCATACCTATACCAATACCACTCCCATATATATACATCTACCAATACAACCATATACATTCCATAAATCAATCACACTTAATATTTAGTCAGATAACACCCACATAGTTCAATCTAATTATATACCATAATAATAACATTACAGACATCAGCACCCACATATTTATAATACCCTCTCTAGCACAAACATTCACCGTATAGTCACACATAAATAATGTATATATTCACACCATAGCCTACTACCTATAATTAGTATACTAACACATTCACACATACATAATTAAGATGTGCGATAGTCGTGTATACCTCACGGTATGCACGCATGCAACATCCTGAAAAGCAAGCAATACAAATCAAAATTATACTCCTACTACCATATGTATATCACCTATATACTCAGGCAACAAAACATAACTACTTACGTCTAAACACAATACGTACCCACATACGAGCACACACTCATACGTGCTAACATATAGATCACATAATAGGCCTACCCTCTTAACCATACGTACTCTTATTATTATCACTACTAACATACACATAGCTTTACCAATCATTTATTTCAACCATTATAAGTATCTCTGACTACATACACAACTTAGATATTTCAACGCTAACTCTAATACACACCGGCATCCCTAGTATAGTATAGCTATCCACACAAAAATCTATAACTCCTAACCCACGACAACTTCATAATATCACGAATAACTCCGAGTATATATATATATATATATATATATACTAGTCATAACCCGTGCCCGCGGGCACGGATCATTTAACATTTCCCCCGCGAAATATTTGTTCCCCAAAAAATTATTTACACAGCCAAAATTTAACAGAACAATATATTAGCGTAAAAATATTTAGCGGCACGGGCACCTTCGACGCAGGCATCTTCGGCGTGGAACAACAAATTCGGCGTCGAACAACAAATTTGGTGCCCGCGCCTTTGGTGCAGAACAACAAATCTTTGTAAAAAAAATTAGCGCGGCGCGGGCGCATGTTATTTCCCCCGCGAAATATTTGTTTCCCGAAAATTATTTCCACAGCCAAAATTTAACAAAACAATAAATTAGCGTAAAAATATTGAGCGGCACGTGCACCTTCGGTGCGGAACAACAAATTCGGCGCAGGCGCCTTCGGCGCGGAACAACAAATTCGACGTCGAACAACAAATTTTCCGCCCGCGCCTTCGGCGCGGGACACCAAATTGGCATAAAAAATTTAGCGCAGGCGTCGGAACAACAAACATCAGGGAATTTTTACGCTAATGTGTTGTTCTGCTAAATTGTTTTACGCTAAATTTTTTATTTTGTTTAATTTAACCGATTATGATTCTCCACAATCTTTTCCAAGACACTTTTAATTTCAAAGTTTAGATTTCCAAGGCACTTTTCCCCCAAATTTAATTTTAGCACTCTTTGCACGGCACTTTTAATTTTAAAGTTTATGTTCCTAATGCATTTTCTCCCAAAAAATTTCACAAAATCCAATCTCAACCATTGATTTACCAAGATCAAATCTCATCCACTCTTTATCTTGTCCCAGTCAGCCCTATAATTCAAAAAACGCTGTCAAATGTATAATAGATAGTCATAACACATGCCCTCAGGTACGGTTCATTTAAGATATCACCTCAAAATCTTTGTTCAACCCAAAAATTATCCCCCCTACAAAATTTAGACGAACACAAATTTAACGGACGCATTCGGCGCAGACGCCGAATTTAAGATATCCCCTCAAAATCTTTGATCACCCCAAAATTATTCCCCCTACAAAATTTAGACGAACAAAAATTTAGCGGGCGCCTTCGGCCCGGGCACCTTCTCCCCAAAAAATTATTTGCCGCCTTCAGCGCGAACGCGTGGACGCCTTCAACGTGGGGCCTTCAGAAATATGGGATACGTAAATAGATTACTAAGTCGTTTGCATTTTTTAGCCGTAATGCAATATATGTTGGGCATATGAAATAAAGGCACTTGAAATGCTTTCTCCAACCCATGATCCATATTGTTGAGATTGAGAGACAACTATCTAAAGAGAATTTAAATAAATAATTAAAATTCACTTTTCATCCCCCACCCATGCTCAGCCGCGCAAATGCAACCGCCAGGGACAACTCATGCAAGATTTCGACATGTATCCTAAAAAGTGCTTATAACTATCCATCGACTCGTCAGGTTCTGGTCGCCGCCTCACATAGCGAATCCAAAACCATACCGAATTCGTTGAGAGTCGTGGCCCAGCTGGCCACTGGTTATTTCATATGCCCAGTAATGGGTTTCCAAGTTTCAAAAATTTTCATTTTCCCCAACATTCTTTTCAACCAAAATTTATGTCTTTCCCCCAAAATTCTATCAAAAACTCATTCCTCAAGATTAAATCTTAGCGATCTACAGAAAACCCATCGATTGATGTTTCATGACTTATGGGGGGCGGCGGCGGCGGTGATGGCAATGAGTTTTGGGGCAGTGGTGTTGAGATTGAGATAAGGTGGGACTCTGTTTCAGGACTTGAAGTCCACTTGATCGATCGATTGTTCTTGATTTATTTTTTCTTTTTGTGTTTACTTTGTGA
The DNA here is from genome assembly GCA_030789695.1 of Scilla litardierei. Taxonomy (NCBI): domain Eukaryota; kingdom Viridiplantae; phylum Streptophyta; class Magnoliopsida; order Asparagales; family Asparagaceae; genus Scilla; species Scilla litardierei. The sequence continues at coordinate 181,908,652 of CM061133.1, read as the reverse complement.
GTAAGTTTATTGATGAGAGAAAGCAGCTTTGCTTTGCTTTTTGTTGAGAGGTTTTGTCAACACTGTTTTTGGTGCTGGTGATTGTAAAGATTGAAAGCAAGAGATTGTGGAGTTTGCTTGTGTTTGATATAATGATAAATTTGTGATAGCAGGTGCTCGCAATTTTCATAGGAACTTGGGCTAATGTTTGAGCCAATTCTTAGGCCTGCTGTGCTTCGACAAAATGATGTCTAATCAGAAGAGAATGCAAACATTTGGTGGCAAAATTTTCCAAGTATCCCTACCTTAAACTCTGCATTTCTGGGCTTGTGGACTTGTATTGAGATTCTTAAAAATCAATAACATCATGCTACTGTCCTTGCTCTTTACTTCTCCTTTGTATGAGATGGAAATCCATTCAGTTTCTGGGAATGTGGCCTTATATTGGGATTCTTTAAAATAGATAACATCGCACGTGCCTTTTGAGATGGTCTCACACAGAACCTAGATCTAGATCAGTTATATAATACAGAATAATTCATGCCATAGCTGGCACCATGTATAGCTTTTTTTAGCAACAATAAATTCAATAATACGACTCAGAAGTTGAAATAGACAATCAACAACTATATACAATCTAATTCTAGAGCTAATGCTACATCAGTACATAAACAACCGAAAGTATTGCGGGTACAGAGTTGCCGACCAGCCAAAGCCCATTTTCAGTGCCAAGAAAAGCTCAATGAATGACACCAACCATGCGCCTGCATATAGAAGTGTCCAATAAGCAACTCGGCTTCTAAGTGTAAGAAAGATCAGTTGTACTCACATTACTCTGCGTTGTGCGTCTGGTCATGCTCAATAAAATCTCATGCTGAATCGATGCTGTATATCCAAAAAAGAAACAAAATCCCCAATGAATTCAAGAATTTCAAAATGCTTGAACTGAGCCTAACTGAATTCACACTGTTGTTAGGACCATGGCAAGATACATGCATATAGAAGAATATATTGAATCAAAAATAACAATAAACATAACAAAATGTGCATATAAATATAACAAAATGATCAGAATATTGCAGCAGGGAGTGCCCAAACTTTAAAAGTTGCTTTAGCCATAATGTCAAATGGTAGGTCAACTTCACAAATGACATGAGCAAAGGAACTGGCAATAGCTACCTCTGGCTAGAAGAAATACAATTTGGTAATATCTGGAAGCGGGTTTGCTTAATAAGATTATTCTATTGCCCTTGCTAATTAGTTACTTGATCTCATTCTTCTGTTCAGATGATACACCGGTGACTTACAAAAGCTTTTAAAAGAGTTGTCTTGGGAACACATTTGTAATCTCAATTGTTTAGGAAAAAGAACTATATATGGAAAGTCAGTCCAAATTTTGATCTAGATTGTCATATAATTTTGGCACTTCTTTTGATACATAGCTCCTACAGGACATGTGTTACATGGTAGCCATAGAAAAGGTTAGAGGTTGTCAATTTTATAGCCAATGTAGTCTGATATTTCAAGTGAGGGCTCAAGTTATCTTATCACGTGCAATCTAATAGAAGAATCCATCTAATAGAAGAATCCATCCTATTAAAATTCATATTAACAACAAAATCGAGGATGTGTTCAGAAATTAATAATTCCTTTTATTTGTCAATTGAACAAATCATTCTGAATGAACCGAGAAGAATATGACTCAACAAATAGTACTGTCCCTCAAAGAAGCATGGAGGTAAACTACTTCAAATATGCACTCAGATTGGCAACATAAAGTGGTTGTCCTCGTCTCTATACAAATGAAATTACCACTCCGAGTTTCAACTTAAGTCCCTAGAAGTTAGGCAAGAAAACAATCATTATAATTATGTCCTGATAGTACATGTATGTCCCTCAGTATCTGAAAATGTAAATGATTGTGGGTTAACACCATCATCTCACATAGCAAGCCTCCATATACTTGTGCATGTATGTTCATAGTAAATTTCAATTCATAGTGCAGTCAGAAACTGGATAAACTACTTTGGGCCAATATGCAGACTGAGAAAGCTGAATGTGTATTGATATTTGGGATTCTTGGCCAAAACCATAAAATCAGATGTCTAAAAAGCTTCTGGGCCAAAACGATACAATCATATGTCTAAAACAGTAAAGCATTAGATCCAACCAAGAAAATGAAACATAAATGTAACAAACTAAATTTGTAGAATAAGAACATGCATGATAAAGACAAAGTGTGACAAACTAAATTTTAATAAGTTAAAATTGATAATGCTGATGAATATGCTTGAACTCTTGCTATCCTAATATGATGTCCATCAACTTCTTTTGTAAAATGTTTATGAACAATGTACTTCTTTTGTAAAATGTTTATGAGCAATGTACTCATGTATATGCCATCACAAATGTAACTGATAGCACTCATATTCACATGCCAAAAATCTACTATATAAACATTTGGCCATTTCATTACTGCTGTCCATAACAACATGATTGCTAAACCTTACATTTAAAATGAAATAAGCATTTGCATCAATAAGATCAGTATTTAACTGCTTTGAAGTCCTTTGGAAATGTAAATAGAATTTTATTTCTTCACAAAGACGTTTGTATGCCAGTAAGAAGTTGCTAAATGGTACTATATAAAAGTATTGGTTTCGCAACTCAAATGTGCAACTTATTAGAGGAAGCTTCTCAGCCTAGGATCAGCCGGGTTCATTGCACCAACTGGGTTCATTGCACCAAGAAAATCGGAAGCAATCTCTGCAAGCTCAGATAAGAAGAATTAAACGAACCCATACCTTCATAAATTCGGCAAGCAAGAACCCGTGCCCTTGCTGATTTGGGGAAGAGCAAGAACCCGTGCCTGCGAGAATGATTGCTGCTTTCTTCCTGCGAGAATGAGCAAACACTCTCAGACCTTGCGAGAAAGGAGTAAGACTCAGTACCTTCAGATCAAATGATCTTGCGAGAATCTGTACCGTCAGATCTGCGGCAAGCAAGAACTCAGGGAAGCCCTTGGGGAAATGATCTTGCTGCTTTGGGGAAGAGAAAAGAGATTCCTCCTCTTCACCTTGCTGCTTTGGGGAAGAGCAAAAGATCATGCAGCTTTTGGTTCTAGAAAGAAGAATTAAACACGAACAAATGATCAGTACCTTGCGAGATGATCAGTATCTTGCGGCAAGCAAGAACTCGTAAACACCAACAAATGATCTTCAGATCTGCTTTGGGGAAGAGCAAGAGAGTCCTTTTCTTCACCTTGATGCTTGCGGCAAAAACTTGCGAGATGAGATGATCAGTATCTTGCGGCAAGCAAGAACTCGTAAACACCAACAAATTATCTTCAGATCTGCTTTGGGGAAGAGCAAGAGAGTCCTTTTCTTCACCTTGATGCTTGCGGCAAAAGCTTGCGAGATGAGATGATCAGTATCTTGCGGCAAGCAAGAACTCGTAAACACCAACAAATGACCTTAAGATCTGCTTTGGGGACAAAGGAAACGGTTCTTCACATTGCGAAATTTAATTCAGAACCAAATTACTTTGATTACTTTGATTTAACCCTGCGAACGACAAATTAAACCCTGCGAACGACCAAAATCCCACAGAATCCTAGAAGTTGCGAGAAGTTCCAAAGATTCAAAGATAAACTTGTGATTCAAAGAATCCCAGAAGTTTCAATTTCTCAAACATAAACTTGCGAGAAGTTTCAAAGTTGCGCCTTTGTTCTAAGCCCTAGAATTAATTTAGATTAATCATCAAATTACCGGATTCTGATCATCAAATTCCTCTTCTTGAGAAGAGCGAGGCTGCTTTGGCGATCGCCGCGAGGGTGGGTTCTTGCTGCTGCTTTGGCGAGAGACAGGTCCCCTTGTAAGGGTGGGTTCTTGCGATGAAAGAGGAAAGAGACGGGTCCCCTTACTGCTACTTTGGCGAGAAGAAGACGGGTCCCCTTGCTGCTGGATTGCGATTGAGAAGAGGAAAGAGACGGGTCCTCTTGCTGCTGCTTTGGCGAGAAGAAGACGGGTCCCCTTGCTGCTGATTGCGTTTGGAGAGAAGACAAAGAGGTTCTGCTGCTCTATGGGGAAATGCTTTTGGGAAGAGCAAGAGCCCCCAAAACGCCTCTTACTCTTCCCCAAAAAAACTCTGTGTTTTTCAAGAGACTATCAGCATTATTGCTGAAAATGCCTCTTGCTCTCCCAACGATAGTGCCTCTTGCTCTCCCTAAACGTAACACAATAATAAAGTGGGACACATAATCAAATGATGGTGCTCTTTTCCAAGAAAAGATATCTTTAAAATACAAACTTATCATCTCAACCCATCATCTCAACCGTTCATTACTCAAGAATTAATCCTGGCCGTCTTTCTATCAACTTGTTTGTCCTAGTCAGCTTGTCCTAGTCAGCCCTAGGATTCAAAAATCGTTGTCAAATGTATAATAGATATATATCACACAATAGGTAAGAACCAATATACTATGGGAAATCTCATTCAAGCCCACGTACACAACTTAGGTACGTGCACCACGACATCCTCACAAGGGTCCAAGGGTCTACTAACAACTAAGAGTTGACACAGACATTGAAGGACCCTAAGGCCTAAGCAATAAAGAGAGATCGAGAGCGTGACGAGGGAAAGATCGATAAGCACGAGTTCAGATAGGACGAATACAAGGAGACAGCTTGGTTAGACGAAACATTGACTCAATGGTGATGTTTAGGTTGAGGGAAAAGGGAGATGTAGTGATGCTTATATAGGAGGGGAAAAGAAAATGTGGTAAGTAGCACAAGCTAAAATACGTGAAATCTGAAAACTGTTGTTCTTCAAAATTAAAATCCTCGTCTGAAAAGAAATATTTGGGGATCGATAAAACGAGTTGTTCAAAATAAGTTTGGGTCGAATATTCATAATAGGAGAAAATGGTCCATTGGGTTAAAAAAAATTTATAAAAGGAAGTAAAATCATTTACACGAATATTAAGGATGTGGTTTAGAAAATTTATACGTCAGTAATTTAATATAATTTTGTCAAAAGTTCTGGGAAGTCGAAGAATGAAATCAAGTAACGGAAAAATTTAAACTCAGGTTAAATGCTTTCAAAACTCTTTGGGCTATGGAAAATTGAGAATAATCAATTTTGAAACTACTTTTTAGAGAACCAGGGTTTGCCAGAAATGAGAAACTGATTTACACAAGGTTCTTAATATACGAGCACAACAAGTCTAGTACGGATATAAAAATAATTGAAAGTATGTATGGTGCACGGAAAAATAATAATAATGACTTAGTATAAGAATTTTCAAGATCGAATCGCAAATCCTTAAAATCAAATCAGGGAGGGTCTAAAGTAGGAAGTGGTTATGAAAATAGTAATTTTGCAAAGATCTGAAATAGCGAGAACGACGAGCAAAAACCAACTTGCTGAAAGCTGAAATTCTGTGTGTCTTGAAAGTATATTACAGTAACACGACGTATCATTCGAATAACACAAATAAGAGGGAAAATTATAAATCGAATTGGGCAAGGCAAAAGTATGGTTCAAGGTAAGATTAATATATGAAAGAACGACACATTTACATATGTATGAAAAATATAGGCTGGGAAAATACCATAAGCTAGTATTCAAAAATTCCGACAAACGTTTTAAAAATTTAAATCAATGAAGGAGTATGAAGTATAGGTATATTAAAATTTTGAACAGAATTAAACTTAGTGGAAGGGAAGATTGAAAAAGTACTTTCAGAAGGTTCAGGTTTTGCAATGGAGATGTTTGAAAATTGACGACGATCGTCATGAGGCGATCTCGTGAATCGAGGCAAGGAAATTGGTCGGATGATCAAATCATACATACACATAGGATATAGATCAGGAAAATCTGCGGAGACTCCTACGGTCGACCAACTAAAGATTAGGAACTAGGCGCTAAGACCTTCTAAGGGGCTAGACGGTAAAGAAATGCGTTCAGCTTGGCCCGAAATCGATGAACCCAAGCGAACGGCTAAAGGAAATTCTAGAAGTCTAATGTGGCCAGGGGTAGACATGAACCACTAAAGTAACTCCTACGACGATTAAATCAATTTCTAAAGGGAGTCTAACTACAATCAGGGCCTCTAACTAGCAAGCACAGACGTCTAACTAAGCCTTCTTACCACCTAGTGTCGTAAGAAAACGACTAGACTCAGGGCTTATTACTCGAATGTTGCAATTTATTTAATGGACATTCCGTTATTATCGTTGTTCCGTTAATTCACAATTGCAAGACCGGACCTGCATGGGCCTCCAACAAAACCTGTCACGCCCCGCTTCCCAAAAACGTGGAGGCGAAGCGTGAGAAGGTCCGCTCAGACTTGAAGCTACAAAGCTGCAAGTCCGATAAGCGTCAATCACTTTAAAACTGCAGGTCCTTGCAACGTGAAACGAAACAAGGATAATAATAACGAAAAGAGACAAAGAAACATATCAGAATATCCATAATAATAAATCTCAACCTCGCAGAAAAAGCCACCAGGCTGAAGTAAAAGAGTCTAAAAGAGGCCCAGCATGGCCAACAAAAGTACAAAGTGCGAAAACAAGGAAATGGTGCAAGCACCGACAACTAACAGCAACCTAAAGCAAAGCAAGTAAAATCAGTCTCTAAGACTGGTCTCCGGTGTCTACGAACTCCTCGACGGACGTAGGCTCAGGCTCAGCGTCAGCAACACCTCGACCTCAACAACTATCTCTGGCTCAGGGTCTAACATGTGACACCCAAAGAGAAAGGGGCACATGTCAGCAAGTCTGGAAGACTTGTGCAAGGAAACTGAAAAGTAGGTAAAAGTAAAGCAACCTAGCAATTCTAGCATGATGCAATGACATGGCAGTTTAAAGTAATGAGTGCAACAAGTAGGGTAAAGTAAAGTAAAGTACGAGCATGGCATGACATTCACAAGACAAGTACAAGACAAGAAAAGTAAGCACCTCTTGCACAGAGATTCCGTCTTTTGGCTAGAGTGGCTGCGCGGGCCAACTCCTAAGCTCAAGCGAACGTTTATCCCTACCCCTCCACGTGTGTCGAGCCAGGGCCTTACCCCCGAACGGGAATGCTCGCTTCTGGAACACGAGCCAGGAAGTGTTTTATCTTGCTGGTCTAGGGGTGCACCTAGCCAGTCAAGGGAGTACAAGTACAAGTATTGTAGCGTGTGCTACCAATGCGACATTCAATGCATGGATGACATGACATGACAAGTAGTAAGGCGTACAGGTAAGGAAAGTAAACGTGACAGTTTAGTATGCATGAACAACAAGTTTAAGGGTTGGATCTAGCTTCGTTGTCAAGCTAGATCAATTAGGTGACAGATCTAGTTTCGTTGTCAAACTAGATCAAGTAGGCGTCTAGCCAGCTATCATTTCACTGACTAGTCTCTTTTACGCTAAAAACAAGGAAATTGGCCTAAAAACATGGCCATACACAAGAGTTGGCAAGTTTCACTTGCCTGCAACTATCACGTCAAGAAAACACCGTCCAACGAGTCCAAAGTCACGATTCCTACGTGCACAAGTCCACCGGCCTACATCTGTTTTATTAATCTTGATTAGTGATTGCTAAAACATTTAAAATACTTTAAAATACTTTAAAATACTAATTTTTAGTCTTGGTTAGTATGCAATTGGGTTGGGGGTCCTAGGGGTGAAAAACGTTACCTCAACACGACACGAAAGCTACACCGACGTCGGGTAGCGACACCGGGGGTTGGAATAAAAGATCGCGCTCCAAGTCCAGATTCCAATTAGATTCCTCGCTGGAAATTTCAGAGCAATCAACCCGGGCGATGATTCCAGATTCCAACGCTAGCACGTGCGACGACGGGCTACGACGTGCGACGAAGTCGTACGCGGCAAATCGTCGAAGAGAACGCACCTAGGTGGGGCCCACAGTAGTCCTAGGGACATTTGGGAGACCCACAATACCTCTGGAGAACTTGGGGGGCCCACGGAGGCAAGTGGTGCGACGGATGCGGGGTTGCGACGAGTGGCTCTCGGTCGTACAGCCTCGGTTTGGGGAGATCTCTCGGTCAGACACTAGGAACGGCGCTGTGCGACGCTTGGGGGTGTGCAGCAGCTCGGGTGCGGGGGCCTCCGTCGGTCAGGTCGATGGGAGCGGTCGGTCGTGCGCTGAGATTGCGGGGCTGCGACGTTGCAATGTTGCAACGTTGCAATCGTCGGTCGCTGCGGGCGGGGCGATCGGTCAGACGCTGTGCGGAGCGGGGTGACAAAGCGGGGTCGATGCGGAGCGCCGTGCGGAGCGGGGTGCGGTCCAAGCGGTCGGTCAGACCGAGGGAACGGGGCGGGCGCTGTGAAGCGATGCGGGCGGCGATGGATGCGGGGCGGGGCTTCGGTCTGAGCGGGGAACGGGGGCGATTCCTTCGGTCGTGCGGCAGCTGAACGTCGCAACGTTGCGACGAATCATCGCAACGTCCAATTTGAGTTTTGGAAGAGGCTAGGGCTAATTTCTTGCGAAAATAGGTCTTCCTAGAGGTTGCTTATATAGTGTAGATGGGTTGACTTGGTCTAGGGCTAAATCTAATAGGATTAGAAGTTTAAAATAATTTAAAATTTGAAATTCAACTTCTCCAACTCACCCAAGGATTTGACTTGGTCCAAATGAGCTGGAAATTGGCTCAAAAATTCTTTAATACGTTTAAAACTCAAATAAATTTTATTTGGCCGAAAATAATTTAAAAATTAATTATTAAAAATATTATAAAACTTGTTAAAAATATAAGAGTGGTCAAATAAACTCCAAAAATTATAAAATAAATATCGTGGTGATCGTGATGACGAATGTGAGCTAACTAAGAAGACGGATCTCAAATTCGACGTCGGATGACGAAACTAAAAATAGGAACGTCTCCCGTCAAAAGTGAAAATCGTCACGTCTCATCGAGTAAGATTAAGTTGTGGGAAAACGACTCGAGAAGTGTCGTTCCAAGATAGTGCCACTATTTAATACTCTCAGAGACGTTCACAACGGCATATCACGCGAAAGTGTTCATAATCAAAAGAAGTCTGAAACAAACACGTGCACGGTCAAAAGCACGTGCACGAACAACGTACAACGAAAAGTGGTCGTTACACTCTCCAGTTTTAAGACTTGGAAAACATTCCCTACCCTATAGTTGATCTTATTTCACTCTTTGAATTTCAAAATTCTTTTGCCGAAATTATATCAAATTACTGCTGTATAATATTTACTAAACTACGTCTTTAATGATCGTGTGAATGATTTACTTCCTTTTCATAATGATTTTCGATAAGCCAATAAATCATTTTCTCTTATTATGTATATTCGACTCAACTTGTTTCGGACAACTTGCTTTATCGATCTCCGAATATTTTTATACAGACGAGGACTCCAACTTTTGAAGTACAACCGTTTTCAAATTTCACGTATTTCGGCTTATGTTATTTACCCTATTCTCTTTCTGTGTCCTATAAGAGTATTACTACATCTCCCTTCCTCTACCTAAACATTCACAAGTGAGTCGCTGTTTCACCTAACCAAGCTGTCTCCTTGTATTCGTCCTACCTGAACTCGGGCTTATCGATCCTTCCCTCGTTACACTATCGACCTCGGACTCCCTCTATTGCCTAGGCTTTAGCGCTCGTCAATAACGGTGTCAACTCTAATTAGTTGGTAGGCCTTGGACCTATGTGATGTTGTCGTGGTGCTTGTACCTAACTGAGTATGTGGGCTTGAATGAGTGTACTCCCCAATAGTATATTAATGTTTGCCTATTGTGTGATATATACATACTCAGAGTTACTCGTGATGTTATGAAGTTGTACATGTGTTAGTATTTATAGGTATGTGCGTGGATAGCTATACCACTCTAGGGGCGTCTATGTATATAAGATTCTGTATTGGAATGTCCGAATCGAGTGTATGTAGTTGGAGATACTTATAATGGTTGAAGTAATATGATTGGTAAAACTATATGTATGTTAGGTATGATGACAATATGTGTACGTATAGTTAAGTAAGTAGGCCTATTATGTGACCTATGTGTTGTACGCGTGAGTATGTGCTCGTACGTAGTTATGTAATGTGCTTAGACGTAAGTAGTTATGTATTCGCTGCGAGAGTGTATAGGTGATATACATATGGTAGTAGAGATATAATTTTGATTGGTATTGCTTGCTTTTATGGATGTTATGTGCGTGTATGCCAGGAGGTATACACGACTAATGCGTATCTTAACTATGTATGATGTAGATGTGTTGGTATACTAATTATAGGTAATAAGATATGGTGTGAATATATGTTATACATGTGTGTGACTATACGGTGAATGCACGTATTAGGGAAAGTATTATAATTATACGTATGCTGATGTCTGTATTACTATTATGGTGTATAAAGGGAATGAATTATGTGAGTATTGCTTGACTAAATATTAAGTGTGATTGACATGTGGTATGAATATGGTTGTATTGGTAGATGTATATACATTGGGGTAGTGTTGGTGTAGGTATAGCTACCGTGTTACGTATGTGAAGTATTATGATATGTGTTTTGAGTCTCACTCAAGTTGAGTGGGTATGCTCTAAGTATATTGTTATGTATGTCGGTGGTTGCATATAGCGATGGATGATGTATATATAGTGATAGGATTGTTTGTGTCTGGTTATGTTACGCACATGATTGTGGGTCGCTATACCAGTATATAGTTATAGGAGTTGGTCTTGTGGTATAGATATTTACTAATGACTTGCCTGTGTGAACATATGTGTGCTAGTTAAACTAGGTGTATAGTCATGCTGAGTATGTAGTGGTATGATTGGTATATATGAATGAAATGTTAGCGTGCGTGGGTGTGCACCATGCACGGGTAAGTATGTGCTAGTTATAGGTATTGGTGACTATGGTATGTGTGGCGTGTCCTGAATATAGTTATAGGACCGTATGTGATGTGAATATATGATGAAATATTTGCATGCTTTGAATGACTATAAAATTGTGAAATTATAGTAGTGGTAAATGTATCTTAGATATAATAACATGATTTAATATTGAGTGGTGTGGTTACTTGTGTGGATATGTTGACATTGGATGTACACTAGGAGATATAGGGAGTAGTGTATCATTATTGCTTTGTTCATAGGTAGTTATCTAAACGTGGAGTATTACGATGGTAATTGCTGGTGTGAATTATTTAATTGGTTGTGAGTGTCTGAACTATTGTTTTGTACTAGGTAAGTAGTAGTTATATAAGTGGTGCATGTATATATATATATATGATTGGAATACGTGTATGCATTTGACTGACTATGATAGGTATAAGTGTATGAGGTGCGTGAATGTATATATACATGTTGGTGGTGTTAATGTTTGACTACCTAGTGCATATGTAAGCACTTGTAATGGCTATACCTGGTTTAAATTATAATGTGATGTGATTGGGGTAGTTACTAGAGCGACTAGATATGTTAGAAAGTCCGAGGACGGACTTTATCTTAAGGTGGGTAGGATGTAACGGCCGGTACTCGCTATTCGTCATACGGCTGTGCGTATAGCAATTTCGAGTACCTGATTAGTCTTGTGCTTGGTATGTGAGTCGTGTTGTTGTGTTGATAGGGCCGTAGCACCTTGGTTGCATCCTTAGCAAGCCACCCCTGACGTGTGTCCAACTTGAAATTACCATCGCCTTTGGACCCCGCACCCTTTATACGCTTTTGTGCACGTAGTCTTGTTCGTGCACGTGTTTATTTTAGACTTTGTCTGTATCCGCACCCTATGGTGTGATATGTCGTTGTGACCCTCTCTGAGAGTATTAAAATTGTGGTGTTGATTTGCAACGTCGTTTCACGGGTCGTTCTTCCACGATTTGACCTTGTTTGATGAGACGTCGCGATTTTCACTTTTGTCGTGAGGCCTTTTTATTTTTAGTTTCGTTTCCCGCCATCGAAATTATGATCCTTCTTCTTAGTTTTGTTTCTCTCGCCGTCACGGTCGTCACGGTATTTTTATTATATTTTTCGGACACCGTTTAGTTGGCCAATCACTCTAATCACTTCCAACTTGTGTTTTACCCTAACTAATCCCCAAATCACCCTTAATTAATTAATTAATTAATCTAATCTTAAGGGTATCGACAGTATCATTTCATGAAATATTCTCTTTGCTATCCACCACCATATATCACCCAAACTATAACACCCCTCCCGCTATCTCTCTCCTTTCCAATCACTTTAATTGTACCCCATCTCCACTTCTAATAGCAATAGGAACCCTACACCAAAACGTGAGCAGCTGCCCTACCTTGCCTCCTCACGTGCCTACCCCTTTAAAACTTATACCTAGGTTTTCTACAAATTTCATAGCAGCAAATCGAGCCGCCGCCTCCTCAACTTCTTCAAGCCCGCAACCCATCTCCCAGCGCTCGACCTCTGCCCTCCGGCCTTCCCCGCTACCGCTCAGCCGCCACCGCCGGCGTTCCCGTCCACCGTCACCGACCCACAATGCCGCTTAGCCCGCCATTGCTCTGCCAGCATCGCGCAGCAACCGCTGCGATCGCAGCAGCGACAGACCATGTCCTCTCCGGCCGTCCCTCGATGGATCTCTCTGGCCAGTAACCGCCCTGTGCTGCTGCACTTCGCCCAGGCCACAGATGGCTACTGCAGCGAGCAGCAGCACCACCCACGACATCGCTCGGCGCCGCCCAGCAGCGACAGAGCCCCTTCCGCCGTGCTCGCCCCACCAAACGGCCGCAACTCCTCCCTTGGACTCCGACCACCGCATCGAAGCCCAACGCCTCCTCAGCCTCGCACACCCTTCCGTTCATCTCTCAGGCAACTCCCCGCCTCAAAGCCCCGACTCCACACCGACAGACACCATCCTCCTCCCTCCGGCCAGTCTCCATCTTGCGGCCTCCTCCATCGCTGGAGCGCCCTCTCTCAACTCCCCACAGTCGCCGCCATTGCGCCGCCTCCCTCCGGCCTCCCCAGGTTGTGCATCACCGGACCCCCACTACACATGCCGCCCCCTTGCTCCCTTAGACCGCCGGAAACCACCCTAGGTCTGCCTTCTCCCTGCTATTTGAGGATGGAACGACGTAGTAGAGGGGGAAACGTGGAGGGATTAGAGAAAGTAAGAATTCCTTGTTCATTATTTATATTCATATGCCTTTTATACCTGTGGGTTGCTAATGTAGCATTGTATAGGATTTTAAGTGTTTGGTTAGTTTATGTGGATGATAGTTAGTTTATTTAGCGCCTTAGTCTATACTTTTAGGTACTATATTTTACTTGTAGGTTGGCAGTGCTTATGCGCGGTATAATATGGCACGAGATATGGTTGGGCTAATACGATTATTGGTTGGTAATATCTTCCGCTGATAACTTAGTATTGCAAACCCATGTTACAGATAAACTACGTTTTTCTTCGCGACCCAAGCCGACGACGTTACCTTGCACGATACCGAAGATCAACCCCTGACGTCGCTACCCGACGTCAGTATAGCTCTCGCGTCGTGTTAAGGTATATTGCTAACCGTAGGAACCCACACCCGCATGTTAACAAGATAAAAACTGTGTTTTTACTGCTTTGTAACTCACTAATCCAAGATAATAATACGGGACTGTAGGCTGGTGTAGGACTGAGCGTGGGAGCTCTAGACGTTATGAAAATGAGATTGGACTTTGAGAATTGTGGTACCAGCACGTATTTCAGGCAAGTGAAACTTGCATCTCTTGATTTGGGCCATGTCTTAGGCCATTACCTTGGTTTAGCGTAAAAGAGACTAGACGGTGAAATGATAGCCGCCTAGACGCCTATTTGATCTAGTTTGACAACGAAACTAGATCCGTCACCTCAATTGATCTAGCTTGAAAACAAAGCTAGATCCAACCCTTTTAACTTGTTATTCATGCATATTAAATTGCCATGTTTAATTCCTTATCTGTACGCCTTACTACATGCCATGCCATCCATGTTGAATGTTGCATTCGTAGCACACGCTACAATACTTGTGTTTCCTGGCTCGTGTTCCAGAAGCGGGCCATGTGTTGGTTGATAGCCAATGCCCGATCTACTTGTTTCCGGCTAGGTGCATCCTACGCCAAATACTTATGAATCGTGAACTAGAATGCGAGCTCCTGTGCGGGGCAACCCTGGCTCATTTACTGAGCTCGTATGCAGGGACACTGGCTCATCCACATGTGGGTATGGGGGTAAGAGTTAAGCGGCCAATCAACTGGGAGTCTGTCCGATCAGCAACTTCAGTTGTAAGGCGTAAACTCTGGGTTTTGGGGTAGTGTTAAGCGGCCAATCAGTGTGAATGTCAAACCGTTCAGCTGTAAGGCGTAAACATCTACAAACAACTTGAAAACGTGACTAGTGAAAGAATTAAGAATGTTAGTAGCTTGGCTACTCCTGTCATGCCATGATAATTGTTCCCTTGCACTTATTGTTACACCATGTCTTACTTGTGCACTCATACTAAAACTGCCATGTCATGCATGCTTTTAAAACTGCTAGTTTGCTTTCCTTTCAGTTTCCTTGCCCAAGTCTTTTTAGACTTGCTGACATGTGCCCCTTTCTCTTTGGGTGTCGCATGTTAGTTGCTGAGCCTGAGTTTGTTGTTGAGGGCGACGAGTTCGAGGAGTTCGTGCCCGATTCTGTTGGTTGAAGAGAAGCTTGAGTATACCGGTGATCTTTCTTAGGATCTTACAGTTTCCTTTTGTTTTAGGATTCCTGTTAGATATCGGTGCGTGGCACCTTTGTTTGTACTTTGTACTTTTGTTGGCCATGTTTGGGCCCTTAGATTCTTTTCTCTTTTAGCCTGGTGGCTTTTTCTGTGATGTTGGAATTTTATGTGATGGATATTATGAGATTGTCTTTTGTCTCTTGTCCTTTTTATTATCCTTGTTTCGTATCGCGTTGCAAGGATCTGCAGATAAAACGATTTCATGACGCTTATCAGGCGTGTGGCTTCACAGCTCCACGTCTGTGCGGACCTTCTCACGTCTCGCCTCCACATTTTTGGGAAGCGGGGCGTGACAAAAATCCACGGGGCAACACCGGCCATATCAACACCGTGGTTGCAGTTACTACGAGAGGCGGGAAGAATACCACTCCCGTCATGATTCCTACCAAGGAGCCCGTGGTGGAGAGAGTAGAGCCAAGTGAGCCAGTCATTGAAGTTGAGAGAGAGAAAGAGCCGCAAGGGGAAGAAAAGTCAAGAGCGGAGCAACTGATTGAAGAGAGGCGTTTTATGCCACCGATCACATTCCCTCAGAGGCTTGCTAGAGCAAATATGGAGAAACAGCTAGCCAAGTTTCTCGAGTATTTGAGAGGGGTAAGCCTCAATATCCCCTTCCTCGACGCTATCGTGGAAATCCCAACATACGCCAAGTTCCAAAAAGATTTGATTACGGGGAGAAAGAGGAAGGAGAAAATCATGCTCGCTGAGGAGGGGACTTGGTTCACCAAGAGAGAGAAGGAGCCCGCCAAGTTCAAAGACCCGGGAAGTTTTCGAATTCCTTGCACCTTAGGCGGAGTCCCTCTACAAAAGGCGTTAGTGGACTTAGGGGCTAGTGTTAGCCTCATGCCTCTCTCTATGTTCCGAAGGCTAAACACCGACACAGAATTGAAGCCTACCGACATGCGGATACAACTAGCAGATGGTCGGATCACAAGGCCAGTAGGGATCGCAGAGGACATCCCGCTACAAGTCCTGGGAGGCATATGTTTGCCATGCGACTTTGTGATCATGGATGTCAAGGAGGAGGGCGATACGTCGCTTATACTTGGACGCCCGTTCCTCGCCACCGCCGGTGTCATTGTCGACGTACGTGAAGGGACTCTAACATTGAATGTCGACAACATCGAGGTGGATCTTCATATACCCAAGGCAATGAAACACATGCCTTATCATGAGGAGCTCGACTATATGGACCTCCTTGACGAGGTCATTGAGGAGGCGATCCCCCATTCCATCGGCGCACTATTCAAGGATGATTTTGAGGAAGGACCGGATTTGGGCCAAGAAGAAAAGATGAATGACTCCCCCGATCTCTCCATGGAAATTGATGAAGGCGACGCTGATGTCGCAAGAATTCGAGAGCTCTGCAAGCTATCAAAAGTGAAGTCTCCAAGGAAAGCTCCACCGATACGGAAATCGGTGTCACCGGTGAAGCCAAGCCCCGGAGCAAGCACTAGCTTTGGGGAGCCACCCCCAACACTACCCGAGACAAAGGAGCACTGAGGAAGAACACGCCGCCACAACATCCAAATCCGAGCGTTCTTCCCGATAAATTCGACGGGTGCATCTCATATGCACCCAATATCCCGCATTAAATTGAAAATCCAAGGGGGTCGAGCTCAAGACCTTAAACGAGCGCTTGTCGGGAGGCAACCTGACAGTTATCGCTTTATTTTTACTTTTTTCTTTATTTTTGTTTTAGAAATTATTAGGGTTTTGAGTCGTTTGCCTGAAAAATTCGTGATAACGGGTCCTATTTTTCTTTGACAGGAGAGAAGAAATGGATGTCTATCAATAGGAGGATGAACAAGGCGACAAAGAGCGCTCCAGGAATGCGCTCGATGCTTAAGAGGAGGAAGAAATCATCTGGAGGAAGAAAAACAGAGATTAGAGCCCAAACGGAGCCAAACAGCAGAAAACGGGATTCACTCGGCCGAGTACACTAGCCACTCGGCCGAGCACGTAAGTCCGTCCGCCCGAGCGACGCACAATCGAGGGAAGTCTGCTGTACCCGACTCTCTGTTTCTTTTCTTGATTTCAGTATAACTGCCACTCGGCCGAGTATATATCTTCACTCGGCCGAGTGAAACTGATACGCTCCTAGGGCGAGAACTGCCGAGTCGCTTGAGCCACTCGGCCGAATGGACTTTTTCCACTCGGCCGAGGGTGGCAAATCCACTCGGTCGAGTCGTAAGCGGGGAGGAATTTTCAAAAATATTTCCGTTACGATCACTCGGCCGAGTGATACTTCCACTCGGCCGAGTCGTAATTTTTCCTTTATAAGAGGCGCGGGCTCGGCGCGGAATTCGAAGCGACACAAATTCTCATTCGCCCGAACCCGCGCCCCCTCTTCTCTCCCGAACGCTGTGACTCGCCCGACCACCCTTGTCCGCCGCCGCGCTCGGCCGACCACCGCCGGCCGACGACGCCGCCGCACCGCCCGAGTCGCCGCCGGCGATCTCACCGCCGGCCGAGCTCCGGTAGCCCCTTTTCGCCCTATTTTCTCCTATTCCTTGTATTTTTGACGATCCGTACACTAATCTAGCCCCTAATTCAAATTAACTTCATTATCTATCCATTATACCCCTAACCCCCCCATACATTTTGAATATTACTCGCTGATATCTTCGTTTGATGTGCATGGTATATTGGGGAGCTTAGGGGAGCCTAGGGGAGCTTCCGGGGAGCGTTTTTGGCTTCGTGGAGGCGGCGTCTTCGCACGCATCCACTATATTGCTCTCGCAGCGTGGTACGGTATACTTGTTCCACTCATTTTCGCACGCCGCATTTATTTCTCTTTTTGGTGAGCACCCGGGGCCCACATGCCACCCCGGACACGGCCACACACCAGGAGAGCTTCCGTCAAGCGGAAGCGACCGGATGAGCTCGGCCCCTCCCACGAGATGGAGGACTCTCCTCCGCCTACACCACCTCACCCCGCACAGACACAGCCTGCAGACCCCGTTCACCCCGCACAGCCACAGCCTGCAGTCCCCGTTCACCCCGCACAGCCACTCCCTGCCGACCTACTGCCACCACCGGCTCCACTTGTCGGGCCGCTGGGGATTACGTTCTGAGACGACGCACACCGCGTCGTTTTTGAGCGCATTTCCCAGCGCTCGATTGTACCCTCCAGGTTCGCACACCTTGCAGACCTATGACGCCTGGGGGTACTTGAGGGGATGCTCACGTTGTATGACAACATGTGCTAGCGAGATTTTTTCCAAGTGTCAGCGGACACCTTCGTCCGTCCGACACTTGAGGTGCTTAGTTCTATAGCTCAGACCGACGAGAGATGCTCGTTTAGGTTTATGGACCGGGAGTGCCAGGTCACTCTCGGTATGATGAGAGCATTCTTTTCGTGGCCCGATATCCCCGGGGCCGACCGTGGTTACGCACCCACTCACATTCCCCCACCTTCCTTCGATTCCCAGGCTTTCTGGGCCCGGATCACGGGTTTACCAGCTGCCTTTGACCCTAGTAGGGCCAAGGCCTTGGCCATCGTCCACCCCTGCCTCCGCATAGCTCAGCGCCTTATGGCGACTACCTTTTTGGCGAGGTATGAGCCTGGGACGATGTCCACGCCAGAGCTTTATATGCTATATGCGATGACGCGCCCCAGAGTTCTAGCTAGGGAGAGTGACGAGCTGGTCCCCGCCGTCGTGATTGATATCGCGAGCTGGTTTTTGGACCGCATCATCGTATCGGTGGGCGCTCGCTCACCGATATGTTGCGGCGGTCTGATCACCCTGCTCACCCTGATGACCGGCGAGGACCTACCGGCCGATTTGCGTCATTCTCCGGGCCCCACTTCACTGTCTATAGACGTCATGGCCCGGATGAAGATGCTTCGTCCGCAAGGCCAGCGGCACTGGGTTTGGTTGCACGGTCCCTACGGTGCTGATTACATGATCCTTCCGAGCCCAGCTCGGACACAGATAGCACCAGCACAGGTGGACTGGCTTCCGGCGATGGATCTCCTGATCCCCGCCGCCTACGTGCTTGAGGTCGAGGAGGCTGAGCAGGCCCATGCTGCACACGCTGCACCCGTTGACCCCGTGGCCCATCAGCCTGTGCCTGATATTTCTGCTGCTCCCGACACCTCTGTCCACACTTCTGCCGGTGTCGGGAGTACACTTGCTGAGCCCACCACCACTCCCACCACAGCTGGCCCTCTGTCCGTTGAGTCCCTTTGCTCCGTACTACCCGAGCGCCCACCTACTTTTGTTGAGAGCGGAGAGCCTTCTTTCGCTGTTGTCGTGGAGACCATGGCTAGTATGATCTCCGCTGGGATTTCACCTGTTGGACCCCACACTGCCTCCCCAGCGGCTGTCACTTCTGTCTCCACCGCAGCCGTACATTCTGAGAGTGTCGTGACGTCTGTTCCCACGTCTGTGTCACTGACCTCTCTTGCCGCCTCGTCGCCGCTTTTATATTCCACTTCTGCTGCTGCTGCTTCCACCTCACACCAGCCTGCGCCCCAGCCTCGCACTGAGGCTAGGCCCCCACTTGTGAGCACAGCACCCTTCCTCCACATGCCTGCTGAGCCCATCCACTACACCACCCGAGTCCGCCAGCCCCGTCCTGCACAGCACAGACACGTGCGTCCCTCTGCACCACCTCCCCCCGACACTGTACTTTAGAGCATTTGTGCTCTCGAGGGGGGCGGTGAGTGGCCTCAGAGGTGACCTCAGGACCATGTCTGCCACCGTCACCGCTATGGCCAGCCGCTTCGACCTACTTCCGGGCATTCACTATTGCCTCACCCAGATTCTCGATCGGCTTCCTCGCGTACCGACCCTACCCACACCCACCCAGCAGGTACCCACCCCCACTCCTATACACACCCAGCCTGCTTCCACACCCATACCCACACCCACCCAGCAGACTGTTCCCCAGCCACCGCCACCTCCACCTCCACCTCAGGAAGGAGACGTCACAGCACCACCAGCTTAGGCACCCTTGATGCCATTGATCTTGTTTTTGCCGTCATGCTGCCCGTCTCTGCTTGGTCCTGATGAATTTTGCCCACCTCACCCTCCCCTCACTGTTTCTGGGTCCACATTTTGATCGTATCTATCTTTATCATTTTTGGGAGAGAGGGAGAGACTTTTTGGTGTGACACTCTTATATCTGATTCACTGCTATATCTGCATGCATCATGTCCGCATCATATTTTCATTTTGTTATTTTTATTTCTTTTTCATCATGCATGCATCCTCACCTACCCCTCACATTACACGTCTCTCGGTGTGCCACACTTTGCACATTAAGGACACTGTGCACTTTAGCTTGGGGGAGTGAGTTCTCACGCTTTTTCGATTTACCACCTTTATTTTTAGTTTTTTCACGCCATTTTCCGCATTTGCACTCACCTTCACCACTTTTTCTTTTTTACCATGCATCACGTTTTTCTTATTTTCTTTGTGTGCCGCATTGTAAATAGTTTTGTTTTCCTTTTTTTATCTTTATTTCTTTCATCTCATGCTAGAGATGACTTTTCTGTGATGATGATGACGTGGAGTTAGCTTTCTCTATATGCATGATATATTTGTCATGTCTTAGCTTTTATTTCGGATATCATATGCTGTGATCTGCCTTGCATTTAGAGAAAGTAACCCACACTTTTTCCGTATGAAAATGGATGAAATTTTATTATTAGCTGAGTCTGAATATTCATATGTATGCTATCGTAGAAAACACACCAAGATTCACGCATTGAATGCTTATATCTGGAGTACCGTTTTCTTTTCCTATATCACTTCTATTTGCATGATTTGTACAATTCACTTCAGGATGATTGAATGATGTTAGCTATGATAAATCTGGATTAGTTTTGCTTTTTTGTGATCGAAACTGAGTAGATTAGATTACCCTGCTGAAGTTGTCATGCACGTCTTATAGAGTGAACTGAGAGACATATTTATTTCTTTCTCCACATATCTTGAACATCAATTCTCTATTTTAAAAATCATTGGTGAATCTCCCCTTAGCGATTCTAATATTTGGCATTTCCCCCGTTATTAAATTCCTAGCTCCAAATTTCCCAAAACCAAAAAGAAAAAGAAAAATTCTTGTATATCCTTTTCTCTCTTTTGATTTGGGATCATTTGTGTATATATGCTATTAAAAAAAAGAAAAAAAAAGAGAAAAGAAAAGAAAACGATTTGAGAAAAAGAAAGGAAAAGAGAAAAGAGTCTCAATAAACGATCCCATCTCATATACTCTCTCTTTCTTCCCTCTTTTTGTTCTTATTTTTTATTTTCTTTTGCATTTGGAGCTTCAAAAGAAATGGGGAATGTAAGTATAGTTTTGTATATGCCACCACGCTTATAGATAAGCTTGGGGGAGAGAATCCAATGATGTGTGAGAGAGTGACTACCTGACGGTGCATGACAACCTAGGCTAAGTAATATTCTATACTCGGTGAGATTGTTTTAGCATCACGAAATCCAGAAATCTACGCCTAGCACTCATTTCATGAAATCCACGCTGTTCTATTCTTTCTATTCTATTGCGTGATATTCTTATACTCCTCATAGAAAGCATTCAATTGAAAAGTGTGTGATCTGCGATATTGTATACCGCTTTAGATGATTCAGACAATGTTAATCTTAGAATTATTCCATTTTTCATGATATATCAATATTCTTGGGGTTTCTATCTCTATTTGCATTATTATACTAAGATATCGAAATAAAAATCTTTGACATGTGTTTTACATTCGATGCATGCTATATGAGTAAGCAAAACCCACGTCCTGAGAAAAATGATCTAGCAGCTTCCCTCTTCGCTTTCTTCTTTCTTCTTCGTTTTTCGTTTTCCGTTTTTCCATCGTTTTCATTTTCTAAATTCACCGGGTTCGCCTTTTACTTATCTTCCTCGAGGACAAGTAAGAGGTAAGCTTGGGGGATTTTGATCACTCCGTATTTCACACCTTTTTTCCCACATGTTTGCATGCCATTTAGATCGCTCAAATCATGTTTTTCACGGTTTATCGACAACATTGCGATACTTTTCACGATTTGTTGTTTTTGTCGTATTTCAGGAGATTTGGAGCGATTTGGAGTGATTCCAAGATACACCCACTCCGGAGTGTCACCGACGACTTCCCTGAGGGGTATTTTGAGATTGGAGAGGAGCGGAAGAAGAAAGAACGTCGTAGGAGCGACGAGGAGGCAAAAATACGCAATTTGGGCATCTTCAGTATCTCACTCGGCCGAGTGAAGGAGTCACTCGGCCGACCAACGAGACCCCGCTCGGCCGGCCAGATCGGACATGCTATCAGCATGCACTCGGCCGAGCATCAGAAGCCGACTCGGCCGAGTGACGTATCCCGTCCGCCCGAGTGGCACTCAGACGACGCCCATCAAAAACTCCCGACTTACTGTTTTTCATCAGTCTGAGCATCAGAAGACCCACTCGGCCGAGTGGCAATTGCCGACCGCCCGAGTGAAGATGAGCCCATCGGCCAAGTAACGACAACTCACTCGGTCGAGTGACGCCCGAAGTGACGACCCCCAAGACCCCAGACTTACTGTAAATTCTCAGGGTCTATCACTCGGCCGAGCGACCTTTGTCACTCGGCCGAGTGAGCCGAGCGCCTGTAGCGGAAAACACAATTTTGAAGAGGCGCAGGGGCAGTTTGGTCACGAATTTCTGGGCAGTTTTGGGGGGTATTTAACCCCAGATTCTAACCTAGGTTAGAGAGTTTTTTCATTGCTTTTGGCAGCCTTTTTAGATTAGACTTTTTTAGAGTTAAATTCTTGTGATTGGAGAGGAGAGAAAAGGGTTATTTTGTTGGATTCTTTTGAAGCTGCATTGGTTTGTCTCCCTCTCTATTAAAAATCCTATTTTTATTGCTATTTTGAATATTGCCATGAATTCTATTGCTGTTTTAATTGATTGTTCTTCCATTTGCGATATGATTTGTGAGTAGTCTTAACGTCTTAGGGCGTGGGGATGAACCCTACGAGCCCAATTCCCGATTTGTGACGATTTGGTAGGACTATTGCTAGAATTGATTAAGGCTAGTTTGGGATTGATATGATACGGATAGCTAGGTATTCATATCGATTGGGATTTGCAAGAGATTGGATCCCAATTCGATAGGAAACCCTAGAAATCCGAATTAGGTTGAAATCGAGTTTCCTTAGTATCTGTTTGCAAGAGATTGGACCGATACTAGGATCCTCGATTGCAATTCTATACCGATACACGTTTGCAAGAGATTGGACGGGTAGGAACTATCCCAAACTAGGTCGTAGCCCGAGTTTGCACGAGAGTGGGCTCGGGATGCGATTGAACGATGACGTTGATCCTAATGCTATCCTGCCTAGGCTAGGGTTTGCAAGAGATTGGACTCGAGCCTAGGTCTGTTATAGACCGGCAACAGCGCGAGAGCGTGAGCTAGGTTTTACATTCAGTTGCAACTAGTTCATCCGACATTCTACCCTAGCAATTGTGAAACCGATGAATCACAATGACGAGATACGGTGAGTAGCGGGGATTCCCTATTCCCTAGGCGTCTTTATTTGATTTTATATCTCTTTACATTGTTTGACGATTGTGACAACATCGCCAAAAGGCAAATTCCTGCTTTTCTGTCCCATAGCCAGGTTGTTCAGAGAAGGCACTGTCATACGTCCTCCCTGAGTTCGATACCCGCTCGCCGCTACACCGTGCGCTTGCGGTAAAACTACACGGTCGCTCTTTAGGGTGTACGCCCGGGCGCGATCATAACCATGTGCATCTTTTATTGAATGGAAATGATCCATGTGATTCTTTTCTTATGGCATGATGATGTATTCAAAATCTTCTAATGTTTTCTCAAGAATAATTGAAGAACCAGTGCATGCTGCACGTGACATTGTATTTGTAGTTAGTGAGAGGGCAATGCAATAGAATTGTACCCCTTTTTTGAATGGATTCTGTTTCAGAGTGTTTTCTCACTACAGAAGCGTTGACCGTGGACTGCCCGGTCAACGTGGTCAAGGGGCCAATTTGGGTCCCTTGGGTGCGTCGAGCACGTGCAGACGCGACGCGAATCGGATATACAGACGACGTGGAACACGTCAGCTGGGCCAGGTCTGGATCCTCGGCCTCAAGGGGGCTGAGGGGAAGCCTCGGCCCGGTGTGAGATGCTCGGCCTCGGACGGTCGGACGACGAGGGGAAGCCTCGGCGCCTCGTCTTGATGCACGGCCGATGCGGAGCAGAGGGGGAGTCTCGGCTCGATTGGATGCGCTCGGCCTCGGTCGGACGGACGACGAGGGGTAGCCTCGGTCGTCTCGCTTGATACGCGGCCTGTGCGGAGCAGAGGGGAAGCCTCGGCTCGTGGATCTGACGTCCTCCTAAACAGACGAGAACACTCGTCAGGGAGGCCGGACCTTGGTTCCGACCAAATCCCCTCCGATTCCTAAGTCAGATGACGATCTGAAAGAAGAGGCTCGGCGGGGACGGTTTGACTCGAGAGGAGATCGGAACGACGTCCTCCGGCGCGAGCGGGGGGAAGGAGATGAAGTGGGGGAACCAGGTCGTTGATGGAGTACCTTAGGTTTTGTTACCTGAGATGCGGTCCCTTGTCCAGTCGTCCTTCTAGCCCTTTTATAGGCCTCTTGTCGTGGTTGCCCACGACTCACGTCCCTCGTCCGCCCCCAATCGTGCCCCCTCAATCCACCTCCCCATCGTCGCTCCCTGCGCCATCCCAGCACCTCCCCATAACGGCCATTAAGTGGTAGCAGGCCTGGGGGAACGGTTATCGCTGGAGTGGGCGAGTGACTTGCGCGTTTTCGGGGTCGGGTCGGATCGACGTTCGGGGGTCCTCTAGGGGGCCTTGTCGGGCGGGCCTGATCTCACAGATGGGCTTCTGATCGGTAGTTGGGTTTTGTTTGGTGGGCTTGGACCCCCCATGATTTCGTGTAGTGGGCCGTGCTTTTGGGCCCATGCTGTTGGGCCTCCGCAAAATAGACGTATCAATTGCCCCCATTGGTGGGGCCGATCGGCCTTGGCCGGCTCGGTTCAACCGATGTGACTCTTGGGGTTTCGATTGGCGCGTCAGTCGAGGCGCGGTCATAAATGAAGGTTATGATGAGGCGGATCGATAGGACTTCCCTTGGCGCCGATTTCGAAACGCCGCTGGCTCTTTGAGGCTTGCCACGCGTTCCTGTCAGGCGTTTTGAATTCGCCCCTGGGTCTTGTATATAAGTGCCCCGACTGCTTTGATCCCAACTTCTTCCTCGCTCTTCTCTCTGTTCCGGGCTTTCCACAAACTCGGAGTCTTCCGCCGCCTTCGTTTCCTTGCCTTCTCCAAAAAAAAGGTAACTCCTTTCCCATCCTCATATTATGGCTGGTCTTAGGATAGGTGGTTCTGGCCAAGGGGCGAGGGATCCTCCCGAGTCCAGGCGTGGTGGGCCCCGATCTGTGGGATCCGGTTCCTCCTCGGGGAGCCGTTCCCTCCGAGACAAAGGGAAGGGGAAGCTCTTCCCAGACTATGCTGGCAATGATGTGGCGTCAGCTGCCGTGCGGCTTAATGTACCTCCGGTTGTCCTCAGAACGCCGTCGAGGACTTCTTTTCTGGCGGCTACGGAGCTTCGGGGAAGGTACCTCTGTCACCCGTATAATGTTTGAGTCCCTTTCATCGACGAGCGGATTTGTCTTCCGAGGAGCAACGAAGTCGGCGTTTACGTCGAGATGTTCCATCTGGGTCTTCGTTTCCCGCTCAATCCCTTCTTTATCCAAGTCATGGAGTACCTCATGGTGCCCCTTTGCCAGTTTACCCCCTGTTCGGTTGCGGTTCTGACAGGCTTTGTGATGCTCTGCTGCACTCGCGGTCTAGAGCCATCTCTCCACCTCCTCTTCTATTTTTATCAGATCCAGACGGTCGGTCTAGGGTCATGGCTGCACCTCTGAGCCCGCGCGGGGAGGGAATGCCTGATCGGGCTACCCCACTGGGTGGGGGATTGGAGCTCGGATTATGTCTTCGTGGTCTTCCTTGAGGATGCTCAGATTTTGACAGGTTGGGGTGGGTCAGGTCGGCCTTGCCCTACGCTAACCCTCTCCGAGGCTGATCAGGTGGCCGTCGCACTGCTTTCGGCCCTCCCTTTGGAGGCGAAGTCTATCTGGCCTTTGCTGGACGACATACTCCTGAAGGCCGTCTTGTGGTCTCTGGGTAGGTCGCTTTTTCAGTCCTGGATTGCCCCGTGGCTTACCCTGATTTCGGTTTCGCTTGCAGGAATGGCTGGTCGCGAGTTCACCCGCAACGTTGATGAGCTGATTCGGCGTGGAGCCGCTCGGAGCCGAGGTAGCACCTCAGGAAGGGCACCTCGGCGGTCTGTTGAGGAGGAGGTGCGCCGAGCCGAGCCCACCGTGGGCAAGGTGGTGGCCGCGCCTCCCGCCTCTTCTTCTGGTAGTCCCCTCCCCGGGGATGGAGGTGGCACGAGGCGGAAGCGCTCCCCTTCGGTACCTGCCGAGCCTCACGGAGGGAAGAGGAGGAAGGAAGGCGTGGATCCCTCCAGTCTGGTGTGCTCCGTGCCCCCGGCGATGGCCGCCGATGATCTTCCAGTGACCCTGACGACCACCCCCGTCGCAGCGTCTCCGCCTCCATTATCGGGAATCGGTGCCCTGTTGGCGATCAGCTCGGCCTCCCTCGAGGTCACCCCCGGGGATTCGGTGTTTGTCGACCGAGCTTTGGCTCAGCAGTTGGCCGAGGGCTCCGTCCTCCCCCAGGACCGTAGTCTCCTTGAGAGGGCCCCCGCCGACAAGGTGTCAGACACCTTGGTCTGGATCCTTCAGCAGGTCTGGCTATCCCGCTGTCCCTTTCTTTCCTTCGCTCTCTTCTTGGCTCATGTCTTGTCGTTCAGGGTTCAACACTCGCTGTCGAGTCGCATCGTCGAGCTGTCCGTTTGAGGGAGCTGGAGGAGTCCTCTGCGAAGGACCACGAGCAGGCCGGGGCGGTGGAGGTAGCTGTGGTGGCGGCCCAGATGGAGTCTCGGCAACTCAAGCTCCGGGTGACCGAGCTAGAGGGACGAGTGGCCGATCTCCAGGGAGAGTTGGAGGACGCTCGGCGGTCGACCGGGGAAGCGGCGGAGTCGTTCCGCCTGGAGAGGGAGGAGTTTCAGAGGGAACTGTCGGATCGGCGTCAGGTGGCACGGTTTGCGGAGGAGGTGGAGAGGGGCGTCGTCGGGACTCTGGGGGAGAGGATCTTCGAGGTCCTCAGGGAGGCCTTCGGTAAGTATGAAGACCTTATCGACCCTCGGATCGTCGAAGTCGTCCAGTCCTCCTTCCGGGATTGTGCGGAGCGCGTCCGGCAAGCCCCTCCGCCTGTCGATCCCCCTCGCTCTGAGCAGGGCGAGGCGCCCGAGGATGCGTCCTCCCGAGCCCGGGTTCCCTAGGTCATCCTTCCCAGCCTGTCATCCTTGTTTTTATCCTTAAATTTTTTAGCATCCGCTTCGCTTTGGCCCGGCCTACTTGAAATGGATCCCTGACCTCGCAATCTCCATTGGCTTCTTTACCGGCTCTCTGCTTCGGGGCAAACAATTGCTGATTGCAAGGATGTTCATTTAAGCCAGCAATTTTGTGTTCTTTGGTCGACAAGTTTTGCTCTGCCGGCGTTACCCTAGTTTTCGTGGGTGACGAATTCTGTTGTTCGCCGAGAGTGAATTATTTGTAAGGAGGTTTCTCCACTTCGATTTCCTGTAAAAAAGACACACTTTTGTACCTCGGTTAACTGTTGGAAATGAAATTGACCTACTTGAATTTTCCGCGCATTTTGCTTTGTTGCTGCGACGTCGGCTCCTCTGCTGATGGTGGTTGCTCGCCTCCTTCCTCCGGGAGGTCGCCCCTTGCCCCTCGAGTGGACAAGTCGGTTGACGTCCTTATGGGCTGGGGGGCTGCCCCCAGTCCCATGAGCAATGGAGTCGGTCAGCGAGGGTGAAGCCCCTCGGCTTAGGACCGGTCGGCGTCTGCGCTGGCTGAGGGAATTGCCCCCAGACTTACGAGCGATGGAGTCGGTCAGCGAGGGTGAAGTTCCTCGGCTTAGGACCGGTCTGCATCTGCGCTGGCTAGGGGAACTGCCCCCAGGCTTACGAGCGAAGGAGTCAGTCAGCGAGGGTGAAGTTCCTCGGCTTAGGACCGGTCGGCGTCTGCGCTGGCTGGGGGGATTACCCCCAGACTTACGAGCGATGGAGTCGGTCAGCGAGGGTGAATCTCCTCGGCTTAGGACCGGTCGGCGTCTGCGCTGGCTGGGGAAATTTCCCCCAGACTTACGGGCGAAGGAGTCGGTCAGCGAGGGTGAAGCTCCTCGGCTTAGAACCGGTCGGCGTCTGCGCTGGCTGGGGAAATTGCCCCCAGACTTACGGGCGATGGAGTAGGTCAGCGAAGGAGAAGCTCCTCGGCTTAGGACCAGTTTTGATTGACCCCCCCGTCCGGTGAGGTGGCGGTCTTCATTCTTATGTAGCCTTAGCGAAATGTTGATTCCGTCGGAGATGAAGAAAAGGAAAAAGGAGTGCATTTGTACTCTTAAAGGTCCCATTGGACTAGTACATTTGGAGGAAAAAAAAGAAATAAAGCTAGACGGAGGGATGTGAACCTAGATAATCTCCTCCCGTCTAGGCGGCGACTGGGGGGGCCTCGCCTGCTCACTCTATGATGCGGAGGGGTCCTTGGACGGTGTTGACCTTCTTCCCTTTGTCCGGCTGCATGGATGTTCCTTCTCTGTGGGCCGGGTCATCGGCTAAGTTCCTTGCGTGCCCTCGGCTCATCAACTTCTCAATGTCCTTCTTTAGGTGCCAGCAGTCTTCAGTGTCGTGGCCGTTGTCCTTGTGGTATTTGCAATACTTTTCCCCATTTTCCCCCCCTCTTTTTGTCTTCGGCGGGGGGCGATCAGCGCGTTCTTCCTTCTGCACTTGAGTGAGGACGACGTCTGGGGTGGCGTCCCTTGTATCCTCCCTCCGCTGCTTGTTTCTCGCCCTCTTCTCTGTCCGGTACCCTTCGGGGCTACGGTGCTCTCTATCGCCGCGCTTGGTCCATCGTCTGGCCTTTCCTGCCTCGATGGCCAAGGTCTCCTCGGTCAACATGAAGCGCTCGGCCCTCGCCATGATCCCAGGGAGGTCTTTCGGGGGATCATTATGCAGGGATTTCTTCAAGCCTCTATGACGCAGCCCTTTCTTTAGGGCCGTTTGGACAACGAGGTCGGGAGGGCTGTTTACGTTCAGCCGCTCAGCATTGAAGCGGTGCATAAATTGTCGGAGCGGCTTGGTCGGGCCCTGCACTATGTTAAACAAATGTTCAGCATCAGGCATTACCTGTCGCCCTGCCATGAACTGTTTGCAGAACAGCTGGGTGAGTTCCTCGAAGCTGTCAATGGAGCGGCTGGGTAGGCTGCGGTACCAAGTTCTTGCTGCTCCCCTGAGGGTCGAATAAAAGCCCCTGCAAAGCAGGGTATCATCGGCTCCCTGGAAGGACATGTCTCCCTCGTAGTCCATCACATGGTTCCCTGGATCTCCTATCCCGTTGTACTTCCCCAGCGTTGGAATCTTGAATCGAGAGGGGACCCGCGCGTCGGTTATTCTCCGCGACAGGGGGCACCGGTCTCCGTGGATGCCTCCGAGGGTCCGACACCCGCCTACCTCAGGCTCGTTTGGTTGTGGAGGTGGCACAGGCACTGGCTGGGCTGGCTCCACGGCCCTCGCCACACTGGGGGTGGGGCTGATCCAGCGTTCCCGGCTCCTCCGGTGGGAGCTTCCGCTTCGCCGTGATCGGTCCCTCGAGTGGTGCCGATCACTTCTTCTGCGGCGGGGTGATCGTGGCCGACGAGACGACGCGGTCACCGATTCGTCCCCCGTGCATTCGGTTCCCCTCTGGCTCCTTTCGCGATAAGGGGAGGAGGCACGCGATCTCGCCTGGTGGAAGCCGGGTAGTGTGAACCGACGCTCTGTGTTCGATCTTCGGTTTCCGTGGTCATTGACCACAGCGGACCGCAGGAGCGGGGGCCCCCCTCCCAACGATGGCAGTCGCCCAACACGTCTCCGTTGGCTAGCGCGGCGCCGATGAGCTGCTGTACCGTCGCGACCAGCGTCTGGATGTTCGCGTTGGTCTCTTGGGCCAGGGCGCGGAGCTGCTCCTGCGTGGCCAGCTCAGACTCGCCAGTCTCTTCAGCTGAGGGGGCGGGGTGATTACCGTTGGGTGCGCCCTCAAGGTTGTTGTTGGGTGCGCCATTTCCCTCCTCCGGGATGGGGGGCATGCGTCTCTTCCCGTTGCAGGTGCGTGCCATTGCAAGTGCGGTTTGTTTCTTCGTGGGATAGTTCAATCCCACAGACGGCGCCAGATGTTTCAGAGTGTTTTCTCACTACAGAAGCGTTGACCGTGGACTGCCCGATCAACGTGGTCAAGGGGCCGATTTGGGTCCCTTGGGTGCGTCGAGCACGTGCAGACGCGACGTGAATCGGAGATGCAGACGACGTGGAACACGTCAGCTGGGCCGGGTCTGGATCCTCGGCCTCAAGGGGGCTGAGGGGAAGCCTCGGCCCGGTGTGAGATGCTCGGCCTCGGACGATCAGACGACGAGGGGAAGCCTCGGCGCCTCGTCTTGATGCACGGTCGATACGGAGCAGAGGGGGAGTCTCGGCTCGATTGGATGCGCTCGGCCTCGGTCGGTCGGACGACGAGGGGTAGCCTCGGTCATCTCGCTTGATACGCGGCCTGCGCGGAGCGGAGGGGAAGCCTCGGCTCGTGGATCTGACGTCCTCCTGAACAGACGAGAACACTCGTCAGGGAGGTCGGACCTTGGTTCTGGCCAAATCCCTTCCGATGCCTAAGTCAGATGACGATCTGAAAGAGGAGGCTCAGCGGGGATGGTTCGACTCGAGAGGAGATCGGAACGACGTCCTCCGGCACGATCGGGGGAAGGAGATGAAGTGGGGGAACCAGGTCGTTGATGGAGTACCTTAGGTTTTGTTACCTGAGATGCGGTCCCTTGTCCAGTCGTCCTTCTAGCCCTTTTATAGGCCTCTTGTCGTGGTTGCCCACGACTCACGTCCCTCGTCCGCCCCCAATCGTGCCCCCTCAATCCACCTCCCCATCGTCGCTCCCTGCGCCATCCCAGCACCTCCCCATAACGGCCATTAAGTGGTAGCAGGCCTGGGGGAACGGTTATCGCTGGAGTGGGCGAGTGACTTGCGCATTTTCGGGGTCGGGTCGGATCGACGTTCGGGGGTCCTCTAGGGGTCCTTGTCGGGCGGGCCTGATCTCACAGATGGGCTTCTGATCGGTAGTTGGGTTTCGTTTGGTGGGCTTGGACCCCCCATGATTTCGTGTAGTGGGCCGCGCTTTTGGGCCCATGCTGTTGGGCCTCCGCAAAATTGACGTATCAGATTCTATTAATAAAGTGACAAATATCTATTATACATATTATACAGATGTGAGATAGAGAGCGGTGGACAACATAAAATGGTTTCTAAGAGAGCTCCTAAAATTCTTCTAATGCCGTTGTGTCAATTGCTATGACATCCAAATGAAATGAGGTCATAACAGTACAAAGATATTTTAGGGATAAAAATTGTACTAATCGGGTATAACACCAAAGTATTTATGATGTGCCTTTTGCAAATGTTTTATAAAGATCACATGAATTTGTGTAGGAACTACGACCATTGTCAATAGTAAACAGAGCTAGCTTTTAGAGTTTTAACTGCAAGCATAGCTGTAAAGGCTTAGTGAAATGATCAAAGAACAACTAAAAAAACCTATCTCATTAAATTTGTTGTTCATGTCGAGGACCATTTGGACCATTAAGATGTTAAAAATTTCCAAGTACATTCCAAATAATCAGACACCCAAGTGTAGATTTTCCAAACCATAATTAGAAAAAAAATTGCAACTTTTGGCATGCATCAAAGCAGCAAATTACCTTAATATGCCCTTTCTCCATCAAATTACCTTAATGAACATAACCTTTTTGTATCTGGGTTTTGAATGGTTGTTGTCGTTTGAGGCGAAAGATATTGATGTATATATGACAATAATTTGGTATGGATTTTAGATATATCAACTATATTAGCCATTCTTGTTTCTTTTGCAAATTACAGACCATCACAGTTTTCGCCTTTTAGCGAAGTAACATTGCTCAACATGTCAAAAACATGCAAAAACATAATATGAAATTGAAACTGTTAATATTTAGATAATGAAACCAAATGGATAGTTTTACTATATCATCATATTTAAGGTTTTGAGTATGATAAAAATATGAAGTGCTATAGCCATGAGGAATAAGACAACTTGAGTATTTAAAATTAAATTCATAAAATTTCTTTTGGACTGAGATCAAATTATATCCTATACTCAAAATTTGAAAGTCTCATATATTGTAATCAAGTTATGCAAACTTACACTCCAGCCTTCATAAAAGCACACAACTTTAGATGACAATTCCTCCTAAACATTTTAAAGCATACAAATATTATAAATAAATTGCTAAATGAAAAAAATCATTGATGAACCTTGAGTGGATCTTTATTTTTGGGCACTTGTTGGGTATAAAACTTGCAGTATTAAAATCATGTTAACTTCGACGGCTAGATGTTCTGAATATTTTAGGCAATCTATTCTGCCATTGATTACAACCAATCAATATATCATATTAACAAATATATCATGTTAACAAATATATCCTGTTAACATTGTGCTTGTTAAAAAAATGAATTTATCTTGTATATGAATTTATCAATATATCATGAATTTATCATGTATATGACAAAATTCAAACATCCCCCTTCTTAAAAAAACATCACCCTTCTTCATATGACAGGATTTTTGTATGGCAGATTTTGATGTATATGACAGTTTTTGTGTATGGCAGATTTTTGTGTATATGACAGATTTTTGTGTATGGCAGAATTTGTGTATGGCATTTTTTGTGCATATGGCAATTTTTGTGTATGTCAGTTTTTGTGTATATGGCAGATTTTTGCAGATTTTGTGTATGTCAGATTTTTGTGTATATGGCAGATTTTTGTGTATGGCAGATTTTGTGTATGGCAGTTTTTTTGTGTATATGGCAGTTTTTGTGTATGGCATATATGGCAGATTTTTGTGTATGGCAGGATTTTTGTGTATGGCAGATTTTTGTGTATATGACAGTTTTTTTGTATGACAGATTTTTGTGTATCAGCACATTAGTTAGCATGCACATTTGTATGAAAAATTTGTGTATGACAGGTTTTTTAGAGTGCCAAGACATGTTTTACAGAGCATTAACTTTACCAACTCTGGCTATCCATGAATACATTGATCAAAAGGATCTTTAATAAAAACAACCATCTATTTTTCCTTTAATATCTTCTCTGCATTCTTCTAAATGAAGCCTCCATTTGTGTATATTAGCATTAGTAGTCAAACATCAATGCCTTTGTGTTCATGTGGTGGTTCGTCAAGGCACTTCAGTTCTGTCAAAATAGCTTCACAGATAAACTGCAATAAAAGTGAGTAGAATAGCAATATAAATCATGGCCATACAGCTAGCAATAACACATCATAAAACTATAGGTTTTGTAGTATATCAAATTTGGTTTTAGAATGATATTGTGACTAAAACACAAA
Organism: Scilla litardierei; assembly: GCA_030789695.1. NCBI lineage: Eukaryota > Viridiplantae > Streptophyta > Magnoliopsida > Asparagales > Asparagaceae > Scilla > Scilla litardierei. The sequence goes on along the minus strand of CM061133.1, from coordinate 181,875,335 downwards.
TATGAAAGTATGTGTAGGACTGAAGAAGCTAATAAATATGAAAGAATAAAACAGAAAAACAACATTGCAACTTACATATCATAAAACTAAAAGAATGAAAAAAATTTGCAAGGTTTGAGGAGGCAGGGTACCTGGAAATCTTCATTCGAACACTGGAAATCTTCATCTGAACCCCTAGAAATCTTTCTCAAATAGCCAAAATGAATACATGCATTTTGCAACTTCATCCGAACATTGGAATCTATATGTATGTATTCAATTTTGAAAATGATCCTGGATTGTGAAGACCAGAAATCCAAAATCCGAAAATGATCCTGGAAAATGTTCCTGTCTTTACAAATGGAATATTAATCAAGAAGCTTATCAAGTATAGAGATCCAAACCACTGATATGAAAAGTTCCGCCTTGATTGCGACCATTGCTAAATTACCATTTTGAATCCGTTGCCACAAACCATTCATAAGGAGCAATGCATGAGACCCCACTTATTAAATCCATACCTGAAATTTTTTAAACTTTCATTACTAACATGACTGCATTTGGCCGAGGCACATGAGAGCTAGGTTAAATATCCAAGTACTTTGACAGGAAAATGCAGAAGGTTAACTTTATAGAACTATAGCTCATATAGTGTAAACATTTGATATAATTTATAAGAACAACACATCTAAATGATAGAGAGGGTTAAATATGTATGTGGGGAGCATATCTATGTACACGTGCATATTACACACACTATCAACCTCTCCACTCTCCTTTTAAGGGAACCTTCAGATATGAGAGGACTGCTATGCTAGTCGGTCTGAAGCTCAATTCAAACAAAAAAAACTTCCACCCAAAATGCTGGAGAAAAGACTATATGAATCGTATTGCATTCAAATCTAGAGATTACAACAGGAGAGGAAAAGCATATGAAGTCTATATGAATATGTTACTTGGGGCTGCTTGTCTTTTATCTCATATCATTTTATTCTCAAATACAAATATCAGTCCTTTATATTTTCCATTCATCCGAATAATTCAAGAATCATACAGGGGAATGTGCAGAAAGTTAAGTACTTAACTGATGTGCAAGATAAAAGAAGCAATGCTGAAGTATTTATTTATGGAGAATGCTTTATTTATGGAGAATGCTTAGCACCTAGCTCATCATGATAGCAACTACAGGTGCCAACTCGTTTCCAGGTAGAAATTACATGCAGTGAGCAATTCTAAACCACTGATTTGAGCAATTTTCACAATCAGTTAGCATGGATACACAAATGTTTGGTGTGCGACAAATCACTAACAGATTTGTAAATGAGTGGCTTGGCAAGAGAAATCATTGTGTTAAACCAAAACGTTGCGAGAGAGTGGACAATCAGTGTAAAAGGCAAACAAACTTAAGTGAACTCGAGGAGTTTAGATATATAAGAATGAGATTATTACAGTCAGACTGTTGTTTAGCATTCTGTTGTGTGCAAGAAAGAAATCTGATATGCCAGCACCGTGATTGATATCCACGACATGCATATTGGAAACCACTATAAGATAAATGACAATCATCAGTTTCATTGCAGACGACTATCACAGGGTACAATCATTTCTCGCGATAATTAGTTATGGATGCACTGCTCAAACATCTTTAGCAATATGATTTCCCATATCTAATAATCACGCATCAATCCTTTCTCAGATATCATCAATCTTCAGAATGTGAGAAAATAGGATATGTAATAAAAACTGTTGATATCGGATATGATGACACAGCTTGTGAATTTCCATATTCATATAATGTGCTTGTGCATCTACCCCCCACTTTCTGCAGCTTAGAGCAAATACTGATACATAATGTTTTCTATTGATCTAAACTTACCAAGAGCAGTAGCAATGGATGGATGAGCTCAGTTGGGCAGAGAAGAAACATTGAAGCTCCCCCAACACCTGGTAGGCCATTCTTTCCCAAAGTTGGTCCCTTCAAAATGGGAAGATGCTGAGAAATTGCTCATCAGCAACATCACTTCTTCCCATGAATCTCCAACCTATGAACCAAAAACAATAAAATTCTCAAGGTAGAACAATGGTTTTTAGCAAAAAGGTGACAACTTTGATGAGAAATTGAAGAACTCAGCTTTTCAAGGGGTTTAAATTGATGACATATGTTATCGACCATATTTGTTTTTGATTTTGAGCTAAGAATAGGGTCATAAATTGGAGCTGGCCTGCAAGAAGAAAAAATAGGATCCGCAAGTTCAAAGTAGGAGACATGGTCCGCAAGTTGATGTTTGTGCATCTGTGTGTCTGGGCATCGGCAAGGAGAAAGAATGATTTCAAAGGCTAAAGAACAGGGTCCGCAATTTCAGAATAGGATCCACCACAGGATCAGTAATTTCCGAATCCTTACCTCATTGGAGCTGGCCCTTGCGGACCCTATTCTTTCTGATGGTTTTGATCTTGTAGAAGCCTTCATCAAGCTTGGTGGCTTCCTCCTCTGGTGTTCCTGGTGTTCTTCTGCTTGTTTGTGCATCTGGGCATCTGCTTTTTGGTGGATTCCTCCTCACTGCTTGTTAGTGGATTCCTCCATGGTGGATACCTCCCCCCTCTTCCTCACTGCTCGTAAAACCCTAGATATTTGATGGGGGGGAAATGATAGAGGGAAGGGGGGAAAACAGAAATCTATGCGGGTTGCACAAATTTTGAACGTGCAGCAAGTCTTTGTTCCCCCAATACATTTCCCTCTTCTCGAAAATTTGAGTTTTAAAATGTTTAAATTTTGAGCTTTCAAACAAAATTCCCCCCAAAACATATACAAACTTGTCCTAATCAGCAATTTGTCTTTGTCCCAGTCATCAATTCTTTGTCCACGTAGGACAAATCCTGCCACGTAGGACAAAATTCAAAAAATGCTCCCTTTTATAGAATATATATATATATATATATATATATATATATATATATATATATATATATATATATATATATATATATATATATATATATATATATATATATATATATATATATATATATATATATATATATCTATCTATCTATCTATCTATATTATAAAACAGGGATGTTATCAAGAGAAATTGGATAAGAGTTGTTGTATAAGATAAATTGGTTAAGAGAAAATGGATAAGGGAATTTGGATATGTTTGTTAATAGCATTTGTATTTGAGAAATTGCATATGAGAAATTGATATGAGATATTGGGTAAGGTTTGTATGTTGGGGGGGAATTTTGTCTGGGAAACTCAAATTTTGAAAACTCAAAAGTTAACAAAACTTTGGGGGGAAAACAAAAAGGGGGGGATTTCGGTTTATTTCGGTAGAAAGATCCATTGTCGTCCGTATTTCTGTTTATTGCCACTTCAATGCATAATGCAGTCAGGGGTTAGCATGTTCATATGGCTCAATTAAAATTATTAGGTTATCAAAATAGTATTGTGCCGAGTTAGATTACTACTATTTACTTTAGGGAGACCATAGTCCAAGCTGAGCAAAAAATTGGAATTATATATTTGATGTTATGAACTAGAAACAGATAAAGAAGCCCCAAATATACCCCAATTTCTATGTAAGTTGAGCAACAATCCGAGAACATTTTATTTGAGTAAATATTATTTATTAGATTTCTCAAGTTGTAAAAATAAGTGAATGGATAATGGTAACTGCATTTTAATAGCTGAATACATCCTATATGAGTGAATGGGTGTGTTTATGGTTCAAATTGTGCAAAACTGATTAGGTGTGTTTTAATTAGGTGTGCAAAACTGATTTTTTGTTGAGATTTGATATACCAATTGAATATGCACCAATTGAATATTCAAATTGATTTTCAATTTTTTGATACCAATTGGTGCATATCATATACCAATTGAATTGGTGCATATGCACCAATTGTATATGATATGCACCAATTGAATATGCAGTTTTGCATAATTGGTATCAAAATTATTGAATATTATATCACTTATGCAGAGCTATTTACATTGGAATATATGCATAGCTATTCAAATTGGCATATATATGCTTGAGTTTAATTTGAAAAGCTTGAGTTTAATTCATATATACTCATGCAGTGATATATATGTCATATATGCTTTCAACTACATATGTTAAAATTGCCAATACTGATGTATATATATATACTTTCAACTACATATAATATCTTTCTAATGTAGTGATATATATAATATAGCTTATATAAAAGTACCATGCCGTTTTAATATATGCAGTGATATATATGGCATAAGCTTAAGTTAGAACTATTATCCTGTCTAATGTTAATACATCCTATACTGATGCAGTGATATATACTGATGCAGTGATATATATATGGCATAAATGTAGTAATTTGTATCTAACCATTTAGTTACTCTCATACAAAAATTTATAGTTATTATATGCTGGATTTATCTAGCAGGTTATAATGAGCTTAGTATGAATTTTTTTGCTATAACTACATTAGAATTTTTTTTGCTTGAGTATGAATTTGAGTATGAATTTATTTAAATTTCAATTCCAAATGTGTTCAAATAATGATGCAGATATTATTTCCAACTGCTTGGTAGGATGCTCAATTTGGAACTCCCACTATTGCATATATGTTGAGTATACTGGATATTCTAATGCAGATATTAGTTCCAAATTGAGTATACTGGATATTCTAATGCAGATATTAGTTCCAAATATCTGGAACTAATATATTGGAATCATATGTTCGAATAAACACATTAGCTGTTAGTTCCAAATTGAGTATACTAGAATCAAATGTTCTAATAAACACATTAGCATATATGCCAATTTGGAACTAATGTCTGCATTAGAATATACACATATATTCTGGAATCATATGGTCTAATAATGCAGATATTAGTTTCAAATATTAATTGATGCAGATATTAGTTCCAAATTGAGTATACTGGATATTCTAATGCAGATATTAGTTCCAAATCAATGTTCTACCTAAGAATTTTACTATTTTTGTTTCATAGGCTGGAGATTCATGGCAAGACAATACAGGTTTGCTAATGACAAACATCATGCTGGTAACCAGTCAGTGATGCAACCTAGCACTACAATACATGTTTGTTATACAACTCAAGGTTGATGTCATGAATGTAACATCTATTTGCGTCTCCCACCATATTTATTTGAAATTACAAGTTTTATATTATGTACTCAAAATGTGCAGTTTGGGCAACAGGCTGTTGGAAATCCTCGGGCAAGAATGCAATGGTTCTACCAGGAGATGCTACATGTTTCCAGTTTTCGTATTATTGTACTGTTCTCCGTTCAGCTCATCTATATGTTTGCATCCGAGAAACTCAACTGAATAGCTGTTGTTTTAGATTAATAATGATGCGGTTGATCGACTAAACATGCATGAAGATCAGGCACCTTATGGATGAAGGACTGGGTAGGAGTGGGAGGGGATCCAACGTTGCAGAAATCGAGTGTCTCATGTATATTTGCTGAAGCCATATAATAGAGTAATGCTGTTGACATGTGCAAGTTAATTGCCCCATCCTGGTTTTATAATTTTGGGTTTAATTAAGTTGCAACTGGTTCAGGATCACTTGAAGTTTGGAGTCAAGATGGAAGACATTTGAGAAACTTCACTAGCACAATCATGGGTTCTACTCCCTATCAGGTCACAGCCAAACTAGGGGTTTCCTCTCCCAAGTGGCTTCCTGAGAATCTGCCTTTGGCCGGTTCAGCAGAATGTTTCATACTGGGATTTGATCTTCTTTCCATGTGGCGAGCTGCATCCAAGGACAGCCTCGCTTCTAGCTGACAATGAAAGAATTTCACATAGAAACGAAAACATTGACAATCAACTTCGATACCAAGGTATATAGAAATGGTATTTTGTGCAGTTTCAGGATGGTACAGTATTGTCAGAATACATACAGTAACAAGTTGGGCTGAAGCCTGGATTTGAGCATTGTACTCTGATTATACACGCTAAATTTAGAATTATGGTCATAATTTTGTGCCTTCTTTGGCTACATTCCTTTTTTTACTTCTTTGAATGTCATAAGCGATAAATTTAGAATTATGAAACTGTCTAAGATGCATTCTTTGGTTTTATTTGATGCATATATCCATGTCTCATGTCTTGATAATGCATTGCTACGCTGATTTTCTGGCTTTTACTGTACTGAGTAATTCTTATATATAAATTAATTGACTTGAACTCTTATGTTATTAATGTTAGTATTATGTTATGTGTATAAGATTTCTGATGTCAAAATGAGATTGAAAATTCAAGGACTGCAACCTCAATCTGCATGTGCCAACAACTTTGGACGTGACGAATGAATGAAACAAAGTCTAGGGCAACTGAGTAAGATATAATATCAGAGCTGACTTCATCTGAAACGCCTTCATTTCTTCCTGCAGAAATTGCCTGGCTGCCATACATTATTTCATCACTGTGATCCCCAGGTCAACAAACAGGTGAGGGAGAGGTGCGCGTACGAGTGGAAGCAGTTCAGAACTCGCCCAGATAATGCCGAGACGAAGTACTTTGCATCATAATTAGTCATTGCTAACTGCATTGTTGGAAATTTTGTTTTTCATTTGCCTCTTATATTCTGTATTTCCCATTATAATTCATAGACTCTAACATTTTTTACAGGTTATGGAGTCATTTTTCTGCTGCGTATCTTATCACAGGAGTTGTATGCTATCCACTATACGTTGTAAGCCAATACCAAAAGTACTCTTTATCAACTTAGTTACCAATGTATAAATATTTTAATAATGCAAGAGGTAAATTCTGCGAGATATGTCATGGCGAAGGCTCTTGGTAGGGTTTTGTTTTGGTAGGGTTTTGTTTTGAGACGAAGGCTCTTGGTATTTTGGGATGAATCCTAAAGATTTTCTGTTATCGATAGTTAAATTTATTGTCACGGCTATCCTGTATGAATCAACAATAGGTGCATAGCTTGGCCCTTATGTAATACAGAGGTACCATACCTAATGTTCAACAAAATGCCATTTTTTTCATCCCAAAATACCTAGAACCTTCACCTGCATTTATCTCTGAGGATGATTTTGGGATTACCTGGGCAATCCGAAAGTAGATAATACATTAATGTCATATTATGATATGTTATATCTCAACTGGGAAGCTATGCCACCATCCAAATATCTGCTCAGCTACTTTCCAAATGATGATAGCTTTGCACCTGTGCTCTTCTCAGTTCTCAGGTATGGTTTCATGTGATTCTATTTTTTAACTGTGATTCTATGTTTTTACAAATGTTATTCTAAATTTCATTTTTAACTGTGACCACACATTTTTAAGGCCTATGAGCTGAAGCTTAATACTATGCTAACTTGGTATACATAATTCATACTACAAATTATTTGCATTTGTTTTCTCTTCATTGTTCTTATACATGAACCAATCTTTTGATAGGTAACAAGAGAATCATATTTCTATGATGCTGAAGAGAAGAAGAATTTTCTAATTGAAGCTAAGGTTCCTGATGCATGCCCCCTCATAAATGTCTATGATTGGTTTGGTTTTGTTCCTGATTTGACTCACTACCTATACACGAACAACATGCTTCCATATATTGAAGGTTATGTTCAGAAGATAGGCTTCTCCTTTTATCTCATATAGTTAGTATTTGTTAATGTAAAGCCTGTTTGAAGTCGATTTACATAAAATATGTCAATTTGCTAACATTACTGGAACTAAATCATTTTGTTATGTTATGCTTTTCTTATTTAAGGCGGAAACTGAACTTTCACTAGGATCTTGGCCGTCGGCGTAGGGCTCTGGATGATCACATTGCCCGCTGCCGCTGCCGCTGACTCTGGAATTCTCCAGGAAATGAAGCCTAAATTACCTAAACTCACTAAGTTTATCCTCACAGGTTTCTTTTTATCCCTAACACTGTGCGAGATTTCTGCTTGATTTCTTAAAATTCAATAATCGAGTGATATCAATAGAAGGGGATAGTTCAGCTAACAAATCGAAGAAATCACTATTTGTTTTTACTGAGATTTTATGCAGAATTAATGATTCAAATGACGGGCTCCGATGTAGTAAATTGCATATTTCATAGAGAACTCAATTGCACTTAAATAGGAGAACCATGGGTTCTAAACCAGATCATCGCTATGAATCATGCAAACTTTCAAGAACTCTGTAGAAACTGATTACTATTCTTCAACTTAGCTATATCTTTAACTACTATGCCTCAAATGATTAATTTTTGTTACTTTTTTGTTTGAATGTTTAAATGAATTAGATTATGGTTTCAGAACTAGCTTTTATTTGTCATAAATCAGCTTTTATGCTAACTTTATGCCTAATTTGTTTTCAGGTGTAAACGATACTTTATGATCTTACATTACTAACATAATTAATATTAAAATGCAACCTTTGTAGAATGCATTACCCTTATAACTCCAGTGAGCAGTTTATGCCTACATTCATGGAGACTGTATATCATGTCTTTAGGTGAGTATTACTTGTTAGTTCTTGGTTTCAAGACTAATGTTATTTTGCTGATGATCAATACATTATGTTAGTGTGCTAATCATTCTTATGTTTTAGTCTCAGTTTATCTTAATGATTATATGTTGATGAGACAAAGCATAAGGCTTGGAGGATATTACAAGGGATATCTTAAAGACCTCCAGGAGTGATGGTGTGCTCAAGCTAGGATGAAGTCATGAAGATCATCTAATGAAGCCAAAGCTTGGAGCATGATGATGGATGGACATCTAGAGAAGCATTGTCAAAGCTTGGAGCTTGATGAAGGGAGGCTCATCAAGGTGTGCCAAAGCTTGGAGATGATGGAGAGCATCAAGGCATTGTGTGCTTGAAGACTTAGACTCTAGGAGATGCAATTTGTAATCCATGTAATTTCATTTACTTGCATTTCTCTTTTTGAGTCTAGGATTATTGTAATGCCTTGATAGATGGTCTTACTCTCTTGCCTTTGCATTTCACCATCTTAGTGAGCCTTAGGTTATCATAGAATCCAACCTAATAGGTTCATCTTGCCCAAAGACTCAATTGGAGTCTCTGGCTCTCCTGCAGTCGCCTGTTGAAGGTTTAACAGTCGACTGGGTGATTTCCTGTCGCCTGTCGAGCCTTCTACAGTCGACTGTGATGCACAGCTCAAGTCAACTTTTCTATTGACTTATCTTGAGCTTTTCACATCAGTCGACTGATGTTCAATTTACAGTCGCCTGTATTCTTACAGTTGCCTGTGAATTGGTCGATAGTCGCCTGTGCGCTTCTTGCATTTTCTGGGCTTTTCCCATGTTGCAAGACAGTCGCCTGTTGCTGTTTTTACAGTCGCCTGTGAAATGGCCTTCAGTCGTCTGAAAGGCGTAAGTGCGAAATATGCATCTCTCTCTGTCTTTTCTCCATCTTTTACAGCAGTCGACTGATGAAGGTTTTACAGTCGCCTGGCTAATAGACAGTCGACTGTATTATTGATATCAGTCGCCTGTGCGTAAACTGTAGAAAGAGTGCAGCTCTCTGTTTCTTGTCCATCCCTGCTGCAGTCGCCTGATGAAGGATATACAGTCGACTGTCTGCTTTTTAGTCGCCTGTGTAGTCTTCTACAGTCGACTGTCCTGGATCAGATTATAGCCGTTGAGATATTTTCTAGCCGTTGATCAGTCGACTGTCTATTGATCATCAGTCGACTGTTCTTGCCGTAAACTGCCAAAATCTAGCAGTTGCAGATTTCTTCCCTTTGGGTTTTTGGCTGGTTTTATGGGTTCCTTTGGCTTCCTATATATTGGGTTTGGCTTAGTTCCTTTAGACTTCGTGTGATTATGTTAGGTAATCAAACTCCTCTTGGGTTTGGTTACCTAATGTTTAGGTTCCTCACACATTTGCATTTTGCATGGGTATTATGCTTCTATGTTTATTTTTGCATACCCATTGATTGTGTGTGTTTCATGATTTTGAAAATATTCTTCAAATTTATTTCTTTTCATGAAAATTGGGACCTTATGGTTTATTGACATACATGCATGATCCATGTGTATGTCAATGGGGGAGTTAATATAACATATGTTTAAATTATTTTAAGACATATTTTAACTCTCATTCTGGAGGTTATTTGAGATCATTATTTATATTTGGTTATTTTGGGTCTCAAACCAAACCTCTTGTTTATTGCCAACTTGTTTCATATCTCATTTTTTTTTGGCAATATTCGTGTGTATCTTTGAAGCTCTCTTTTTCCATATCTATTGCTTTGATAAGTTGGTATCAGAGCCTTGGTTTGGTGGCTTTTGCAAGCATGACTTCTAAGTCTCAACAACATCCTCCCAAGTTCGATCCGGAGAACTATAATCTATGGAGGAGCAAAATGATCAATCACCTCAAGAAGAACAATCTCTTGGATGCGGTGACTTCGGATGTCTCAGATTCTAACTTCGTGATGGACGTCCACGCCAAAAGAGCTTTGTGCATCTCCACGTGGGACCATGAAAATGAAGATGTTGGATCCATGGAGACGACACATGAAATGTGGAGCTATCTTGAGACCAAGTACACCGAAGGTGATGAGATTGAGTCAAGCGATGAAGAGGTATCTCAAACTCAACCTACTTATGAGCATAATGATTTTAGTGATAAAAATTCTTTAATTGCTCATAATTGTAGTGCAAATGCTTTTCATGATGATTCTCATAATTGCACTTCTTTGCATGCTTCTCATATTAATATGATTAAATCTTTGCATGCCGAGAAAGAAGTTTTTCTTTCTCAAATTCATGAGTTACGTGAGGAGAATGCTTCACTTAGTCGTACTCACGTTTCAGATTGTGACTCCGTCATTCTTGAGAGAGATTCTCAAATTGACGCTTTGAGAAATGAGACATCGGCTCTCAAATCTCAATGTCTTGAGCTTAGCTCACGTTTATCCGCTAGGGATGACGACATTTCTTCACTTTTGAAGAAATGTGAGCTATTGTCTACTCAAATTGAAAACTTCAAATTGAGTAATAACAAGGTTTTGGGATCCTCTACTTTGAAGGTGAACAAACCAAGCTCTTCCCCTAGAAGCACCCAAGTAAATTTTGTGGGGGAGCCTTCTAAGGGGTTAGTCACATCGAAGTCTTCGTTTGGCCAAAAATCAACTTTGAATATTAAGCCAAAGAAGAATCATGCTTATATGTACACCTCATTGCATAAGAAGTCTATTCAAAAACCTATGAGTGTGAATGCTTCTTCATTTGTTCATATGCATGATAAATCTACCCATAGGAAGAACTTACTTTGCTTGCATGCTAAACTTGATGCTAAATCTTTGCATGCTTCACATGTTCCTATGCATGGTAGAATTGCTTGTATGAATGCTTCTAATGATAGATCTCATGTTTCACACACGGGGTACGCCAATGTTTATGTTCCACCTCATAAGCGTGCACCCTCACCTCCTACTCATGCCTTGACCAAACCTCTTCTTAAGAATCCCAAATCACTTTCTTTGTGGATTCCTAAGAATGTTTCTAGGCTTGATAGGAATGCGTATATAGATTCATATGCGCGTAATGTTATATTTTCATATGACTATATACGGACACCAAACTCCACTTTTGTTTGGTTTCCAACTTGCTAGCTCACTCACATTGTTATTCATTGCTTGGGTACCATGATTGTATGTTTACATTTTGTCCCCACATTTTTGTGAGTGTGTCCATTACTTCCATGTTTGCATGTTTTGTATGATTATGGGGGAGTATGTAATTTTTGCTTGCTAGCATTATTTTTCCATTCATATGTCACATTGTATTTCATTCATATTATGTTTGTGCATATGGGATGGTTATTTCTCTTGTCCTTCGTTTTCCTATTTGGCTATTACCCATCTTTTTGATATGCTAATGGGGGAGAGAAATAGGTTATGTAAAAATATACCTTGTGCTTGTTTATGCATTATTATCAATTGGTATGTTTTTGTATAACAACCATCAATATGATTTGTGCTTTATATGTTTATATTTTGTGCACATTTGCATATTGATTGGGGGAGTTTATTAGCACACATTGTTTATTTCAATGTTTATTATATTTTGACATAATGAATTGTCATCATCAAAAAGGGGGAGATTGTTAGTTCTTGGTTTCAAGACTAATGTTATTTTGATGATGATCAATACATTATGTTAGTGTGCTAATAATTCTTATGTTTTAGTCTCAGTTTATCTTAATGATTATATGTTGATGAGACAAAGCATAAGGCTTGGAGGATATTACAAGGGATATCTTAAAGACCTCTAGGAGTGATGGTGTGCTCAAGCTAGGATGAAGTCATGAAGATCATCTAATGAAGCCAAAGCTTGGAGCATGATGATGGATGGACATCTAGAGAAGCAATGTCAAAGCTTGGAGCTTGATGAAGGGAAGCTCATCAAGGTGTGCCAAAGCTTGGAGATGATGGAGAGCATCAAGGCATTGTGTGCTTGAAGACTTAGATTCTAGGAGATGCAATTTGTAATCCATGTAATTTCATTTACTTGCATTTCTCTTTTTGAGTCTAGGATTATTGTAATGCCTTGATAGATGGTCTTACTCTCTTGCCTTTGCATTTCACCATCTTAGTGAGCCTTAGGATTATCATAGAATCCAACCTAATAGGTTCATCTTGCCCAAAGACTCAATTGGAGTCTCTGGCTCTCCTGCAGTCGCCTGTTGAAGGTTTAACAGTCGACTGGGTGATTTCCTGTCGCCTGTCGAGCCTTCTACAGTCGACTGTGATGCACAGATCAAGTCAACTTTTCTATTGACTTATCTTGAGCTTTTCGCATCAGTCGACTGATGTTCAATTTACAGTCGCCTGTATTCTTATAGTTGCCTGTGAATTGGTCGATAGTCGCCTGTGCGCTTCTTGCATTTTCTGGGCTTTTTCCCATGTTGCAAGACAGTCGTCTGTTGCTGTTTTTACAGTCGCCTGTATATTTACAGTCGCCTGTGAAATGGCCTTCAGTCGTCTGAAAGGCATAAGTGCGAAATATGCATCTCTCTCTGTCTTTTCTCCATCTTTTACAGCAGTCGACTGATGAAGGTTTTACAGTCGCCTGGCTAATAGACAATCGACTGTATTATTGATATCAGTCGCCTGTGCGTAAACTGGAGAAAGAGTGCAGCTCTCTGTTTCTTGTCCATCCCTGCTGCAGTCGCCTGATGAAGGATATACAGTCGACTGTCTGCTTTTCAGTCGCCTGTGTAGTCTTCTACAGTCGACTGTCCTGGCTCAGATTATAGCCGTTGGGATATTTTCTAGCCGTTGATCAGTCGACTGTCTATTGATCATCAGTCGACTGTTCTTGCCGTAAACTGCCAAAATCTAGCCGTTGCAGATTTCTTCCCTTTGGGTTTTTGGCTGGTTTTATGGGTTCCTTTGGCTTCCTATATATTGGGTTTGGCTTAGTTCTTTTAGACTTCTGGGGAAAGAGTTAGGAAATCATAGAAGATCATTTAATCTCTTCTCTAAGCCACTCCTCCCTCATTCCCTCATTAGAGCTTCAATCTTATGCTATTGCATCTAAGCTCTAGGGAATTTCTCCAAGGGATTTCAATCTCATTCCTTTCTTGGAGATCATCTTTCTTCTCTTCATTTTCATACACTCAAGTGAGAAGTGTTAGGATTCATTCCTAGAAGAGAGAAAGATCAACAAGTGCAATCAATGCTAATTTCAAGCACTTGGCCATTCACTTGCATGCCTTCTTCTTCACATTGGTAAGATCATATCAAGGCATAGGTAAGTGTTGTTTCGTTTTGTTTTATGTTTGAAACCCTATTTCTCTTTGTGGGATTAGGTTTCTCTCTCTGTGGGAGGTTGTCTCTCTGTGGGACTTAGGATACTCTCTTTGTGGGAGTAACTCTCTTTGTGGGAGTTTAGTGTCCTAGTGTAGGGCTAACCCTAAATCTCTGAGTGGGAGTTAGTAATTCTCTTGGTGGGAGTTTGACCCCTGTGTAGGGTTGGTTGGGTCCTTGTGTAGGGCAAAATCCTCTTGGTGAGGTCTCTCTCTTTGTGGGAGTGTATCCCTTTGTGGGATTGTGTATTCACTTCTCTGTGTGGGATTATAGTGAATACTGGTGTGGCTGGATGTACCCAAGTTTTGGGGAACCAGGGTAAAATCTCTGTGTTTGTTGTTGTTGTTGTTGTTGTTGTTGTTGAGCACTCTGTTTAATTTCCGCTGCTTATTATGCTTTAATTTTAGTAACTTTTAATTAAGCACTTTGCTTGCTATTACACTATTCACCCCCCCTCTAGTGTATGTGTAGCCCCGCAGGGTCCTTTACATTACTCTTTAATCTGAACTCATCATTCATATTCGTATCTTCTGATTCAAGTCGTACTTAAACTTCAATATACTGATTGCAGTATGCTTAGCCTCCTTAGCCTCCTGTCCATACACATGTTCCTTTATGGCTGCACCATCTTTATATGGAGTAAGATACAAATAAATTATATCTTTATAGTTGAGTTTGCCCCTACAAAAGAACTAAAGTACATGGACGTTTTCTTGATATGTACTTCTTCAATGACCATAGTGGAGGGAATTATGTTTGCCCACTTTGCCCTCACTACAAATGGCTACACTTCAACTCAGGTTCAAGCCATCCATGGGCTTTTGCTTCTGGTAACTTTCCGTTTCATTCTGATATAGTCTTCATTTTCATCAGTCTGAAATCTGAAATTTTTTTTCCAGATAATGAGATGATCATTAGACGTGAGCATGTATTTCTTATGGTGCTCATATGTCATTTCAGTATGTCTCTCGAACAAGACGCTATCATTTCCTCAGGATCATCAGGAATATAATCTGGTCCCCTCTTTATAAGGTGGTGCAACTTGAGTTTTAATTACAGAAGCAAGCTTCTCTTTCCAGACACCACGTTGAAGAACTAAATGCTTATCATATTCCACTTACAGGTGTTAATGTTGGACTTTTTATGGCTGATCTGCTTTGAAGCCAGGTAATTGTCAATCTGTCACTTAGGGCTATCGTTCAAAGAGCTATAGACCTCATATTTAGATTCTTCAAAGAGATTTTCTGTTCAATATGTTGAGATTGATATCAGAGGATTTGGTCTACGTTAATGAAAGATTGAATCTGACATTTTCAAATCACGAGCATATATCTCTACACTTTATACATAAAGATGTCTAAATATACTTACACATATATATCTGAAAAGTCACACAATGGATGATTTATTAGATCCATGACTATTAAATATCAGAGAATGCTGAAACTTGAGATGTGTTTTGATTTCTACTGTGTCAAAATGTCACTGTATTACTTCCACACAAACATGGTCCTAAATATACATGTAATCAACCTACAATAGATTAGCAGGATGTGAATAATTGGGTGAAGCAGTTCTGGAGTAATCATGAACATTCTTCAATTGATTAGGATAAGTTAATTTGTTGACATTTTACACTCTTAAGAGTGAAGTTTTAATTTTTTTGGGACTGCTAACTCCATGCTAATGTGCAATATTCTGGTTCTCTTCTAATATTTTTTGGGAAATATAGATGTTTGACAGTAAATTTGTTGCAATATTATGCTAACTCCATGCTAAAGCTAAATGTTTGACTACTCATGCAGGTTTTGTAATATGAGCAATATGGGCAATATAGCTCAAGGGAAATTATATGCGAGCTGACAAGAAATTACGACATGCACATAATTGAAGGTAAGACCTATGGCAATGTAGAGAATGAACTTTGTAAATATATCTGTAAAATTTTCTACTATTTTCTTAATCTTTGCCAATGGCAATACAGAGAATGAAGGCAAAACCTATGGCAATGCGCATAATCGTTTATTAATCTTTGCTATATCTCCTAATCTTTGCCATATCTCCTGCTATTTTCTTTCGGCAATTTGTAGGCTATTTTTTTTGTTGTTGATCATTATGCAGTCATTATGTAATTTTCTACAAGTGAAGCATCCTTAACCATAGCCCAAGGGGAAGTTCTGAAATGAAGCAAGAGAGTAATTAAAGTCCTAATGTGCAATTGATAGTTATATGCATAGATGAGTACAAAGTTTGATTTTTGATGACAACATATGTGAGCTTAACCCCAAGCCCCTTGATGAATATATGACTTCACTCCCAGGAAAACCAATTTTATGAAATCATATGTCATTAATAGCTTAAGAGCTGTTTTATTATTTTACAATGCTTGCACTGTGTCCCATCTTTTTTAAAAGCTTAAACACTATTTTATTTTGTTATGAGCAAGCATTGTAGCCCATCTTATATAAAGCCCACCTGGAAGTATTACACATGTTTAATGATGCAAGCATAATGGCACAAGCATACGTTGCTTGCTATTTTTTCTTGTGCTATCAAATTCAACTTGAGCGTCGAATGAGTCGAAAAAACATGATCTTGCTTTGGCTCTGCTGATACTTTTGTTTTCTATGATGCGTGAACATTCAACAGAGTCACTTTCTTCCCGCATATACCCATAAGTAATAAACAGTTAAAAAGTCATATATCCCGCCTACCATGTACATGAGGTATTTCTTCAACATTGACATTCAACATTGACACTGTAAGAAACCAATCATTATTTGCCGAAAATAACATTGACACTGTAAGAAACCAATCATTATTTGCCAAAATTAGTAGAATTAAGTTGCTTGATTGACTTCCTTAAATTATTATCACTAAATTAATTTATAAAGTATTTGTTTATTACTTCATTAGCAAACATGTATTGTACTTAAACTATCATAAATTGATCTTCCAAAGTTTTTTGGCTTTGAATCTGGTTTTTGGCTTTCAGAGTTTTTTGGATGGAATTTGGCCACAAAGATCGTTGCATTTCCTGGTTGCGAATATGCACGACTTCGCCATGGAGGAGCGTGTATGAGGAGCTTTCCAGACTGAGTTTGCATGAGGAGCTGAAACTTGCATTTTGTTGAAGAACTTAGGATTCCAGACAGAGCTTGCATGAGAAGCTGAAGCTTACAACATGTTCTTGACAATGTTCCTGTTTGTTTGTTGTGGATGCAATGTTTGTTTGTTGTGGATGCACTTGAAACCCTAATGTTTCTTGAATTTTGTTTGTATGGGACTGTCGAAAAAACTTCTTTTTTTTGAATTTGTGTTTATTACTGTACTTTTTGTTCTTGAAGACTCCTTTGATGTTGGCTGCAATGCATGGAATGATTACTCCCTTGGACACTTTTGTGTCTTTTTGATTATGCATGTAATGATGTTGAAAGAATCTTATTTTTCTGATACCACACTAGCAAATTTTGGTTCCTTGCGAATTGAATTTTGTCATACTTAATAACACAATATTGCCACTTAACGAGCATATATGTGAGTTGATGCATCAATTTTAGAATTTAAGCAATCATCTTTTGGAATTTTGTTATGTTAGCCTCTTGGGGTATTTTTGGAGCTGGCTATGAAATATGGATAAATTAACAAAACATTAATCATAGAGGATTAAATAAATATTATTTTGTGAGAATATTTGATATGGATTATGTTACTTCGGCACATACATAGCTTTTGTACATAGTTTTTGTACATCATCTTTTTGTGTTGAACAAATTACTAAGGTTATATATATATATGATGCTACTTGCTGAGTCATGTAGCTCACCCTAAAGATGTTGGGGAACTGAAATGTTGTGAGGAAAATATTTGGCTGTACATTTCTCTCCCAAAATTTTGGGTTGCACTAAATCTTGATGGATTTATAGGTAGAACTAAAAATTTTAGGGGAATCAAATTCTATGGGAAGAAATTATTTTTGGGGAAACTAAAATTTTTGAGAACTAAATAACTTTTGGGGAAACTACAATTTTTAGGGGAACCCAAATTCTCGGGGAAGAAAATTTTTGGGTGAAACTAAAATTTTTGAGAACTAAATAACAATGTGGGGACTAAATTTTATGGGCTAACTAAATTTTGGGGAGACCGCTGGCCCTTAAGCCAGATGATATCCCCATCCTCTTAGGTAGTAGCGACCTAGGATCTAATCCCAGTCGCCTTTATATTACCAAAAAAACTAAATTTTGGGGAGAACTAAATAACTTTTCAGGTGAACTTTAATTATTTCCATCCGCTTAAATTTTGTAGGGGAAATAAATTTTGGCGTCGATAGCGCCTGCGCAATTTTTTACACTAATTTGTTGTTCTGCGCTGAAGGCGCCCGCACCGAATTTGTTTTTCTAGCCGAATTTTTTGTTCCGCACCGAAGGCACCCATGTCGAATTTGTTGCTCCGTGTCGAAGGCGCCTGTGCCAAATTTGTTGTTCCACGCCGAAGGCGCCCTCATGATGCAAAATATTTTTTCGCTAATTTGTTATTCTTTTAAATTTTGGTTGTGGAAATAATTTTTTGGGGAACAAAGATTTCGCGGGGAAAGTCTTAAATGATCCGTGTCGCTAAATATTTTTACGCTAATTTGTTGTTCCGCGCAATTTTGACAGTGGAAATATTTTTTTGGGGAACAAAGATTTTGCGGGGGAAAATCTTAATTGAACCATGCCCGCGGGCACGGGGTATGACTAGTGTATATATATATATATATATATATATATATATATATATATATATATATATATATATATATATATATATATATATATATATATATATATATATATATATATATATATATATATATATATATATATATATATATATGGAGGTGAGCTGACAGCACAGATTCGGCCTCCCTGTGCTGTCAGCGATTTGAGGCCCCAAAAAACATTTTTTGTTTAAATTATTTTTTTAATATGTTCGACTACTTTTCAACTAGCTTTCCACCAATTTTCAAGTCAATTCAACACCGTTTGAGCCCCTATCCATGCGTTTCAAAAAGATAGCTCCGGCAGTTTCCAGAATTTGAGCTATCTTTTTGAAACACATGGGTGGGGGCTCAAACGGTATTGGATTGACTTGAAAATTGGTTGGGAGATAATTAACAAGTAGTAGAACACAGTGCAAAAAAAACTTTAAAAAAATTCTTTTTTGGGCCTCAAATGGCTGACAGCGCAGGAAAATTTCATGCGATGTCAGCTCAGGTCCATATTCCTCATATACATACATAAATACATACATACATACATACATAAATACATACATATATATATATGCTAATAAATTTTAATAAGTTTAAGAAAATCTTAGTTACATCCCTAACAATCAAATCCAAAATATCTTAACAATAATATTTCTCTAAAAAAAATCTAATTATCATAACTAAATTCTTAATATCCTAACTAAATGCTTTTCTCTAATCAAATATTTTAAATTAATAATTTTTTAAAACTTAATCTAACCAGTTAACAACCCCAGCGTCTTCCTCATTTGCATGCGGTTATCCCAACCAACTCAAACCACGATCTCACACTCGCGCACGTCGCCTCTATTAGCAACCCAGCCCACGTCCTCATCAAACACACACACGCATGCTGATCCGAAAGGATCTCAATGTAACAGACCCATGATCGTAACAAACCCATGCACATCTCTCCCCCACGAGCACGATTTCGTGCGAGAAATCCCAACACCCGCACGTTCCCTTATCTTCGTGTTCTCCTCCCTCTTCATCTTCGTTCTTCTTTCTCCTTCTTCATAAAACCCCACGAGCTTCTCCTCCCATCAAACACAACACCTCCTTGTCTCCTCCTCCCATCGAACACAAGAAGCCTCCGCTTCCTCTCTTTGCCGTTCCTCGTCACCCCAGCCACCAATGCCACCGACGCCACCGACCATCCTCTCACAACTCCTCCACCATCAACTTCCTCTGTTCGAAACTCTGCCACGGCCTCCGACCTTCAGCCACCAACTCCGAGCAACCCACCTCATTCGCAGCGCACAGCTCCGACCTCTAGCCCCACGAACTCCTCCTCCCTTCAACCCAACACCGACCATCCTCTCGCAACTCCTCCACCATCAACCTCATCCGTTCGAAACTCCACCACGGCCTCCGACTTTCAGCCACCAACTCTGAGCAACCCACCTCCTTCATAGTGCACAGCTCCGACCTCTAGCTCCAAAGCTCCTCCACCCTTCGACCCCGACTCTGACCCTCACCTCCGATCGCCTCCTTCATCCGTTCAAACCCAGCTCCAGCGACCCACCTCTCAAACACAATACCGCCATCTCCTTCCATCGAACTCATGCAACCACCGACCTTTGGCACCGATGACGCAAAGCAGCAACACCCTCCTCCAGCGCCTCAAACTCCTTCCCCTCCGTCATTCAATGTCACCGTCTATGTCGTCGCCATCAGGACCGCTCCTCCACGCCTTCGCCTTCGCTGCCGGTCACCGCTAGTCGCCGTCTTCACCTGTATGCTCACACGAGGGAAAGTAACGAAAACACGTAAGTTTTGTTATAATATGAGTACGTTATTTTATAATGTTATATATATAATAATGTTAGTTGATATATATAATAACATCTATACGTATATATATACATTAGTTATGATATAATTGTTGGATATGGACGACATAAATACACCCATGGGGGGATGTATGAGGGTATACGGACCTCAGATGTCGCGTGCACGAAGGCGTGCGCGAAGGGAACCTTTTCTCATGTGAAAAGGACCACTCGATAAGTGGAAAAAGCCACTCGATAAGTGGAAAAAGCCACTTTATAAGTGCAAAATGGCACTTGATAAGTGGATAAAGAAGAAGATAAATGAATGTGCTAATATAGGCTAATAAGCTTATAATTGGTTATTTCCTACAATAACCACCCCAAAGCCTATAAATAGGACCCAAGGGTAAGGCATTCATTCACACTTTCCATGCCATAAGTTTGCATAAGGCATCTTATGTTCTTCTTCTTCCTTCCATTAAAATCCTCTTCTAGTTAGAGATTTAGGCGGTGAAACTCTGCTTCGATCCTCCGTGACGAAGTATCGACCGTTGTGGCAAATCCGAGGGCGAAGTTCCGAGATTACGGTGCCGCATACACAAGCGTAAGTCTCGACTTCATTTATCGATCCTAACGTCCTTGTTTTGTCAGGATCCTACATTGGTATCAGAGCCATACGGATTTGCTCCGGTCAGATCGTCGCCCCGTCGAAACTATGCACGAGTCGTTGTCTTTTTCACGAATGGGTATCCTACCATTATGGATATGGTAGGAACACTTCGTGACGGAGAGAACGCAGCGGTTGTTCTTTTCACGTTAGGGTCTCCTACCAT
Source organism: Scilla litardierei (assembly GCA_030789695.1). NCBI lineage: Eukaryota > Viridiplantae > Streptophyta > Magnoliopsida > Asparagales > Asparagaceae > Scilla > Scilla litardierei. Next base: position 181,854,143 of record CM061133.1, on the reverse strand, counting down.
TACGGATGTGGCAGGAACTCTCCGTGACGGGAAGAACCGACCGTTCATATCGTCAAACTCGCTATCTTCATGGATGCTAAGTCTCCATTCATAGGGAATGGGCACTCTCTTCATGTGGAGCGCGTAGTTTACGAACTTTTTGAAGTAAGTTATTTTTTTTGGCACACGGCCATTGAAGGATAACTACTTTCTCGACGAACGGGTGCTTCACCGGAGAAGAAGATGGTGGTTATTCCCATCGGGGAAGATGAATTTTGGTGCATGAAATCTATAGCCATATGGGCAATGGAGGCAATACATCCCCCCTCCCCATGCGGAGGGGGTTGGCTACGGCCAATAACGACGAAAACCACCACGACCACCCCGTCGAGGGGGAGGAGTGCATGCGGCCACCCCATACTAGGGGGGAGACCGGCCATGGCCAAAGGGCCATGGCCGGCCTAGGCCAATAGGCCATGGCCGGCCATGGCAGGCCCCGGCCAGGGCCAGGGAGCCCTGGCCGTAGCCAAGGCCAGGCCTGGCCGAGACCAGGCCAGGGCCAGGCCTGGCTGGCCCTGGCAGTGGCCAGGGCCAATGCCCTGGCCTCAGGCCAGGGCCAGGCCCTGGCCGAGGGGCCAGGGCCCCTGGCCGGCCAGGGCAGAGGCCCTTGGCCGGCCCTTGGCCAGCCCCGGCCAGGGCAGAGGCCCTAGCCAAGGGGGTGCCAAATAACTGATTGGTCGGTATTGGTCGACCAATTCGGGATTATTGGTCGACCAATTTAGCCAGAGGCCTTGACAATGGTTTCGGCCCCGGCAACCTACAAGCCTAGCCCATACGGGGCCGACGGCAGTCATCTGCGGCAAAATTCTCCAATAAGGGGGTAACGCCTGGATCCATACGGGAGCCGGCGACGATGGCTTGCAGAAAAATCTCCAAAGGGGGATCCGGCCTTGGTACAAGTTCGACTTATCCCGGCAAATGGCCAGGGATTACCGTACATTTCACTAGTATCATAAGGGTACTAAGTTGGAATATCGCATTTTTTCCCAGGGGGGGATCCGGCTTTGGCCAAGTTGCGATGGCAACTCTCACTTCAAAAGGAAGATGAATTCGGCCTCGCCACGGCACGACCCCGATAATGGCCGGGGAAATTGTTGAAATGTTTTGGCTATAACACCCTATAATGGGGTATAGGCCTTGCAAAATACGTTTGCAAAATGCATTTGAAAAATACGTTTTCAAAATACTGCAAAATAAGTTTGCAAAATATTTTTTGAAAAATACGTTTTCAAAAACACTTTTCCGCTGCGAAGTACTATAAGAGTACTATCGTTTGATAAGTGAGGGGGAAATATTGAAGGATTGTTCTAGATGGTGATAGGAATTGTAGAAACCTTTTCGATTCTATAACAACATCTTCAATATTTTTCGAAAGTAACTTATCAAATTATAAATATCATTCCAAGTGGGAGTTGAAATTAGAACTATCCAAATGGGATATTCTATTATCACTTCAAATGGGAATTATATTTTAAGAAATTTTCAATGCAATGTTTTTGATCAAACCTTTGGTTTTGTGTCTTTTGCAGCATTTTAAAAGTAAAATGTCTTCCGCTTCAAAGAATATCGTCGTTGAGTTAAACAGAGATGAAAAACTCAACGGCGATAATTACAAACTTTGGTCCATCAAGATACAATACGTTTTAGAGGAGCAAGAAGTGCTCGAAACTCTAAAGAATGTAATGATTGAACCCGAGTTGGGCACTACGGCCCAATACAGACGAGACAAGGAAGCTTTTGATGCTTGGTCTTGGAAGAATAAGATAGCTCGCATTATGTTATTGAGCAGTATGACCGATGACATAATGCGCATCTTCCGAGAGCATGACCTAGCCATGGACATATGGTCCAAGCTAGAGGAGAAGTTTGGTGGCACATCGGTGTCAAAACTTCGCGCCTTAACTATAAGATTTGATTCATACAAGAAACGTCCAGATCATTCCATGGGGAAACATCTGCGACACATGGCAAATCAAATCTCAGAGTTAAAGGACGCAGGTCATGTGCTCACTGATGAGCAACAAATCCAAGCAGTCATACGTTCCTTACCAAATGGGTGGGACCAAATGAAGATGCATCTCACTCACAATGAGAGCATCAAGACCTTCAGCGATGTTTCCAAGCACCTCGAATTAGAGGAAGAGCGGCTTGCGGCTGCCAAGCCTAGTGCAGAAGTGCACATGGTTGCTAGTTCCTCACACGGGGGAAAGAAACGGAAAGATCGTTCAAAGTCTACTAATGAACGTAATAAGCAACCCGAGTCTACCAAGAAACCCAAACATAAGAGTGGGCACAAGAAATGGCACAAGAAGAAAGACTTGAAGAGGATCAAGTCCTTCAAGTGCAACAAGTTCGGTCACTATGCTCGTTCGTGTACGAGTGGAAGTGACGAGGTAACTTGTAATACTAGTTACATATGTATTTCTAGTTCAATATTTCTTGTGGAATCTAATCCATTTTGGATAATTGATTCAGGTGCCACCGACCACATAGCAATGGACAGACGGTCCTTCGTGGAGTATCACCGGATACCCCAAGGAACGAAGTGGATCTATGTAGGAAACAACACACATGTTGAAGTGAAAGGCGTTGGGACTTGCAAGCTAGTCTTGGACAACGGCCGCACTCTCCTACTTCATGATGTCCTCTTCGCTCCAGATATTCGAAGGAATATTATACATGTGCTCGTGTTGATGGGTCTTGGTTATAGCTGGTTCTTTCAAAATTGTAAAGTGGACTTGTTTTGTAATAATTCCTTTATTGGTACTGGGTTTGTATTTAAAGGATTTATTGTAATGAGTACAATGTATGATTCCTCGTGTAATGAAAATTTCCTTATTACAAATTCTAAGACTTATGAGTCTGATGATTTTTTGGCACGCAAGGCTTGGTCATATTGGACCGACATGTATGGATATACTTGCCAAACGTGGCATTCTATCCAATGTTTCAAAGGTTGAAATGTCGACCTGCGAACATTGCCTAGTGGGGAAATCTTGTCGCAAGCCGTTTGGAACCGGCACAAAGGCCGAGGTTCCATTACAGCTTATCCATTCGGACATATGTAGTCCGATAAATGTCAAGACAAGACACGGGAAGTCATATTTCATCACTTTTATTGATGATTTCACCCGATTCGGACATATCTATTTGATATCCCACAAAAGTGAAGCATTGGCTTGCTTTAAAAACTATATGAGTTTAGTGGAGAATCAATTAGATCGCAAGATTAAGGTCTTGCGAACCGATAGGGGCGGTGAATATCAATCAACAAGTTTTAAGGAACTTTGTGATGAAAAAGGCATAGTAGATCAGGTAACTATGCCTTATACTCCTCAACAAAATAGTGTTGCAGAAAGGAGAAATATGACTTTAATGGAAATGGTCTGTTCAATGATGGCGCAAGCTAACTTGCTAATCACCTTTTGGGGTGATGCATTATTGACGGCCGCTTTCATTTTAAACCGCGTACCCTCGAAATCAGTTAGCTCCACTCCTTATGAGTAGTGGAACCAAAGGGCTCCTGACTTAAACATTTTTGAAACCTTGGGGTTGTGCATCCTACGCACATATTTCCTCCCATAAGTATGGAAAACTTGGGCCAAGGGGAAGGAAATGTATCTTTATACGATACGCAGAAAACTCCAAAGGTTAAGTTTTTTGTTAGTCAGGAAGACAATGGTGGGCTAATTGAGTTTGGCCGAGGGATGTCACTTTCTTGGAAAACGAGTTTCCAAGACAGGGCGAGATAAGTCAGGACTTATCTCTATTTGAGATTTATGATCAAGAAGGATTACCTCATTCGAGTGGGAGAATTCTTGGTGAAAACGAAAATACGTTTCAACCTTCACCAATGGATTATACGAATGACGATTATCCTATTCCATACGGGAATAATGATCCAAGTGGGAGCAATTCTAACGACATTCCAAGTGGGAGTGATATTAGAATTGATCTAAATTCGAGTCAACAAGGACGTGAAGAATCTTAAATACGACGTAGTAGTCGTACAAGGTTGGCTCCTCTAAGATTTGAGGATGAATTTCCGCAAACCTTTATGACTTTACTACAAGAAGATGACGAGCCTGCTACTTTCAAACAGGCCGTATCTTGTCCTGCTAAAGACAAATGGATGGAAGCGATGCAAGAGGAGTTAGAATCCATGAAAGTTAACCAAGTCTGGGACTTAGTTAACTTACCCAGAGGACGTAGAGCTATTGGGAACAAATGGGTTCTCAAGATCAAGCTTAAGGCTGATGGCTCTATTGACAGATATAAAGCTCGCCTTGTCGCGAAAGGTTTTACGCAACAGGAAGGGATAGACTACGAAGAGACCTTCTCACCTGTTGTTCGTTTTACCTCGATTCGCCTGATTCTGGCAATGGTAGCTTGCTTAGACTTCGAATTACATCAAATGGATGTAAAGACTGCCTTTCTCAATGGAGAATTGGACGAGGAGATCTATATGGAACAACCAACAGGGTTTGTAAAAGAAGGAAACGAACATAAGGTTTGTAAACTTCTTAAATCCATATATGGTCTTAAACAATCCTCGAGGCAATGGTATATACGATTTCAAGAAGTTGTCTTATCAAATGGTTTTACCATGCTTGATGAAGATAACTGCGTATATATCAAGAGGATTAAAAGCAAGTATGTTATCATGTCTCTATATGTAGATGACATTTTAATAGCCGTAAATGACAAGGGCTTTGTGATGGATATCGAGGCTTGGCTTTCATCAGGTTTGAGATGAAAGACATGGGAGAAGCCACATATATCCTTGGAATTAAGATTTCAAGGAATCGTTCGAAGAAACTTCTTCCTCTTTCACAAGAGACTTATATAAAGAAGGTTCTAGAACGGAATATGTAGGACTGCAAGTCCATTGATACTCCTATAAGCAGATGCGATAATTTATGTCTGAAATCATGTCCAAAGAACCAAAAGGAAAAGGAAATTATGGAAAAAGTTCCATATTCCAGTGCAGTTGGTAGTCTTATGTACACTATGATGCGTACAAGACCGGACATCTGTTTTGCCGTTGGAATGGTAAGTCGTTACCAACCCAACCCAGGGCAAAAACACTGGAAAGCGGTTAAGAGGATAATGCAGTATCTTAAAGGAACTGCAGACTTGCAAAAGACTATGATAAAACCAAGAAGGTAGACATAAGGTACATATCTACGCATGAGATGGTAGCGGATCCGCTTATGAAGGCGATCCCCAGAGATGTGTTTTACAAACACTTATCATCTCAAGGATTGCGTAGGAGCTGAGTTGTACCAATATAAATTCCAATGTCTATAAATGATCAAATTTAATAAAAGAATAAGTTCTTTTTCAAACATTGCATATGAATTTCTTGAGAAATGTTTGTATACATTTTTGAAATCTCAGCTATACTTTCTAGTATATCGGATAGATTGAGGTTGGCTCTCTCACATGAGCAACCGCCTTATTCTATCAGACGGATAGAATAGAGATGAGACCTGTTTAAAGTCAAAATCATCAGACAGATGATTTAGAGTCATGACTTAAACAAAATGGTCGCATGAAAGATCTGCATCACATGGATGCTTACAAAAGATCTAAGAGGATTTTGAAATCCTATCTGTCTAAATGCGGGATGTGAGTCCAAAGGATTATTTGAGTAGAAAAAAAGGGACTCAAAGTCAGACATTGTGGTGTCTGATCATCATCCTTACAACATCATTGAGACATACACTCCCTGGGAAAGGAGCGATGTTGTAATACGTATTCATACTACGAATGCATTTTTGACCATTGGGTTAGAATAGTAAATAAGTTTACTATTATGTGAGACCCAAAGACCACATGGGTCTTAATTCATTACCCTTATGGACTCTAATTGGTTCCTTTAGATTTGACCGGGTGATTGCTATCTTAGCATGTTACTTATGGACTATGGTTAATTCGGTCTGGCGGGGCATGTTAGAAAAGCAAGTCAAGTCAAGATCCAAAGGATCGCAAGAAGAGGAAGATTAATTTCGCATTCACATTTGGACTTTAAAGATTCAAAGCTGGTCAGCCAATTGCAATCCAGATGGGATTCAATTGTTGAATATAAAGTATAAGAAATGTGAAGAAATAATCTAGGGTAAAGCATGCGTTGATCTACTCAACTTTGCACCTCGAGGAGTGTTGTGTATCTCTAACAAGTGCACAACAGCGGACTCTATGCGCATGACGGTCACACGGCCTATTTCTCGGTATGACAAACAGAAGAGTTAAAGGAAAGGATGTTTCCTTACAATCCCCTTAAGTGTGAGTGGGAGATGTTGGATATGGACGACATAAATACACCCATGAGGGGATGTATGAGGGTATATGGACCTCAGATGTCGTGTGCACGAAGGCGTGCACGAAGGGAACCTTTTCTCGTGTGAAAAGGACCACTCGATAAGTGGAAAAAGCCACTCGATAAGTGGAGAAAGCCACTTTATAAGTGCAAAATGGCACTTGATAAGTGGATAAAGAAGAAGATAAATGAATGTGCTAATATAGGCTAATAAGCTTATAATTGGTTATTTCCTACAATAACCACCCCTAAAGCCTATAAATAGGACCCAAGGGTAAGGCATTCATTCACACTTTCCATGCCATAAGTTTGCATAAGGCATCTTATGTTCTTCTTCTCCCTTCCATTAAAATCCTCTTCTAGTTAGAGATTTAGGCGGTGAAACTCTGCTTCGATCCTCCGTGACGAAGTATCGACCGTTGTGGCGAATCCGAGGGCGAAGTTCCGAGATTACGGTGCCGCGTACGCAAGCGTAAGTCTCGACTTCATTTATCGATCCTAACGTCCTTGTTTTGTCAGGATCCTACAATAATCACAGTTTATTATAGCGAAAGTTAGGGTTCAAATTAGTACATAATGCAGCTTATTAAATGAGAGTTAGTATTAATAACAGTAATATATACAGTACATGTGCTAGTTATTATAGTATATATAAATATAGATATATTGTATAAAATGGTTATATAATGGTAAAAAAATCTAATGTTGTGATTAATTCATTAAGAAGCATTTAACTGATGTTAAAAACCCGACTTCGCAGAAATAACCGCGCCTCTCGTTATGACCGTCTGGACACCCAACAACCCTCGAGGCAAGTATTTTATCGTACATGAATTGCAACTTGAATTGTGCAACAGTAGTGTTAAATTCTCATTTTAATGCCCTTGTCAACTTTAGAAGCTGAACTACTTGTTTTCATTATACTAGTTGCTTCCTGATTTAATTGGACCTGTGATAATAATGTTGTTTGTTGAAACAAATTATTATCTGCATGCTAGCATATTGAACTAAACTGGACAGAGGGTAGGACATAACCCTTGAAATGAACATGTGACACCATCGAATATAGATGGGATGACCCTAGTCGAAGACTAGACAGACACTTTAGGTGGGGTTGGTTCATGTAGTAGAGTCTGTAAGTGTGTCTTGAACACATTACGACTATTTCCATACCACACTAATGGAAGCAAGCATCTTTGCCATTTTCCAGGTTAGGGATTGCAAGAAGCGTCATGGTAAACCCCTGATGATAGGGTGTATCGAGAACATTTTACTTACTCGGACATGGACTTATGCACGAGCACAAATAACTGAAAGTATTCAGCTTGCAACTGTGTTAATTCCTTTTAAATGCAAATCATATGTTAAATTATTTCAGCATGCTCATACCTTAAGTTATGCACTTGTTCTTCATAATTGTGTTTTGAAGCTCTTCTGTTTCTTACTCTCAGTTAATGCTTTCATTGCTATAAAATCTTGCCGCTTTCACTGACATATATTTCAATGAACCTATGAAATATATGTTAGGTTTAGAGACGGAGTACAGTGAGGACCCACTTACGAGGATCCAAACCAGGAGGTAGATCCCGTTGACCAGAGCTACGAGGACGCCGAGATCCTCCCTGCTGAAGACTAGAATACTGTTGTAGTCTTCATTTATTTAGCTTTATTTATTATTGTAGGTGTGTTGCTTTCTGTAATAAAATGTACGACCATGCTAGGCTTAACTTGTTTGTGTACTTTTCTTTTAAACTCTGGAACAAAGTTGTAATAAATATTTGTGCTGTTTTTGAGAAATGCGCTTGCAAGGACCTGATCGCTAAGTATAAACGCTTATTGTGCTTAAGTCAAAGAAGAAAGGAAAAAAGTACTTCTTCTTTGCTTTAAGCATATGCAGACCTGCTCACGTTCTCGCTCCCAAGTACAATGGGAAGCAGGGTGTGACAACATCTCAAGCCGGCAAGATACTGGAGTTAAGATGAAGATCGTGCTGCCCTGGGGAATTCTAAACCAGTTAATGCTATTTTCACAACTGTTGATGAAGAGCAATTTAAACTCATCTCTACCTGTGATTATGCTAAAGAAGCTTGAGACATACTTCAAAACATTCATGAAGGAACTAATGCGGTAAAAATCTGTAAACTCCAAATGCTTGCATCTCAGTTTGAAGAATTAAGAATGGGTGATGATGAAACTATTGCTGAATTTAATGGAAGTTAAGAGACATAGCTAATCAACCTTTTCAACTTGGTAAAAAAAATACTCACAAGTGAAGTTGGTTCAAAAATCTTTAAGATCCCTTCCAGATAGATTTTTCGCTAAAGTTGCGACTATTGAGGAAGCCAGGAATACATATACTATGAGACTTGATGAACTCATGGGGTCTCTACATACATATGAAATGAATCTGAAACAGAATAAAAGGGACAAAGGAGCAGCCTTAAAAGTAGAAACTGGGGAGGTCTTTAAAGAAGATGAGGAATCGGGTCTTGATGAGGACATTGTCTTGTTATCTAAAAACTTCAGTAGAATGCTGAAGAAGATCAGTAGCAAAGGGCAAAACTTCAGAACATAAAACAGTGGTCTATCTGTCGGGAAAGGTGTTAGTCATTTTATTCAGAGATATGATCAAAAGAAGAAAGGAAAAGGGATACAGTGTAGAGAGTGTGAAGGTTTTGGGCACATACAAGCTGAGTGTGCTAACATTTTGAAGAAGCAAAAAGGGAAGTCCTTAACCAGTACATGGAGTGATGATGAGTCTGAAGGGAGTGCTGGAGATGAGGAAATCACCAGCAACTATGTTGCATTTACAGCAGCAATGAAAAGGCAATCAGACTGTAACACACACATCCATGTTGGATCTGATGTTGCAACATCAGTCATGACATCAGCCAATAAGATAGACAGTGTCAGAGCCAATGTTGCAACATCATCCACAACATGCAACAGTGGATCGGACTCAGAAGTTGACAGTGATGAGGATGTGAGTGAAGAGGATATTCGAACGGCCTACCAAATGTATGATAAATGGGTGAAGATCTGTGATATCAACAAAATGCTGAAAGATGAAAATGTCAGATTAAAGGAAGAAAAGGAAAAAAAACCAAAGCAAAATTCCTGAAAGCTGAGCACAACTTTAGGCAATTAGAGAGTACTTTTAGAACAGTCCTTCTCAGGACTGAGAAAGTTGAGTGCATTTTAAACAAGTGCAACTCTGGGAAATCTAAACTGGATGATATTTTGACTATGGGAAAGATTTCAGGAGATCGCACTAGAGTGGGATACAATAGAGGGGCCTATTATAATGTGTCTGCGGAGAGAAGAATTCTTGTTAACAAAGAACTTGAGAAGATGGGTCATCACAAGAGTTATGATTATAAGCAGAAGTTGACTAGAGCAATCAAAGGTGGACGTTCTGTGTGTGGATATTGCAAGTTCATTGGTCATTCGAAGAGAAACTATTTTAGTTGCATGCGGCATTTTTTGGAAGGAAGAATTATCAGACATCCTGACACAAGAATGAAGAAGCAATGGGTGAGGAAGTCAGAGCTGTACAGCATGGAGGCCTACACATCCTTGATAGCATCCTCTGATAACGTGTGGTATTTCGACAGTGGGTACTATCGACATATGACTGGCATCAAGAAACTTCTTGATAATTACAGAATATGTATTGGGGGTCTTGTGACGTTTGGTGATGGACGAAGAAGCAAGGTTGTAGGAAAGGAAGATCTGAATGTGGTCGGGTTTCCCAAACTCAAGAATGTTATGCACGTCAAAGACATGAAAACTAACCTTATCAGTATCAATCAGCTTTGTGATCAATAGTTATTAGTGAGGTTCACTAAGGAGAAATGTCTAGTGTTCAATACTGGTGAAGAATGCATTCTTATTGGGAAAAGATCTGCAGAAAACTGTTATCTTCTACAAGAGACTAATACTTGTCTTCGAGCAGTTGCTGATGAATCTGAACAATGGCATCAAAAACTTGGGCATCTAAACTTCAAAACTCTCATGAAAATCTGAACTTCAAAACTTGTGTGATCAAAGGTTATTAGTGAGGTTCACTAAGGAGAAATGTCTAGTGTTCAATACTGGTGAAGAATGCATTCTTATTAGGAAAAGATCTGCGGACAACTGTTATCTTCTACAAGAGACGAATACTTGTATTCGAATAGTTGTTGATGAATCTGAACAGTGGCATCAAAAACTTGGGCATCTGAACTTCAAAACCCTCATGAAAATCTCTAAACTCAGAGTTGTTAGAGGAATGCTAGTTTTAAACATGAAGAAGGATGGTGTATGCGGCCCATGTCAACTTGGCAAGCAGCAGAAAACTAGTTACAAACAACTACAGATCATTACTACATCCAAAACTCTCGAACTATTCCATATGGATCTCATTGGTCCAACATCTGAAACTAGTGTTGGAGGTAAGAAATACATATTTGTTTATGTTGATGATTTTTCTAGGTTTACCTGGGTAGACTTCCTTAAAGAAAAATCAGATAAATTTGAAGCTGTTAAGAAACTATGTATTCGTATTCAAAATGAGAAAGGAAGCATCATCAGCAAGATAGTCAAAATTAAAAGTGATCATGGAAAGGAGTTTGAAAACTGGTTATTTGTTGATTTCTGTGAATCTCGAGGGATTGCTCATAAATTTTCTACTCCGAAGACTCCTCAACAGAATGGAGTGGTTGAAAGGAAGAACAACACACCGCAAGAGATGGCTCGGGTTATGCTAAATGCCAGAGAAGTCAGTGTGAGGTGGTGGGCTGAAGCAATTAATACGGCATGCTATACAATCAACAGAGTTTACCTTCGCTCAAGAACTGAGAAACCTCCATATGAGATCTGGAAGGAAGAAAGCCAGATGTTTCTTATTTTCACATCTTTGGAAGCAAGTGTTATATATTAAATGATCGTAATCAAAGAGGGAAGTTTGATGCGAAAAGCGATGGAGGAATTTATTGGATATTGGACTCCCCGGATTTGGTTTTGGATGATGAACAAATATAAATATATTGTGAACTAACTCTTTGTGAGCGCAGTTATGGAGATCGTCGCCAAATTCATATGAACATCCAAAGCGACGTCTCGAGACTTCTCAAAGCGCGTGATCGTATGCCTAAAGCTTCGTTGAAGCTTTTGGACCATTTTAGAAGTCATGAAGATTCGGATCGAAGCTTTCGAAGACGGTTGGTCAAGTTTTATTTATAGTTTTTAGCTTCGTTCCGTAGAATGTTAAGCCTTGAGTAGGTCTTACGTTTTAATCTTCATAACGCTCCTATCTTAGAGCTAGGATCTTAGTAGAAGTCCATACGAACTTTCCCGAAGCTTCGCGCTTCGTTTCGCAACTTCTTGTGCATGTTAGTTGGTTCAAGAAGAAGAACCAACCGACTAGATGGTGATCTAGTCGGTCGGTAAAGCTTCTTGGACTGACTATTTTGCCTTCTCAATTCTAAGCTCTTTACTGTTTACAGTTAGTCGGTCTACGTTGACTCACGGACCGACTAGTTGGTGAACTAGTCGGTCAGTGATCCTTCTTAGACCGACTAGTTGAGCTTTCCCTGTACATGCCAAGTTACTGTTTATCGTTAGTCGGTCTATGTACATTTGGCGACCGACTATTTGATGAACTAGTCAGTCAACATTTGTTCTTGGACCGACTAAATTCAATTTGCACTTAGACTATTTGTTTTATCTCTTAGTCGGTCTAAGTTCATTCACCGACCGACTAGTTGTGAAACTAGTCGGTTGGTAAGTCTTCTTGGACCGACTAGTTCTTTAAGTCTGAAACTTCATCTATTCACTGTTCACCTCTTAGTCGGTTCATGCTATTTGACCGACCGACTAGTTGATGAACTAGTCGGTCAGTGGTTGTTCTTTGACCGACTAGTTTGGTTCAGAATAGATCCGTTGAAGCTTTAATTGAAACGTTTTCTCTCGCTCTTTCCTCTAACCTATAAATACTTGGAGTGCTGCATTCATTGCACTCAAGGCTGATATTAAGAGAAGTTTAGAGATCAAAGAGAAAGCATTCAATCTCATTTAAAGCTCATTCATTTCCTTTCAAGAATCTCTCCCTCACTCTTATTTCAAAAGAGAGATTCATTGATTGTGAGCCTTCCAAGCCAAGTGCTTGATTCTAGGTCACCAACATCCACCTAGGACTCCATTGCTGGGCATCTACTTGGAGCTAGGGTTTGGTGCCTCTTCATCTTCCCCAAAATCTGTTTTGCCCTAAATCGTAAGGTATACTCAAGGCATAGGATTTTGTCGGTAAGCAATTTCGTATTTCATTTACTTCATTATTGTAAGTGTTTTACTCTCGGTTGTGAGAGTTTGTTTGTGATCCCGGGTTGTGGGAGTCACAATTTCATTTGTGTATGATTTGACTTTGTGAAGGTTTTTCACAAGTATTTCATAGTGCAAATCTTAAGTTAGGGTTTCTAACTCAAGTATCCGGAGGGGATCCGTGTGGTTGGGACGTAGGATCACCGGGAACAAATCGGGGAGACTTGGATGGATCCGAACCCGTTAAATTGCTTGTTTGCGTTTGCTAATTCTTTGTTGTCATATTTACATTTCCGCATTTCCGCATTAATTGGTAGAGTTTGCAAGATAATTAGGAATTATCCTCTTAATTATTTTAAAGTACTATTCACCCCCCTCTAGTACTTGTGCAGTAGCTTAGCCGGGCATTACATTTGATATCAGAGCCAAGTCTACAGCTATGTCTGCCAATGACAACAAGACCGTTCGTCCACCTTCCGACTATATCACCTTCAGGAACCGTGAAGGAGCGTCTTCGGTGATGGAAGGACACTCCTTGATGAGGCCTCCTTTCTTCAACGGTACCAACTACGGGTACTGGAAATGCCGGATGGAAACTTTCCTCCGGAGTGCTTCATTATGGAGGGCCACGATGAAGGAGTATGTCGAGCCCGCCGAAGAAGACTTCGAGAAGTGGACTACCGCGGAGGTCGCCGCGGAGGTAAGCAATGCCAAGGTAATGAACGCCTTGCAATGTGCCTTGGAGCCCGATGACTTCAACAAGATATGCACATGTAAGAGTGCATATCAAATATGGAACTCCATCCTCATCTTGCATGAAGGAACGAGTAGGGTAATAGAATCTAAACTCGTTGTAGTTAATAAAGATTACGAGTTATTTCATATGCTACAGGGTGAGAAGATGAAGGAGTACTATGCTCACTTCGTCGACATCACAAACGAGTTGGAGGCTCTAGGTAAGACCTACACCCAAAAGGAGAAAGTCTCGAAGATCATCGATGGACTTCCTTCTTGTTGGGAGAAACGTACCTTTGCCATCGAGGAAGGTAATGATATGAAAACTTATACGGTTGTTCAACTAATGGGTACCTTGATATCGTATGAGGTACGCAAAGATAGCAAGATGAAGTTGCAGGACAAGATGAAGTCCTACTTGAAGCAAGACGAGCCAAAGAAGAAGGCTATTGCTTTCAAGGCCGCTCCATCAACTTCCACATCGACCGATGATGAAAACTCGGAAGACGAGTTGGACTTGGAGTCCATGGCCCTCATGGAGAAGAAGTTCAACCGGTTCTTCCGGAAAGGTAACTTTAAAAACAAATCGAAGTTTAATTCTTCTAACGCCTCATCTCCTTTGTGTTTCAAATGCAACAAGCCAGGACACATGAAAGCAGAGTGTCCTCAAAACAAACACAAGGAGAAGTGGAAGGCGCCAAAGTTCGACAAGTCCAAGAAGTACAAGAAAGGGTACAAAAAGGGGCTTGTCGGGACATTCACCGACTCCGAGGATTCCTCAAGCGGAGAGTCAGATGATGAGCAAGTGGAGCAAGCACACATATGCTTCATGACTAGAGAGGAGCAAGATAAAGATTCCTCTTCCGATGATAGCGATAACGAAGGCGATGAGGTAACCATGGATGACCTTAGAAATGCTAATGAGCAATTATGGTCTAAATACACTAAGTTAGTAAATAGGTATACTAAAGTAAAAGATGATTTAGCTAGCATCCAAACCTCGCCTAAAACTATCATCACCAACAACGACACCGTTGTTGAAGAGTTGAAAAATGAGATTGTAAATGTCAAGTCTCAACTTGAACATGTTAGCATTGAGGATCCGGAGGAACACACGATAGGGGATTTGACTTCTCAAAACTCGACTTTGAGTATTGAGAATGAAAATCTCAAATCTCGTGTTTATGTGCTCACATCGCAAGTATCCACTTTGGATGCTTCTATGCGTTCTCTCACCGAGAAATATGAGTGCACATTAGGCCGAATTAACAAATTCAATAAGGGTAAGGACCATTTGTATAACATCCTAAATGACTTACTTCCGGCTAATCACCACATTGGCTTGGGGTATACGATGGGAAGTTCATCCAAATCGGCCACTACCTTTGTTAGGCCAACTTCCGATGACTCAACGAGTGGGAGCAAACACTCTATTGGTAGTTCATCTACCAATGGTGCTTCCACATCGTACACACCCTCATTTGGAAAGAAACACACTTTAGGTGGACCTCCAAAGAAGGGTCATGCCTACATGTACACCAATACCATGCCACGTAGGAACACACGTCCTACTCCACCGGCTCACACATATGATGATTTCTATGCTACACATCCACGGACACGTGCACACCATGTGAGACACCTTCACGCACGTGTTCCTCCACATGCATATGTACACCCACATCATCGTATGAATAATTCTCATAATGCACCATTCCATCATGTTCCTTATGCCTATCCACGACATGCATCACGTAGAAATCAACAACGCATGCATGCTCCCAATAGGATTAGGGCTCCCAAAATCTTCACTATTTGGAGCCCAAAGGACACAAGCATAAATGAAAAACAAATTTATATGAATTCGTATTTCATGGATGTTGTGCATAGTGATAATTATGTGGGGGAAGTCTAAGTCCAATTGGACTTGGCTTCCAAAGGTCTAATCTTTTGGACCCAATGACCTTGGGTACCATGATATGATATTTTCTATCTTTAGGTACTCAAGAAAAAGAAAAAGAGCAATAAATCCAAATTTGGCTCCAAGAATAATTGGATACTCGATAGCGGGTGTTCAAAACACATGACAGGTGACGCTCAATTGCTCTCCGGAGTGGTGCCCATTGCAAATGGAAACCGGGTAGTCTTTGGAGGCAACGAGAGCGGAACCATCATAGGTGTTGGTAAAGTGGGTAATCCTTCTAAACCCCTAATATGTGATGTTTACCTTGTTAAAGGATTAAACCACAATCTTATTTCAATAAGCCAACTTTGTGACAAAGGTTACAAAGTTAGCTTTGCGAAAGGAATGTGCCATATTTTGAATAAAAATACTAATGATGTATTATTTTCCGGCACACGCCATAAGGATATATATATCCTAGATCTTCCAAGATCACATGAACAATGTCTCATTGCCAACACAAGTGAACAACACTTATGGCATCGACATTTTGGTCACGTGAACTTTGGAACACTATTTAAACTTTCCAAGTTAAATTCTATTAGAGGGTTCCCTAAGCTTGTCTTTCAAAAGAAAAGCTTTTGTGACTCGTGTCAACGAGGCAAGCTTCCAAAATCATCTTTTAAACCTAAGAAAAGCATTTCTTCTAAGCGGCCACTAGAGCTAGTACATCTAAATTTATTTGGGCCACCTAGAATTGCTTCATTAGGAAATGCACGATATGGACTTGTCATCGTTGATGACTTTTCTAGGTTTACTTGGGTATTTTCATTGAGTAATAAAAATGATGCTTTTGAAAACTTCACAATTTTTGTTAAGAAAGTACAAAATCTCATTGGAACCACCATTGTCACTATTCGTAGTGATCATGGAGGGGAATTTGAGAATGAGTCTTTCTCAACTTTTTGTGATGAAGTTGGTATTACACACACCTTTTCATTCCCTCGCGCACCTCCTCAAAATGGTGTTGTTGAGAGAAAGAATAGGACGCTAGTGGAGTGTGCTCGCACTATGCTTGATGATAGCCAACTTGGCCATCAATTTTGGGCGGAAGCAATACATACCGCTTGCTATGTGTTTAATAGAATACTTTTGAGGCCCGGCACTAAACAAACTTGTTATGAATTGTTGTTTGGTAGGTTGCCTCAAGTTAAACATTTTTGAGTTTTCGGTTCGAAATGTTTTATTAAAAACACGTATGGTAGTTTGGACAAATTCGATCCAAGTTCCGATGAGGGGATTTTTGTTGGATATTCTTCGTGTAGCAAAGCCTACCGGATATACAACAAACGAACCTCAACGATCGAGGAATATCTTCATTTTTCATTTAATGAAGGTTTTGTCCCTACTAGAATTACTAATGATGATGACTCCATGGATGTCTTATGTGATTCTATTGGTAATTCTAACTCTATTGATTCTATTGAGACTAACCCGACTAATGAAGTTTTTGAGAATGTTCCTAGTGATCAGGGAATTCCCAAACGGCTTCATACCGTTCGTGACCATCCTCATGAGCAAGTCATTGGCAATATCCATGATAGTGTCAAGACGAGATCTCAAGTCAACTACTTCGCTCATTGTGCCTTTGCCTCCTCGATAGAGCCAAAGAATATTAATGAAGCGCGCGAAGATAATGCTTGGATCCTTGCCATGGAGGAAGAACTCATTCAATTCGAGAGGAATGAGGTTTGGGAGCTTGTTCCATTGCCATCGAAGAACCACACCGTCATAGGGACAAAGTGGATCTTCAAGAACAAGACCGACGAAAACCAAATCGTCGTCCGGAACAAAGCTCGGTTAGTAGCTCAAGGCTATCGGCAAGAGGAAGGTATTGATTTCGAAGAATCCTTTGCTCCGGTAGCTAGATTAGAATCAATTAGATTATTGTTATCTTTTGCATGCCATAAGGATTTTAAATTATTTCAAATGGATGTAAAAAGTGCGTTTTTAAACGGAGATGTTGTTGAGGAAGTTTATGTTTCTCAACCTCCGGGTTTTATAAATGAAAAATTTCCAAATCATGTTTTCAAACTTAAGAAAGCACTTTACGGTTTGAGACAAACTCCTCGAGCTTGGTATGACCGTTTAAAGAATTTTCTTTTGGATTTAGGTTTTAAAATGGGAGAAGTTGATTCCACATTATTTGTTAAGTATTCGAATAATGATATAATTTTAGTTCAAATTTATGTTGATGATATCATTTTCGGTGCTACTAACTTTGCTCTTTGCGAAGAGTTTTCTAATGTGATGAAGGATCAATTTGAGATGAGCCACATGGGTGAGCTCAAGTATTTCTTAGGTCTCCAAATTCGCCAAATGAATGATGCAATCTTCATCTACCAAACGAAGTACACGGTGGAGTTGCTAAAGCGATTTGGAATGGAGAATGCCTCTGGGAAGAAGACTCCAATGAGCACCACTACACATCTTGATAAGGATACGGGCGAAAAAGATATAGACATTCGTCTATATCGAGGTATGATAGGTAGTTTACTATATCTTACCGCAAGTAGGCCCGACATTATGTTTGCCGTATGTGTATGTGCTCGTTATCAGTCTCAACCTAAGGAATCTCACTTAGTAGCGGTAAAACGTATTTTCCGTTATCTAAGTTACACACTTGATTTTGGATTACTTTATCCAAAATGTAGCACGTATGAGTTAATCTCATATAGTGACGCAGATTATGCGGGATGCAAATCCGACAGGAAAAGTACTAGTGGCACTTGCCATTTTATAGGAAATTCTCTTGTCTCTTGGTTTTCCAAGAAGCAGAATTCCGTATCACTTTCAACCACCGAGGCGGAATATATTGCCGCTGGTGCCGCGTGTGCTCAGGTTCTTTGGATGAGACACACTCTTAAAGACTTTGGTATAAACTGTGATACTTGCCCTATCATGGTGGATAACCAAAGTGCAATTTGTCTCTCTAAGAATCCGGTACACCATTCCCGTTCGAAACACATAGATGTCCGACACCATTTCTTAGATGATCATGTTGCTAAAAAGGACATCATATTAGTGTACGTTGAAACCCAGAAGCAAATCGCCGATATTTTCACGAAACCCCTAAAGGAAGACTCCTTTGTGCGGTTGCATCGAGAATTGGGGATTATGGGTGAATCTGAGATTTAGGATTCATTTTTATTCAATAATCTTGCATGCTATTCAATTTTGATATATTTGCTCATGCTTGATGTATTGGAATTTTCTGGATTTTTTCGTTGAATTTTCAGAATTTTCGCTCGACTTGTTCGTAAACGTCAAATTTAAGATTTTCGATGTTTAATGGGGTAGTATAATGATTAATGAGAGTATTTCGATGTTTCGTCCAAGTACGATTAGGAGAAAACTCAAAATTTCAAATTCTAAAATTTTTGGACTCTCTTAGTCGGTCCAAGTTCATTGTCCGACCGACTAGATTCAGTTCTAGTCGGTCAGTGAATGAGCTTAGACCGACTAATTCTTGTCAGATTTTTAGCTTCAGTTACTGTTTGCACTTAGTAGGTTCAAGCTCATTGGCCGACCGACTAAATGGTCATCTAGTCGGTCAGCGCTTGAACTCTGACCGACTAAGTGCTCAGGGATAGTTGCGACTTTTGCTCTTCCAATCGACTTAAAACTCTCTTAACCGACTTGATCTCCCTTTAGTCGATCGAAATTCCTCCCTCTCTCAAACTAGAGTCGATACTCGATAAGATGGATTCTTTCGAGTGTATCCGAATGTCACGCCCCGCTTCCCATTGTACTTGGGAGCGAAGACGTGACGAAGGTCCGCATGTGCCTAAAACAAGAAGGACGTACTGTTTCCTTCTTGGTTTAAGCACACTACACGTCTGTGATAACACCTGCAGGCTCTTGCATGCAACTCAAACAACACAGATAGTTTTATTACAATCTCAAGTCCCAGAATAGATACAACAATGTTTGAAATGGAAGGAGGGTCTAAAGCCCATACAATTCTGAAAGGAATAACAATGTACTGAATGATACGAAGGCACAAGCTTCTCAGTGACAGAACATAACAGCAAAGTACTCCTGGTCAACCTGCTCGGTCACTAAGCAACACCTCTGCAAACCTGTCTAATACCTGACGTATATTTCACAAGACAAGAAATATACGTCAGCGAGGGTCGCTCGGCAAGATTTAAAACATTAGTGGAAAAAAGACCCTCGGCAAGGTTTTCAAAATCATTCATATGGCAAATGGAGTGACATCAAATAAGTAAAGCGTGTCAGCATGGGAATCATATGGCATGGCAGATGAGATGCACAGAATGACAAGTATAGCAATTGTAGTGTGCAAGGTAATAAACATGGCAATGTGGTGTGTATAGCAATAAACATGTAAATGTGGTTTGTACAGCAATAAGCATGGAAATGCGGGGTGTACAGTAATAAGTGTAACAGGTGTAGTACATACAGCGATGAGTATGACAAATGTAGTGCATAAAGTAACAAGTGACGTACATGGCTTTTGTAATGCATAAAGTAAAGGTGCGACATTAGCGATGTACAAAGTAAAACATGACATAAACTTAGTCGATAGTTCATAATAGTAGCTGAAGTAAACAAGAGTGCCAACCTGTACTTAATCTAGTGACAAGCCCAGTGTCTGAGGGGGAGGTGACTAGCATCACACCCAAGTAAACGGGAGCTACCCGTGACTCTATACTCACCGACCCGGCCAGGTGTCGGTCAAGTTCACCACTAGAGTGTAATCCAGCTTTCCAGCCTCTACTACACTAGACTACCCCACCCAAGTGTTCTACTGGAACACGAGCCAGCCTAATTCATAATACAAGCACGAGCTTGTCAACTCACATGACATCACGATATCACTATTTCGCCTCTTGGGCGCATGAATCTACAAGTTCACAATTCGAGTATTCCATAAATCCGTTCCATCGATATCCATTCACTTAAGTAGTAGACAATATTGTATAAAAAAATTCTTGGTTTAACAATTCATTGTAACGATGTTTTAAAAACGAGGAAATTATGCGCTTGCATATCAGAATAAAACAATTAGAAGCAACCGTTTTAAAACCTGTAAAGAAGGAATACTTGCATACCCTAATATCTCAGTTAACCGATTAAATAAGTAAAAACGTATGCTTGCATATCGGGATATCTCCATTTAAAACAATCGGAGAAAAACAGCGGTAAGAATGTACACTTGCCTGATCAGCCAATTTCGGGTGTCCACATGATCACGATGAAAGGCGTATATTATCTGCGAGATCGGATTCTCTTCATCAAGCCAAAGAATTAACCAACTTGTATATGTACACTAACTAATCATATATATACACACGGTATAAACTAACATATCTCTAACTAACATTATGCTGTCATGCATATAATTAACATCCTATAACCTTAACTTAATAATATTCTTTAAATTACACTATAATATAATAAACTGTTATATTACTAACACCCTACTGATAGCATATACCATACACCAATACAAACATATTAAATTACTGCTTATGAAAGATGCAGTAAGCATTTTATTCACTGCTAAATGAATATATACATATAAACTATATTTACACAGCTAATGAACCTAATATAATATTTAAAGAAACTCACCTGCTCTCGTCTGTGTCTCTCCTCCCTTTTTCTTAGTTCCTCTCTTTTACAAGGGAGTAGGCGGTCGAGGGGAGGTTCCGAGCGGGGCTGGAGGGGATGCGGCCGTGGATCCGGGCGGTAGCGGGGCGGAGCGGCCAGGGAAATAGGCGAGTGGCGGATTTCAGGCGGCTAAGGTGATGGGCTTGCCGGCGACGGGGGAGAGGGGAAGTGAGAAATTGGGGGTCGGTGCAACGGCAGTAAGAGGTCTAGCGGCAGATCTGGGCAGCTGATCGGAGCAGGGTACCGGTGGAGGCATGTACACGGCGGGTCGAAGTTCTGGGATACGGAGAGGAGGTCGGGAGATGTCGGACGATGGGTCACAGGTGGATGTGATCGGAACGGGTCGGGGCTTGGGGATTCCTCTGTTACGAACAGAGGAAATGTGGGGAGACAGGGGAGGGGAGTTCGGCAGGATGAGGGGGCTTGGTTGGCGGGTGCCGTGTGGTCGGTTGCCGGTGGAAAGAGGGTCGGACGGTGGCGGATGTGTGGAGGTCGGAGGCGCTGATGTGGGAGAAATGGTGGAGGGCGGTGAGCGGTGCCTGGGCACTTGAAGGAAGGGAGACCTGTGGCGATCTGGGAAGAGAAGGTGGCCGGTGGTGTTTGGGTGTAAAGGAAAGGAGGTCGAAGGCATGGGCGGACTGGCGGTGGCGTTGTGTGGGTTGCGGCGAGGTACTCATGGCAACGAGTGTCGAGGCAGTCGGCCTGGATTTGTATGGATGGAGAGGGTGTGGTTCGTGGTGTAGTCGGAAGGAGGGAACGACGATGACGGGTTTGGGCAGAGCACGGCGGAGGTTAGGTGGCGTATCGATGGCGAAGAACGCTCAGAGAGCGGTGAATCGAGGAGGGGTTTGCTGGCGGCTGTCGGGGCCTGATGAAGCAGGTGGTGATGGTGAGAGGGGCTGGCTAACGACGGCGATGCCATGGGGTGGCGGTGCGGGCTTCGAATGGAGGGAGGGGGTGCGAGGTCGCCGGAGAATGGGGAGGAGGGCGCGTGGTCGGCCTGGGTCGGATGAGAGGATGGAGGTGGCCGCGGGATGGTCGGACGGACGGTGAAAGCGGGATTGGGGCTTGTAAGCTGCTGGGTTATATGGAGGAGGAGAACGAAGAAGAACACGAGGATGAGGGTGGGGTTTGTGGGTAGGTTTATATTTGAATAAAATGGAGGTGGAGTGATGGGGAGTTAATGGGTCTGCCACAGTTCGTGGGGAGAGACTTAATAGGGGGGATTGAATTACGTGCGTGAGGGGCTGGCTTAATGAATTTGGGATTGTTTCCCTTTTTGTTTATTTTTGAAATAGGGAAAGGATAAGTATGTGCAACGAAATAAAGAATGGGGTGTGTGCAAAATGGTTACAGCATATCGGGAGAAGATCATGGGGAAGAGAGATACACGAACAACGTGAGAGGTTGTTGAGATAAGTACAGGAGATCGTGGAAAGAGAGGATGCGTGCGATCATTTGATACGAGATTTTTCCCTCCGGCTTAACGAAATCTGTATTTAGAAAACGGCTTTAATTGAGTTATTAGAGTTTGTTAATATAATCAGTTATAGTGGGGATAATACCAGATTTAGTTAGTATATTAGAATTAATTGGATTTACCCTTCTGATATTTTGGTTAAGGTCTGATTACGAAAGATTATTTGGTCAGGGTTAGATTGGGAGATTCATTCAGGATATGATAACTCTTTTAGTTAAGAAATATCTGATATACACATTAGCATTTTGCTTTTGGAAGATCATTATTAAGATTTGGATTTTGGATATGAAAATTGGTTTAGTTAGGATGATTAAGATTGGATTATATATATATATATATATATATATATATATATATATATATATATATATATATATATATATATATATATATATATATATATATATATATATATATTCGTTGAAACATTTTAGATTAGGTCTTTAGGAATGTATTTGGCCGAGATTGTTAAGGATTTGATTCTGATCAAGATATTAGCCTTATTAGGATCAGATTAGGAGTCAATTGAGATATGATAGTCTCATTCGGTTAGGATCTATGATTTGATAGGATCAGATATGATCACTCATTTGGTTAAGATTTGATTCAAAAGATCGATTTGGTTTAAAGATGCGATTCGATTAGTACGATTTTGCCCCTGCATCCAACATCAACCACAGGTTAGGGGAAAAAATATAACGAAATCGTTAAACCGCGTACTCTAGCTATATTGAAAATAATAAAAACATGTATAATAAAACATCTAACAACTCCCTAAACTAACTAAACAAACGAAAATACGTATATTGGAAAACAGGCCGTTACACCGAAAGTCCATGAAGTCTGCTCATATCCCATATCCATGCCTTCTGACACTCGTATTTTGTCACTTCCGTGTCCCTTTGCCCCCTGATGATGAGCGTCCCCTTGGTCCCCCTCTGAATGCGACGGCCGTCAAGAAGTCTCTTGCGGCGCTTTGTCATGTTCAGAGGACGACCCCGTCTGCTTCAGCCCCTACCTCTGCTTCAGCCTCAGCTGCTCCTGCTCCCTCTACCACTCTTGACGAGCTCGCATGTTCAGTGAGACGTATGGAGTCTCGTTATGCTCGTACTGAGGAGATACTTGCTCGTATCGCCTCTCGTTTGGGTATTGAGATCCCTCCGTCAGTCTCTGACGAGGAGGAGTTGGATGAGGAGGAGATCGAGGAGCTTGTTCGTGTTGCTGCTCGTGCCCCTGAGGGCACTTCTAGTGCTGCTGCTTCATCTACCGGTGACCCCGAGAGCACACCTGTTGACACCATACCTGCGGTGGATACCACTTCTGGTGCTCCCGAGGCCACTCCCGTCGCTCCCGTGGACACTTCTGCTGATCCGGTGACCACCTCCACTCCTGCATAGCCTGCTGCTGCTGCAGATCCTCCCGCTGCCTCCTGAGCTTCTCTGAGGACTCTCCCGATGCACTTTGGATGATAGATCTTTTAGTGAGAGTGTGGGTTAGGATAGAGGGTGATTCTGTATTTTGGATATTTTGATGTATTTTGATGGATATGTATGTTTTGTGATACTCCGATGTCTTGTGTGATATTTTGATGTATTTTGTGCACCGATCGTTTGATCGCTTTTATGTATGTTGACGGATGTATCATTTTGCTGTTCCCATGCTTCATATATATATATATACATCGATGTTGATATTTATTCTCTTGTGCACATTATATCTTATATGTCTCTGATGTTTGATATCGTCGCTCGACGATAATAACTTGGTTCTATAGAAATTATTTCTATGGAAACATAGAATTGTTTTCCATGCACTAAATTAACCAAGAATGTTGATATTGGAGAGTATATTCCATAACTCAATTCGTAAAATTAATTTGAGTTTTGATGATTTCGTTTTTCGATTTTCGACTTTGGTCTCATTGACACGCTTTGATTTTATTCGTATTTTCCTTTGGTGTCATTTGGACCGTGGTCGTATTCTACGACTCCCGTGCTATTATTTGAAGCCATTGTTATTGTCGTTGATCTCCTCCCACTCTTTTTGCTAATGCCAAAGGGGGAGAGATATAATAATGACGATGTGCTAAATGATAATTTAAAGTATTTTTCCAAGAATCTAATTTGATGTGTTAGATTCAGGGGGAGTTAAGATATAAAAACGGATTTCAAATCCGATATTTCAATAATGGATTCTCATTTTATACTTTACTCGTCTGCTTGATGCTAATGATTATTATTTAATTTTGGAATTAACGTGTCATCAATGCAGGGGGAGTAAGTAAATTACATTTGAATCATTATTTTTTTTATTATTTATGTTGGTTTGTCATCACCAAAAAGGGGGAGAATGTTGGATATTGGACTCCCCGGATTTGGTTTTGGATGATGAACAAACATAAATATATCGTGAACTAACTCTTTGTGAGCGTAGTTATGGAGATCGTCGCCAAATTCATATGAACATCCAAAGCGACGTCTCGAGACTCCTCAAAGCGTGTGATTGTATGCCTAAAGCTTCGTTGAAGCTTTTGGACCATTTTAGAAGTCATGAAGATTCGGATCGAAGCTTTCGAAGACGGTTCGTCAAGTTTTATTTATAGTCTTTTAGCTTCGTTCCGTAGAATGTTAAGCCTTGAGTAGGTCTTACGTTTTAATCTTCATAACGCTCCTATCTTAGAGCTAGGATCTTAGTAGAAGTCCATACGAACTTTCCCGAAGCTTCTCGCTTCGTTTTGCGTCTTCTTGTGCATGTTAGTTAGTTCAAGAAGAAGAACCAACCGACTAGATGGTGATCTAGTCGGTCGGCAAAGCTTCTTGGACCGACTAGTTTGCCTCCTCAATTCTAAGCTCTTTACTGTTTACAGTTAGTCGGTCTACGTTGACTCACCGACCGACTAGTTGGTGAACTAGTCGGTCAGTGATCCTTCTTAGACCGACTAGTTGAGCTTTCCCTGTACATGCCAAGTTACTGTTTATCGTTAGTCGGTCTATGTACATTTGGCGACCGACTAGTTGATGAACTAGTTGGTCAACATTTGTTCTTGGACCGACTAAATTCAATTTGCAC
The DNA here is from genome assembly GCA_030789695.1 of Scilla litardierei. Taxonomy (NCBI): domain Eukaryota; kingdom Viridiplantae; phylum Streptophyta; class Magnoliopsida; order Asparagales; family Asparagaceae; genus Scilla; species Scilla litardierei. The sequence continues at coordinate 181,828,595 of CM061133.1, read as the reverse complement.
TCAGACTATTTGTTTTATCTCTTAGTCGGTCTAAGTTCACTCACCGACCGACTAGTTGTGAAACTAGTCGGTTGGCAAGTCTTCTTGGACCGACTAGTTCTTTAAGTCTGAAACTTCATCTATTCACTGTTCACCTCTTAGTCGGTTCATGCTGTTTGACCGACCGACTAGTTGATGAACTAGTCGGTCAGTGGTTGTTCTTTGACCGACTAGTTTGGTTCAGAATAGAGCCGTTGGAGCTTTAATTGAAACGTTTTTCTCTCGCACTTTCCTCTAACCTATAAATACTTGGAGTGCTGCATTCATTGCACTCAAGGCTGATATTAAGAGAAGTTTAGAGATCAAAGAGAAAGCATTCAATCTCATTTAAAGCTCATTCATTTCCTTTCAAGAATCTCTCCCTCACTCTTATTTCAAAAGAGAGATTCATTGATTGTGAGCCTCCCAAGCCAAGTGCTTGATTCTAGGTCACCAACATCCACCTAGGACTCCATTGCTGGGCATCTACTTGGAGCTAGGGTTTGGTGCCTCTTCATCTTCCCCAAAATCCGTTTTGCCCTAAATCGTAAGTTATACTCAAGGCATAGGATTTTGTCGGTAAGCAATTTCGTATTTCATTTACTTCATTATTGTAAGTGTTTTACTCTCGGTTGTGAGAGTTTGTTTGTGATCCCGGGTTGTGGGAGTCACAATTTCATTTGTGTATGATTTGACTTTGTGAAGGTTTTTCACAAGTATTTCATAGTGCAAATCTTGAGTTAGGGTTTCTAACTCAAGTATCCGGAGGGGATCCGGGTGGTTGGGACGTAGGATCACCGGGAACAAGTCGGGGAGACTTGGGTAGATCCAAACCTGTTAAATTGCTTGTTTGCGTTTGCTAATTCTTTGTTGTCATATTTACATTTCCGCATTTCCGCATTAATTGGTAGAGTTTGCAAGATAATTAGGAATTATCCTCTTAATTATTTTAAAGTACTATTCACTCCCCTCTAGTACTTGTGCAGTAGCTTAGCAGTGCATTACAGAATTGAAGCTCCCGAAACCAACACTTAAAACCTGCCTAGCAAAGGCACGAATGCCGAGGGCTAGATGTATCCCAAGTGCGAATACCTGGTACCTAACGCAAGCATACAGTGTCAAGTAATAGTATAAAAGATATCGATCCCATAGGAAGATAAGTGACGTTATTGTCTTGGGTGATTTCTAGATCTTAGAATAAAGATAGCAATCGGTTTCAGAAGATTGTTTGTTGGAAGATTATAATAAATAATAAAATACTAGGGCATTAGGACTCACCAATAGGATCGTTGGATGTCGATGCTAGGCTAGGACTCTTATGTTGCATTGGCTTTATTAGGGATTGTCGCATCTAAGATGTAGAACTCATGACTCTAAGCGTCATGAATCTAACGTATCGCATACTATACCCCGCTTTCGTGATAGGTGCACATGATCCGTGCATTAAGAATCGATAATGTTCATGCCATTCTCATGGATAGAATGATCTCAACTCATGCCACTCTCGTGGATTAGAGCTTCGATGTGTTTTGGTGGCTCTTATTGACGCAATTACGGTAGCTGTCAATTAGTAATATAGGACGTCGGTGGATCCCGTCAAGGCACGTATGATCGCCCCGCTCTCGCGATAGGTGGCACATGCCCTAATTGAACTCACCAACTCCCTAATTAAATCCATAGGATACTCCTTAAGCTAATCGCTTCCACCGACGTGGTCACGAGCTCACTACGAGATCTCCTAAAAATTTGGCTAGATCGACCAAAACACGTCCCTTTTATACCAACACAACCTAAAAATCCTAACTTTACATCTAAATCCTAAGATACTAGGGCTAATCCATTAGCCCTAGAAAGAACTACTCAAGCATCATAGCAAAAGCAATAAAAGATTCAATGGATGCAAATGAATTCATCTCGGCAATAGAAAACATCAAAAACAATAGAAAGTTTAGAGAATCGTACTAACGCATCGTAGAGCAATAGAAAACCAAAGAGAATTAAATATAAAGATTCCACTCAATAAAGATCAATAAAAATCCAAGCTTTAGTCTCTACAAATTAGCGACGGCACACAAAGTATCTAGATCTCAAAACTCTAATTAAAAGTAAGGAAAATACTAAAAGTCTAGTCTCTACAAATTAGGGTAAAAATTGTACTTATATACAAGGGGTATGGACCCCATAAAATCTCAGAAAATTTGGGCACTTGGGCCTACCAACTTGACTGGTCACGTAGCCCTACTAGGTCGAGTAGCGGCGCCTGTTCGGTCGAGCTGATATAAGGCTGCCACGTGCTGCTGCTTCTGCTCTGGCTGATACGGGCTACTTGGTCGAGTAGCCCATCCACTCGATCGAGCTATAGTAGGTCTGAAGCTTCTAAAACATTGCTCTGTCTGATGACGACTCGGATAGTGGGTGAACTGCTCGGTCGAGCTACAGTGCCTTGGAGAATGGCCCAAATAGTCGCTCTGTTTGATACAGCTCGAGTCGAGCTGGCTGTCTGCTCGGTCGAGTGGGGCATGGCCATTTCCTTGCGAATTTTGCGTGTCAGCTCGGCCAAGTAGCTGTTGCTACTCGGTCGAGTCGCCTGGAAAACGGAAGATGAAGTGTCCATCTCTCGCTCTCTTCTCCTCCTCTCCTCCAATCTTCTTCCTTGCCTTGGAAAACTCTCATGAAGCCTTGCCAATGACGTCTCGGACATACTGGATGTGTCCATATCCCAAAATAGCTCCAATTCGCTCCAAAACTCTTGAAAATTCCTAAAGCTATACAAAACTCGAATATGGCGTTAGAAGCAGGATAATGTATGGAAATGTGGATTTTAGAGGCGGATATGACATGCAATGATGCAATAAATATATGTAAATTATGGACATATCAAAAATCCTCCAAGCTTATATCTTACTCGTCCTCGAGGAAGACGAATACGGGGCTCACCGGGTGATGAAAATAAACAAAATAGAAAAAGAATGGAAGATGGAGGGGGATGCTAAAGCATTCGATCAGATCTCAAGCCATAGCTACATATCACGATACTTCGAAGATGGATCACATGCTAATAAGAATTTCATATCGTAACTAAACATATTACTTGCAAGCATTTAAGGGATTCTCTAAATTCATACAATCAATTCATATCCACATCGTGTAATTCATAGAGTTTAATATACAAATGTTGGCGATGCATTTTTCAATCAAAAGATATAAGTGAAGCATACAGGAGTCAAATCAAGCATGCAATAGAGAATAGAATAAGAATCATGGCTTTCATATATTCATCTCAAATCATGAAAAATCTCCATAACTAATATATTTTGCAAAGTCTAAGCATTATCAAATATTCCCAATTGTGCACAACTCCACACTAATGGCATACTCACTCATATAATCAAATGAATTCACACCCCCAAGCTTAGCTTGAGGCATCGCATCTAAGGAATAATAATGGAATTTTTATGGCTTTTTCCCAAGTATTTTTGTAGCTCCAAGTAGTAAAATAGAGAAATATTTTTCTTTTCTCTTTTTCTTTTTGGTTTTTCTCTTTTTTAAGGAGCTATTGAATATGTATTTTTGCTTTTGGCTCCTTTTTGGCCTTTTGGAAGCTAGCTTTTTTTGGGATTTTTGGGAAGTGGATGCGGTATAAGTAGCTACAAGGGGTGAACCCAAATGACATGTGGAGAATAATAAGATATGTGAAGAAAGAATTAATATAACACTCAGTTCACTCATAAGATGTGCACAACGGTTTAATAAGATAATACTTCAACTAAAGTCATAAGCACGCATGGGTATTTTCATTCATTTCAACGAATAATGAAGTCAAGCGGTAAGGCATACAATCATAGCAGGCATGCAATAGAAAACGAATAAGATACCAAGGCAGATGCTTCAGGTATTCTAATGATGCGTGAATCTTGGTGCATTTCCAACAAGAGCATACTAGATACTATTGCATACATTCAGTTTCAATTCATTTAATGCATTCATATAGAGAAATCATCAAAGAAACATATATGCAAGCATATAGATAGCAAGACACTGAAATACTCTAAATATCATGACAAAAGATACACGCATCATGATAGCTACTAAAGCTAAGGGAGATATCATCATTCGGAACATATCTAGCAAGGGTGGGAAGAGAAAAATGGAGAAAATAAAATAAAACAAGCATGCAAGCATACCAAAACATGGAAAATATGATGCTAAATGAAAAAAGGAAAATGGTGGAAAAATGGGCGGAAAATGAAAAATAAAAAGGTGTAAAATGAAAGGAAGTATAAAAATGAAAATAAAAAGCGACATCGCTCATCTCCCAAACAAAACACAGCAGTGTCCTCATTGCTGAGAACACGCTTGAATGACGGGAAAATGAGGCTAGGGTGGGTGGGTGGAAAATAAAAGGGAAAAGTAAATGAAATGAGAAAAAAATGATACTATACAAATAAAAGGAAAAATGCAGATGCATGACCTAATGCCTAAGATGCAAAAATATGGACAAGCATGCATATGATGTAAATGATGACATGATGCGAGTGGAATATATGCAAATGCAACATGATGGATATATACAAGTGGTGCAAAATGGGTCCTCCCCCAAGCTATGAGAGAGCGGGGCCCCAAAGAGACAGATTGGCACAAAATATTGGGGGGGTGTAGGAGCAAAAATAATATAATGATCAAGCATGGACACCACCATCTGGAGGTGGTAATTGGTCCCGCTGCTGAGGACTAGAAATAGGAACATTAGGCACAACAGGTGGATGCTCGACAAGTGTGTCGGCTGGCAGGTCAACAGATCGTGCAAATGACTCAGAAGAAAGTGGAATAGCTGGTGTGTCGACAAGTGTGAGAATGGGTGTGTCAACAACAGAAGCGTCCACCAGTGGTACAACCGACTCAACGGAAAAAGTGACAGGCCTTGCAGAAGCCTGAGAATGGGGCACAGTGAGTAGTGTGGCAGTGACAGGAGGAACATGGTCTGGCCTAGGAGGGGCAGGTGCAAGTATAACAGTGGGTGCACGCTGGTGCATAAGAATATCGAGAATGGCGGTGAGGTCCCGCTCTACTGACTACTGAAAGGCGGCGACCGAGCTCGAGAGGGTGTCAAAGGCACGCCTCAAGCTAACGACCTCGGTCTCCACCGCAGTAATACGTGCGTCTGTGGTGCAGGAGCTAGGAGGGTGACGTGAACTGCTAGAAACCACCCTCGTAGCATGGCCTCGTGAAAAGTGATCCACGGGGTCTGAACTGAAAGTCAGGGAAAGGTGGTCTAGCGAGGATCTCGACTGAGGAAGCTGGGTGTGGAATGGATCTGAGATCCAGTGCAGATGTAGAAGTAATAGCAGCATCAGAAAAGGGAGACGTCATGGCAACAGAAGTGGTGGCAGACACCACGACGCTCTCAGAAAATACCGCTGATGCTGGTGCAGAAGTGGTTCCAGAAAGATTGACCGTGGACCTCAAAGTGGTCGGAAGAGAAGAGAGGAGGTCCACAAGCGCTGGAAGTGTGTTGGCAGAAACCGTCTCCGAAATGGGTGTAGCCGTAGGCTCAGGAGCAACAGAGACAGCCGTGCCCTCAGGTCCAGGCACGGAAGAAACAGGTGTAGTGACCTCGGGGTAAAAGGTGTGGACAGCCCTGGAGGTCTCTATGGTGGTGGTGGTGGAAGTGATGCTCGCACTGACAGAAGTGTGGATAGAAGTGCGAGGTGGCTCGACGGCTAGGATGGCAGCTATATCAGGCTCCTCCTCATCAAATCTAAGCACCCAGTCGTCGTTGTCATCGACGACTGGGCCTCATGGGGGCTCAAGCTCGTAGATGGAAGTGATCGGAAAAATGCGAGGAATTAGCCAGTCAAGCATGACTGGCTCTACACGGGTGAGATCGGGGCGGTGCATGTATAGTTGCTACTCTCGATGGACACCTAGTAGGTAGATTCAGTGATGCTCACTGTGCGGCTTGATGATAGACATGCAGGTAAGCACGTCCAACGTCAGGCGTGTACGTCCAACGTCAGGTGTGTAGGCCCGGTGGGTATCGCCAGGCCTACAGGAAGTGCAAGGCCGAGCATGAAGGCAAAAATGGTGAAAAATCCGCTGCAACAGATATCGGTGGTGGCGTGGGTGGTCTGGATGAGGTGGTGACACAGCCAGTGTGCTGCGTCAGAGAGAAGGAATGGGTGTTGTAACGACCACTTTTCGTTGTGCGTTGTTCGTGCACGTGCTTTTGGCCGTGCACGTGTTTATTTTAGACTTTGTTTGATTTTGAATACTTTTGTGTGATATGCCGTTGCGAACGTCTCTGAGAGTATTAAATAGTGGCACTATCTTGAAACGACACTTCTCGAGTCGTTTTCCCACAATTTAAACTCACTCGATGAGACGTGACGATTTTCACTTTTGACGGGAGACGTTTCTATTTTTAGTTTCATCGTCCGACGTCGAATTTGAGATCCGTCTTCTTAGTTAGCTCACATTCGTCGCCACGAACACCACGATATTTATTTTATAATTTTTGGAGTTTATTTGACCACTTTTATAATTTTTACAAGTTTTATATTATTTTTAATAATTAATTTATAAATTATTTTCGGCCAAATAAAATTTATTTGAGTTTTAAACGTTTTAAAGAATTTTTGAGCCAAATTCCAGCTCATTTGGACCAGGTCAAATCCTAGATTGGGTTGGAGAAGTTTGAATTCAAATTTCAAATCTTTTTGAATTCTAATCCTATTAGATTTAGCCCTAGACCAAGTCAACCCACCTATACTATATAAGCAACCCCTAGCAAGTCCTATTTTCACAAGAAATTAGCCCTAGCATCTTCCAAAAGTCATCTTGGACGTTGCGACGAATCGTCGCAACGTTGCGACGTTCAGCACCCCGCACGACCGAGGAAATCCCCCGCATCCACCCGCTCTGACCGGCCGTCCCGCCCGCATCCGCTCCGCTCCGCACACAACGTCGACCGCCGCTTCGTTCCCCCGCCTGACCGAGAGGGCCTTTCGGTCTGACCGAGAGAACCGGCCGTCCCGCCCGCATCCGCACCGACCCGCTTGTCGCCCGCTTTGTCGCCCCGCTCCGCTCCGTGCCCGACCGAAGGCCCCGCCCGCTGTGACCGAGCGCCCGAGCGCTGCAGCGTTGCAACGCTGTCCCGCCCGCTTCCAAGCGAACGACCGAGGATTTCCATCGGTCTGACCGAAGGAAAACGCCGCATCCCGAGCTGCTGCACGCCCCAACGCTGCAACAGCGCCGCCCACCGTGTCTGACCGAGCCAAGTCCCCGCATTGGCTGTGTACGACCGACGGCCACTCGTCGCAACCCCGCATCCGTCGCACCGCTTGCCTCCGTGGGCCCCCCAAGTTCTCCAGAGTTATTGTGGGTCCCCCAAAGGCCCCTAGGAGTACTGTGGGCCCCACCTAGGTGCTTGCTCTTCAAGGATCCGTCGCGTACGTCGCCGTCGCACGTCGTAGCCCGTCGTCGCACGTGCTAGCTTTGGAATCTGGAACTGTCGCCCCGGTCGAAGCTCTGAATTTTCCAGCAAGGAATATATATTGGAATCAGGACTTGGAGCGCGTTCTATTATTCCAACCCCCGGCGTCGCTACCCGACGCCGGTGTAGCTTTCGCGTCGTGTTGAGGTAACGTTTTGCACCCCTAGGACCCCCAACCCAATTGCATGCTAATCAAGACTAAAAATCAGTATTTTAAAGTATTTTAAATGTTTTAGAATCCACTAATCAAGATTAATAAAACGGATGTAGGCCGGTGGACTTGTGCACGTAGGAATCGTGACTTTGGACTCGTTGGACGGTGTTTTCTTGACGTGATAGTTGCAGGCAAGTGAAACTTGCCAACTCTTGTGTAGGGCCATGTTTTTAGGCCACTTACTTGCTTTTAGCGTAAAAGAGACTAGTCAGTGAAATGATAGCTGGCCAGACGCCTACTTGATCTAGTTTGACAACGAAACTAGATCCGTCACCTAAATGATCTAGCTTGACAACGAAGCTAGATCCAACCCCTTAAAATTGTTGTTCATGCATGCTAAACTGTCACGTTTACTTTCCTTACCTGTACGCTTTACTTTAACTGCCATGTCATGTCATCCATGCATTGAATGTTGCATTCGTAGCACACGCTACATACTTGTACTTGCTTGTCCCGGGCTAGGTGCACCCCTACGCCATACTTGTTTACACACTTCCTGGCTCGTGGTCCAGAAGCGAGCATTACCGTTCGGGGGTAAGGCCCTGGCTCGACACACGTGGAGGGGTAGGGATAAACGTTCGCTTGAGCTTAGGAGTTGGCCCGCGCAGCCACTCTAGCCAAAAGACGGAATCTCTGTGCACGAGGTGCTTACTTTTTCTTGTCTTGTACTTGTCTTGTGAATGTCATGCCATGCTCGTACTTTACTTTACTTTACCCTACTTGTTGCACTCATTTCTTTAAACTGCCATGTCATTGCATCATGCTAGAACTGCTAGGTTGCTTTACTTTTACCACCTTTCAGTTTCACTTGCACAAGTCTTCCAGACTTGCTGACATGTGCCCCTTGCTCTTTTGGGTGTCACATGTTAGACCCTGAGCCAGAGACAGTTGCTGAGGACGAGGTGTTTGCTGACGTTGAGCCCGAGCCTACGTTCGTTGAGGAGTTCGAGGACACCGGAGACCAGTCTTAGAGACTGATTTTACTTGCTTTTGCTTTAGGTTGCTGTTAGATGTCGGTGCTTGCACCTTTTCCTTGTTTTCGTACTTTGTACTTTTATTGGCCATGCTAGGCCTCTTTTTAGACTCTTTTATTTGTAGCCTGGTGGTTTTCCTGCGTTGTTGAGATTTATTATTATGGATATTCTGAGATGTTCTTTTGTCTCTTTCGTTATTGTTATCTTTGTTTCGTTTCGCATTGCAAGGACCTGCAGATTAAAGTGATTGACGCTTATCGGACTTGCGGCTTTGTAGCTTCAAGTCTGAGCGGACCTTCTCACGCTTCGCCTCCCCGTTTTTGGGAAGCGGGGCGTGACAGGTTTTGTTGGTGGCCCATGCAGGTCCAATCTTGCAATTGCGAACTAACGGAACAATGATAATAGACGGAATATCCATTAAATAAATTGCAACATCCAAGTCATTAAGCTTTGAGTCTAATTTGTTTGCTCGTTTTCCACGTCATTAGATGGCTGGACGACGACAGACCCGATCTGGCAGTGGGCCCAATCGTGCTGAGGTACCTGATAGAGAGCCCACCAATGCTGAGATCATGAGGATGATGCATCAGATGATGCAGGTACAGCAGGGCATGCTCCAGAACACTCAGAGTGCTCCCCGCCATGAGCCAGGAGCGAAGCAGTTCCGGGAGCTGGGCCCGACGTACTTTGATGGATCTGAAGGACCGTTGGCTGCAGAGGAGTGGATCAGGAACACCGAGGATAATCTGAAGATGTCGAAGGTCAACCCGGCTGGATGGGTTGATCTGGTGAAGAGGCAGCTGAAGGATAATGCCCGAAATTGGTGGGATGCCGAGGAGGAGTTGTTGGTGAGCCCTATACCTTGGGCCACTTTCAAGTCTAGATTCGATGAGGAGTACTTTCCGAAGGCTGCTAGGAGGGAGATGGTGCAGCGCTTCATTGAGCTGAAGCAAGGGAGTCTGACGGTGGACCAGTACCACCAGGAATTTACTAGATTGAGCCGCTTCGCGCCAAAGATGGTAGAGGATGCTGAGGAGAAGGCTCAGAAGTTTCTGCAGGGTCTTTCTCTAGACTTGCAGAGTCTGGTGTCTACGTCGGACATGGAGTCGTATCAGAAGTTGCTGGTAGCTGCTCGGAGACAGGAGAAGATTGCAAAGCAGAAGAGAGGACTGATTTCTGGAGCTGGGAAGAGGCCTATGGAGCCGTCTAGGCCTGGGGTCAAGCCTACCCAGCCAGTGCAGTTCAAGAGGCCAGGTGGGCCTATTGTGAAGACTTGCCATTTCTGTGGCAAGACCGGGCATTTCAAGGATCAATGTAGGAAGATGTTGGGACAGTGCCTAGTTTGTGGAGATCCTACTCATGCTGTGAAGGACTGCCCGAGCTCTAAGATACCTTGGAAGGATCCTGTTGCCGCACAGCCGTTGCAACAGAGAGCACCTGCACCTGCAGGTCGTGGAGCGCCTCTTCCTCCGCAGAGGCAGGCCTTTCAGCAGGCCGTGCAGCCGAGGAGGCAGGCTTACCTGATGACGGCAGTGGAGGGCGAGACTGTGGGTGAGGTTATCGCAGGTAACTCCCGACCTAGTTGTTTCTGCCCTTAGATAGTCCTGATTTGTTAAATTATGCTTGCATATGATTGTTTGCAAATAGGGTTGACTGTTAGACTGGTAAATAGAGTCCTTGCTGGGAATCGATTTAATCGTCATAGGAGTTACCATAGTGGTCCTTATCTACCCCTGACCATATTAGAGTTCTAGAATTTCCTTTAGTCGTTCGTTTGGGTTCATCGATTATGGACCGAGCTGAGCGCATTCCATTATCACCTAGCTTCTTTAGAAAGACCAAGCGCCAAGTCCTAAGCTTCAGTTGGGCGACCGTAGGAGTTTTCCCGTAGATCCTCCTGATTCATATCCTAAGCGTATGTATGTTTTGAACATCTGACTGTTTCCCTTGCCCCGATTCCCGAGATCGCCTCATGACTATCGTCATCAATTTTTGAAACTCTCCGTTGCAAAATTTTGAACCTTCTGCAAGCATTTTCTTTTTTTGATTTCCTTTTTCCCTAAGTTTTAAATGTGTTCAAATTCTAATATGTATATATACTTATACTTCATGCTCCTCGTTGATTTAAGTTCTTAAAACTTTTGTCGAAATTTTTGAAAATAGTTATAATGCTTTTCAGCCTACACTTTCGCACCTATGGAAATACATTTTTCTTTCATATACTAATTTTATTCTAAACCGTACTTGCATTCAACTTGTAATTTTCCCTTCTAATTTATGCCATTCATATACCTTCCAATCACATGGGATTTCAGATTTCAGCAAGTCGATTTTATGCTCACCGTTTTCCCTATTTTAGACTTTTGTAAAAGTTACCATTTCATAACCACTTTCTGATTTAGACCCCACACGAATTGATTTTAAAGCTTCACTATCAATTTTGATAATTTTACGACCAAGTTATTAATATTATCTTTCCACTTCCCCTACGAGCTTTTAGGAAAATTTCGAGACTAAATAGAATTTCAATTATTTTTATAGCTGTACCAGGTTCGTTGTGCTCGTATGCTAAGGACCTTGTGTAAATCAGTTTTTTTCATTTTTGCAAATCCTGGTTCCCTTGAAAAGCAGCTTCAATATTGATTATTTTAAAATTTTCCATGACCTAAAAGTTTTGAAGGCATTTAACATGAGTTTAAATTCTTCCGTTACTTGATTTCCTTCTTTGACTTTCGCAAACATTATATTAAACTACCGCCGTATAATATTTTCTAAACTACGCCTTCAATATTCGTGTAAATGATTTTACTTCCTCTTTTAATGATTCTTTAAAACCAATAGACCATTTTCTCTTATTATGAATATTCGACCCAAACCTATTTTGAAACAACACGTCTTATCGATCTCCAAATATTTCTTCCAAACGAGGATTTCAACTTTTGAAGTACGACGGTTTTCAAATTCCGCATATGTTGGCTTGAATGAGCGTACCCTCCATGGTATATTAATGGTTGCTTATTGAGTGTTATATATATTCGGAGTTATTCATGATGTGTGAAGTTGTTTGTATGTTAGTAGTTATAGTTTGGTGTGTGGGTAGCTATACCATACTAAGGATGCCTGTGAGATTTAGAGTAGAAGTACTTAAGAGGCTGTAGGTAATTAGGGGATACTTATAATGGTTGAAGCAATGTGCTGGTGAAACTATATGTAGGCTAGGTGTGATAATAATAATAGGTATAAGTATACGACGTAGGTGAATGTATATATACACGTGTTAGTGGCATTAACGTTTGACTATCTAGTGCATATATAAGCACTTGAAATGGCTATACCTGGTTAAATTATTATATGGCTTGATTGGGGTAGTTACTAGAGCGACTAGTTATATTAGAAAGTCCGAGGACGGACTTTATTCTAAGGTGGGGAGGATGTAACGACCACTTTTCGTTGTGCGTTGTTCGTGCACGTGCTTTTGGCCGTGCACGTGTTTATTTTAGACTTTGTTTGATTTTGAATACTTTTGTGTGATATGCCGTTGCGAACGTCTCTGAGAGTATTAAATAGTGGCACTATCTTGAAACGACACTTCTCGAGTCGTTTTCCCACAATTTAAACTCACTCGATGAGACGTGACGATTTTCACTTTTGACGGGAGACGTTTCTATTTTTAGTTTCGTCGTCCGACGTCGAATTTGAGATCCGTCTTCTTAGTTAGCTCACATTCGTCGCCACGAACACCACGATATTTATTTTATAATTTTTGGAGTTTATTTGACCACTTTTATAATTTTTACAAGTTTTATATTATTTTTAATAATTAATTTATAAATTATTTTCGGCCAAATAAAATTTATTTGAGTTTTAAACGTTTTAAAGAATTTTTGAGCCAAATTCCAGCTCATTTGGACCAGGTCAAATCCTAGATTGGGTTGGAGAAGTTTGAATTCAAATTTCAAATCTTTTTGAATTCTAATCCTATTAGATTTAGCCCTAGACCAAGTCAACCCACCTATACTATATAAGCAACCCCTAGCAAGTCCTATTTTCACAAGAAATTAGCCCTAGCATCTTCCAAAAGTCATCTTGGACGTTGCGACGAATCGTCGCAACGTTGCGACGTTCAGCACCCCGCACGACCGAGGAAATCCCCCGTATCCACCCGCTCTGACCGGCCGTCCCGCCCGCATCCGCTCCGCTCCGCACACAACGTCGACCGCCGCTTCGTTCCCCCGCCTGACCGAGAGGGCCTCTCGGTCTGACCGAGAGAACCGGCCGTCCCGCCCGCATCCGCACCGACCCGCTTGTCGCCCGCTCTGTCGCCCCGCTCCGCTCCGTGCCCGACCGAAGGCCCCGCCCGCTGTGACCGAGCGCCCGAGCGCTGCAGCGTTGCAACGCTGTCCCGCCCGCTTCCAAGCGAACGACCGAGGATTTCCATCGGTCTGACCGAAGGAAAACGCCGCATCCCGAGCTGCTGCACGCCCCAACGCTGCAACAGCGCCGCCCACCGTGTCTGACCGAGCCAAGTCCCCGCATTGGCTGTGTACGACCGACGGCCACTCGTCGCAACCCCGCATCCGTCGCACCGCTTGCCTCCGTGGGCCCCCCAAGTTCTCCAGAGTTATTGTGGGTCCCCCAAAGGCCCCTAGGAGTACTGTGGGCCCCACCTAGGTGCTTGCTCTTCAAGGATCCGTCGCGTACGTCGCCGTCGCACGTCGTAGCCCGTCGTCGCACGTGCTAGCTTTGGAATCTGGAACTGTCGCCCCGGTCGAAGCTCTGAATTTTCCAGCAAGGAATATATATTGGAATCAGGACTTGGAGCGCGTTCTATTATTCCAACCCCCGGCGTCGCTACCCGACGCCGGTGTAGCTTTCGCGTCGTGTTGAGGTAACGTTTTGCACCCCTAGGACCCCCAACCCAATTGCATGCTAATCAAGACTAAAAATCAGTATTTTAAAGTATTTTAAATGTTTTAGAATCCACTAATCAAGATTAATAAAACGGATGTAGGCCGGTGGACTTGTGCACGTAGGAATCGTGACTTTGGACTCGTTGGACGGTGTTTTCTTGACGTGATAGTTGCAGGCAAGTGAAACTTGCCAACTCTTGTGTAGGGCCATGTTTTTAGGCCACTTACTTGCTTTTAGCGTAAAAGAGACTAGTCAGTGAAATGATAGCTGGCCAGACGCCTACTTGATCTAGTTTGACAACGAAACTAGATCCGTCACCTAAATGATCTAGCTTGACAACGAAGCTAGATCCAACCCCTTAAAATTGTTGTTCATGCATGCTAAACTGTCACGTTTACTTTCCTTACCTGTACGCTTTACTTTAACTGCCATGTCATGTCATCCATGCATTGAATGTTGCATTCGTAGCACACGCTACATACTTGTACTTGCTTGTCCCGGGCTAGGTGCACCCCTACGCCATACTTGTTTACACACTTCCTGGCTCGTGGTCCAGAAGCGAGCATTACCGTTCGGGGGTAAGGCCCTGGCTCGACACACGTGGAGGGGTAGGGATAAACGTTCGCTTGAGCTTAGGAGTTGGCCCGCGCAGCCACTCTAACCAAAAGACGGAATCTCTGTGCACGAGGTGCTTACTTTTTCTTGTCTTGTACTTGTCTTGTGAATGTCATGCCATGCTCGTACTTTACTTTACTTTACCCTACTTGTTGCACTCATTTCTTTAAACTGCCATGTCATTGCATCATGCTAGAACTGCTAGGTTGCTTTACTTTTACCACCTTTCAGTTTCACTTGCACAAGTCTTCCAGACTTGCTGACATGTGCCCCTTGCTCTTTTGGGTGTCACATGTTAGACCCTGAGCCAGAGACAGTTGCTGAGGACGAGGTGTTTGCTGACGTTGAGCCCGAGCCTACGTTCGTTGAGGAGTTCGAGGACACCGGAGACCAGTCTTAGAGACTGATTTTACTTGCTTTTGCTTTAGGTTGCTGTTAGATGTCGGTGCTTGCACCTTTTCCTTGTTTTCGTACTTTGTACTTTTATTGGCCATGCTAGGCCTCTTTTTAGACTCTTTTATTTGTAGCCTGGTGGTTTTCCTGCGTTGTTGAGATTTATTATTATGGATATTCTGAGATGTTCTTTTGTCTCTTTCGTTATTGTTATCTTTGTTTCGTTTCGCATTGCAAGGACCTGCAGATTAAAGTGATTGACGCTTATCGGACTTGCGGCTTTGTAGCTTCAAGTCTGAGCGGACCTTCTCACGCTTCGCCTCCCCGTTTTTGGGAAGCGGGGCGTGACAGGTGTGGAGAACCGTTGGGGTGGCGGCGCAGAAGTCGAGTCATCCCCATAAGATGGGAAAGCTCAGGCAGGGAGAGTGTCCCGACCTCTGGCCTGAAGAAAAGGGTGGCGGCGAGGTGGCGCTGGGCGTAGCAGAGACAGTGGTGGACTATACAAGAGGACTTAGCCCTACTAGGGCGATATCCTTGCAGATCAGTAATGTGATGCCAGAACTGCTCGGCATCGAACGTGGTGAGCTCATAGTCTAGGGAGTAGGCAAGGGTATGGTCAGGGATGGAAAGAAAGTAGAAGTGGGCACGGATCATGTGTGTGAACACTATGTCACAGTCAAGCAGCCTGAAGTGGATGCCAGCACCCTCTAGGGTGATGGAAATCAGTGCCTCGAGAGTGAGACGCGTGTAGGTGCACACATGGGTAGCGAGAAGGCGGTCAAAACCTATGACTTGGTAGAGCCTATATACACCCTGAAGGATGCCAAGGCTCTGGAGGGTGGGAACGTGGATGAATCGGGTGGGGATGATGGTGCGGTGGGAGATGGCGACGAAATGCTCGCGGTGTGTGTCGTCCCTGAAGACGATATCATACGTCCTCAGGGTGGGTGGTGGAGGAACTTGACGGGGTGGAGGTGCGGTCGTGGGAATGGGTAGAGCGGTAGTGCGTGGGGTGGGTGGGGCCTCTATCGCTAGAGGAGTGGGGATGTGGATCGGGATGAGTCGGACGATTACGACGAATCGCCCAAGTACTCCTCGGGTGTGGATGAGCATAACCAATGGGGGCATCGTGCCGGCCTAGAAGAGGAGGGACCGGTGGTAGCCTTCCTCTTCTTTGGCGAAGGCTTCCTCGGCCTAAGGCTAGGAGGCATCATGCTAGTGTAGGGCTAACAAAGTAAGTACAATATACGGTAATGAAAATAATAAGTGGAAGGAGTATACTGATATCGTAAGTCACTGCAAAAGCAAATGTAGTATGTGCACGTGCGTAGCCTCGAATGCAAACGATCCCCCCAAGCTAATTCAAACCGAACTCCTCCTCGAAGAGCTCCAAATGTACCTGTAATAACATAGGAAGATAGTATCAGTAGGTAATTAGGAAAGTAGATAGGGTATGGGGTTCATTATAGAAAGAATTAGATATATGGTTCAATTTGGGGAAAATGGAGAGACAGCGATATGGGGAGAGAGGGGAAAGAGGGGTTGGTATAATTGGGATGGCGGCGCCAGCGCTCGGGTGGCACGAGCGGCGGAGGGTCGTTGATCTGTCGGATCAAGTAGGGGAGGTTGGGAGATATGAGAGAGAGGGAGTAATCCGGAGAGAGAAGGGGAGATTGGGTGGAGAGGGAGGGGGCGTTTTGACAAACTGAGCAAGCAGCGCCGGTGGAGCTCCGGCGGAGATGGCGGCGGCGGTCCGACGAGCTGTCGGATCGAGCGTGGGAGTTAGGGCAAGGGTTAGGGTAGCTCGGGCTGTGGTGGGTTCAAATTAGGAGAGGGTTTAGGGTTAGGGATCGAGTCGGGTTATAAAACCCAATTCAGATTAGGTTAAGTCGTGGGCCCCTCAACTAATAGTTGCTCGGTCGAGCAGCGCAGACTGCTCGACCGAGTATAGATGATATGAAAAATTAAAAATTAAGCCTAGAATTTGCGCCCTAGTACTCGATCGATCTGCTTAGTCAGCTTGGTCGAGCTGAATTGAAACAGAGCGATGAATTCAGCTCTCTTTTGCTCCCTCTGTAGCTCGACCGAGTAGGGTAGCTACACGGTCGAGTCCATTAAGCTTTCCAGAGAGCCCTTTTAAGCACTTTTGGACTTCTTTTGTAGCTCGACCGAATAGGGAAGCTACTTGGTTGAGTCGAATTAGAAACAAAGCGCTCTTTTTGGCCTCCCAGAGCTCTGACAGTAGCTCAACTGGGTAGGCAGCTACTCAGTCGAGTCGCAAGTGATTTCCAGAGTGACTTTTTGACCTACTCCATCAGCTCTCTGTAGCTCGACCGAGTAGGGTAGCTACTCGGTCGAGTGGCCTCTCCCGACCCTCCATGATATGTATTGTTCTTTGGTACTCTCCTCTCTGTTCCTTCTCATTCTTTTCATCGTTTGGCATGCTCTCCTCATTGTTCAACATGTAGACAGAAGAACTCATCAAATTTTTATATATTTGTATTTTTCTAGAATTAAAACTTATTTGTTTTTCTTTTTGAATATAAGAAAGAAGAACAAAAAGAAAAAATAAAACTAAGGGGAAGAAAATCGGGTTGCCTCCCGATAAGTGCTTGTTGTAAGTCACAAGCTCAACTCCCTCAAGGTATCAATCAATGGTGGGGGATGTTGGGCGCATACGAAATGCGCCCGACGTGCTTCCCAATGATCCCGTGCGGTGGTATTTGGTGTGTCTCTCCTCGTTGGCCTTCCTCGGCCAAAAACATTGTAGCCCCCGGTTCTTGATAGTGCAAGGGTATGCCGGGCGGCTCCTCGTCTAGAACTTGTAAGTAGGCGGCCACTGCCTTGTTATGTACGACGTCGCCGTTATCATCTTGGATCATTCTCACGGGAACTTTGAATATTTCTTCCATGGTGTATTCATTCGTAGCCTCGTCCTCCAAGAGCTCAAGATAGCTCGCATCCTCTTGTGGGGCGCGATCCCTCATCGGCTTTTGTAAGCAGAATTCGACCTCGATGTTGCACACAATCAAAGATAGTGTCCCCTCACGGACGTCAATTAATACTCCGACCGTCACCATGAATGGACGCCCTAATATGATTTGTGAACTACCTTTCTCCGGCATGTCCATAACCACAAAGTCTACCGGTACGCATAACTGGACGGTATTTGCAATATGATGTCGCGTGCTATGCCCGCCGGATATGTGATAGAATGGTCTGCCAATTGGATGCTCATGTCGGTCGGATCAAGTCCCATCCCTGTATTTAGCCTCTTAAAGATGGTGAGCGGCATCAAACTAATGCTCGCTCCCAAGTCGATCAAAGCTCTACTAATGGGGGTACCGCCAATGGAGCATGGCACCGTGAAACTCCCGGGATCCAACAACTTCTTTGGTAGATGTTTCTTGATAACAGAGGTGGAATTGTCCAAGAGCTTCACCTCCTCTTGCTTAAGCTTCCCCGTAATAAGATCCTTCAAGAACTTAGCATAGGTGGGGATTTCTGTGATAGCGTTCATAAAGGGGCTGTTCAATTGGATTCCCTTGAGAAGCTCAGAGAACTAGACATACTTCTTCTCCAATTTTTCCATGGCTAACCTTTGAGGATATGGTGGTGGAGGTCGGCTTGCCTTGTCTCTAGCGGCATCCTTTGGAATGGACTTGTTGAAAGTAATAGTGTCCGCTGGTGCCGTAGTGGTAGTAGGCAATTTGGAAGGAGAAGCATCCCTCTCTCCAATAGAATTGGGCTAAATTGTAGCTTTCTCTACGTCCTTTGCCACAATAGGGGATGAAATTGTAGTGTCTCCATCTTGCCCATGAGTGGTTGATTTTTGGCTCACCTTGGTAGAAATCGGCACCATGACATTGTCGGTAATCTTTCCTCCCATCGTGGTGACTGCGACCACTGCGTTGACTTGGGCTCTAGGATTAGGCTTAGGCTGAAGAGGTAATCTGTAACGGCCGCTTTCCGAACCGTTTGTATTTTCTACGCGTACGACTCTTATCGTGTGCGTATTTTATTTGGCCTCTTCTTGGATCCGGACTATACGATTGTAAGGATCGCCTTACCTTTGCAATACTAACAACACACACTAGGGGGTGAATAGTGTAATGGCAATAAAATTGTCCAATTACAATTAAACTTGCAAATGCGGAATTATAAATTCAAGAGGAAATAATTGACACAATCAATTCAAACGCAAACACAAGATTTTACCCTGGTTCCCCAAAATTGGGTACATCCAGCCACACCAATATTCACTATATTCCCACAAAGAGAAGTGAATACAAATCTCACAAGGAGATACCCCACCAAGAGGATTTATGCACTACACAAGGACCCAACCAACCCTACACGAGGATCAAGACTCCCACCAAGAGAATCACTAACTCCCACTCAGAGAATTAGGGTTAGCCCTACACTAGGACACTAAACTCCCACAAAGAGAGTTACTCCCACAAAGAGAGTTATTCCCACAAAGAGAACATCCTAATCCCACAAAGAGATAAACTTCCACAAAGAGAGATAGACTAATTCGCATAAAGAGAATTAGAGATACAAATTCACCAAGTAAAATAAATACTCTTACCTATGCCTTGAGATGCTTACTGATAGATGAATGCAAGGCATGGAAGAGGATCTCCAAGTGTTGAGATTGCTTAAAAGCACTTGGATGATTTTCCTTGAGCTGGACTTCAATGCATGAAGAGGAATGAGAGCCCAAAGAGGGAAATGAGGGAGTTTGAGAGTGGCTTATAGATCTCTTGTGATTTTCAATAGCATCAAGAAGTTCTAGAGATGACAGCACACCCATACATATAGGAACCCTATATCAAACCCTAAAACCCAAGAAAACAGTCAAAGGATCAATTTTGCAACGGCTAGAAACTGGGCGAAAACGACATCAACAGTCGACTGATGATCAGAAGAAAGTCGACTGATCAACGGCTAGAAAATATCCAACGGCTATAATCTGATCCAGGACAGTCGACTCATGAAGTCGATACAGTCGACTGTAAACAGGACATGCGCCTGTTAATCCTTCAACAAGCGACTGCTGCAGGGGATGGAATAAAACAGAGAGCTGCACTCTTTCTCTAGATAAGCAGACAAGCGACTGATGTTAATAATACAGTCGACTGTCATATAGTCAGGAGACTGTAATTCCTTCATCAGTCGTCTGCTATATAAGATGGAGAAAAGACAGAGAGATGCAGAGATTGCACTTACGCTACTCAGACGACTGTTGGCCAAATCCCAGGCAACTATAAATCTACAGGCGACTGAAAACTTAGCAGCAGTCGACTGTGCGTAAAGCTCAACTTTTGATTCAATTGAATTGTTGACTTGAGCAGTGCATATCAGTCGACTGTAGAAGGAACTACAGGCGACTGGAAATCACCCAGTCGACTGTGTATCCTTCAACAAGCGACTGATGGAAAGCCAGAGACTCCAAATGAGTCTTTGGACAAGATGAGCCTATTGGGTTGGATTCTAAGATAATCCTAAGGCTCACTAAGATGGCTAAATGCATATGCATGAATGAGTAGACCATCTATCAAGGCATTACATTAACATAGACTCAAATGAGAGAGAAAGCAATAAAGTAAATATTACATGAATTACATTGCTTTCCTTAGAGTCTAAGTCTTCAATCTTGATGCCTTGAAGCTCTCCATCATCTCCAAGCTTTGGCACCCATTGAGTCCAAGCTTTGGCCCTTCTCCACTTGATGTCCATCCTTGCACCAAGTGATTAGTCTCCAAGAAAGATTTTCTTGAAATGAAACTGTGAGACTAAACATGAAAATCATTAGCAACAACATAATGTTGTGATCATCATCAAAATAAGATTGGTATGAAACACCAACACTCAACAATCTCCCCCTTTTTGATGATGACACACATTATGTAAAACACAAAGAATTAAAGCACAATGCTAATGAGCTCCCCCTACTTATATGCACCAATTATACAATGAGATACACAAAATGTAAAATCATTATACCAAATAATGTCATGGTGACATATAATAGGTACGGATTACATAAACCAATTGCAATAGACAATATTAAGCAAACAAGAATGGTTTATACAATCCCATATATCTCTCCCCATAGATATATCTCTCCCTATATGCATATGTATATAACCCCCCCTATATATTTACATAATGCATATATCTCTCCCCCTTTACATCGTCCAAAAGGTGGACATCAATAATATCCCCCTTTGTCATCTTCATCAAAGATGTGACAATATGCAAGATATAAGGAGATGTATGATACCAAATTGAAAATTTTAGTGGGTATCAATTCACTATCCCATGCTCCCCCTAGATCATAGAAATGGTCAAATCTTGACTTCTAGGATCTAATACCAATTAAGAGGTAGAAGATTAACAATCTCTAACAATGGAGGTAATACCAATTGTAGACAAAGAATCTTGGAAAATAATCCCCTTTATCAATTGATATACAAATATTGGAGCCATGGGCCTTAAGTGTATCAAAGCAATAGATATGGAAAAATCAAGCTTCAATGATACACAATGATAATGCCAAAAGAATTATAACATGAAACAACTTGGCAATATCTAAGGGGTTTGGGTTGAGACCACAAATCATCAATTGCACATAATGATCTCAAACATACCCCTAAATGAGAGTCAAAATATGTTTTAAAATATTTTAAACATACACATATTAACTCCCCCATTGACATACATATAGATCAATAAATGCATGCATGTCAATGTATTCCCCAAGGTCCCATTTTCATGAAAAGAATAAATTTGCAAAATATTTTCAAAATCATGAAACACACACAAACAATAGGTATGCGAAAAATAAACATTCAAGAACAATACCCATGCAATGTGCATATGTGTGAGGAACCTAAACATTAGGCAACCAAACCCAAGAGGAGTTTGATTTCCTAATGTAATCACATGAGGTGATCACGTCCCTAACTAGAGAGTTGATGTAACTATCCCTCTCTTGCACACTAACCTTAGTAGGAATCCATAAACTCAAGGATTTCCTAGGCAAGGGTTTTGCCTTTGCAAGAGGGGTGGATGTGGCATGCTTAGGTGTAGAAACTAATTTCTTAGCATGCGTAGAATGAGGATTTTGATTCTTAGCAAAAAATGAAAGATTTTCATTCTTCCTCATCACCTTGTGATCTACATGCTTCTTGTTGATGTTATTGGTGTACAAGAAAGCATGGTGATTCTTCTTAGGTGCTTTAGTAATATTTCTTGTATTTGCATCATAAGAGGAATTAGATGTGGGTTTGGGTACCATATTTTGAATATAACCAAAACCACCTCTATGATTTACCGGATGTTGTTTTTCCAACAAATCGTGGAGTGAATCCCTAGAATGCACAAAGCTTTTGAGCTTCTGGGCTTCCTCTTCACATTTCAATGTGAGTTGTTGAATGCGAGTTTCTAAGCTAAGGTTTTGAGCAACAAGATTTTCATTAGTTAAGCTCAATTCCTTAACTTGAGAGAGAAGTGTGTCTCTCTCACTAGTGTCATAAGCATGCATTTCATCATGGATTACACTAGCAATTTCTAGTTCATGCAACCTACTCTTAGCAATCTTATATTTTTCTTTTAATTTGTTGTAAGAGTTGATGCACTTACTAGCATTTTCGGAAACCATACCGAAACGATGTTCAAGCTCCTTGTATGAGATCTTCTCCTCAATCTCATCATCAACTTCTTCCTTGCTAGATCTTGAAGAAGATTTCTCCTCGATAGCCATGTGGCACGATTCCTCATAGGAGTTGTAAGAGTTGAGCCATGCTTCTAACTCATCTTCATTTAAGCCAGAGGGGATTGGTGTAGGAGCATTAATTGCTACAAAGCATGCATGAGCATCGTCTTTTGCATCCTCCTCTTCATTACTCGATGTATCCTCACTTGAATCATCAAAAGTCCCGACAAGTCCCTTCTTGTGATTTTTGGACTTGGACTTCCCTTTCCAATGCTTCTTTCCTTTACCCTTGTAAGTGTCTTTGGTGGGTTTGGAAGGGCATTCGGTGGATAAGTGACCTTTTCCACTGCAAATATAACAAGTAGGAACCTTGTTAGAATTGGAGGCAAACTTTGACAAAGACTTACCTTGCTTGCATTTGAGGAATACTTTGAATTGCTCGGCAAGATCCTCAATTTCTTCTCCACTTGCTTCTTCTAGCTCATCTTCTTCACTAGGAGCTTCTCGATGGAATTTCTTCCTCCACTTGATTGGCTCCTCCTTGGCATGGAATGCAATCCCCTTTTGCTTCTCGGGCTTCTCGGGCTTCGATGGTTGAATCTCTTTCTTGTGTTGAAGCTTCACTTCATACGCCATGAGATTACCAATGCACTTCTCAACGGTGTATTTGGACATGTCATATGACTCCAAAATTCCATTGGCCTTTGACTCCCAATGAGGTGTGAGAGAGTCAAGGATCTTCTCTACACGATCCTCTTGGGAAATCATCTTCCTGAGTCCCTCCAAAGCGTTCACGATATCAGTGAACCTTGTGAACATCTCTGAAATGCTTTCTCCTTCCTACATCTTAAACATTTCATATTTAGATCTAAACACGGTTTGTTTAGATTTCTTTACCTTTGTAGTCCCTTCATGACATATCTCCAAAGTATGCCAAATTTCGTTGGCCGTTTTACACATGGAGATGCGGTTGAACTCATTTGCTGAGAGGGCGCAATGGATTGCATTCATGGCCCTAGCATTGAACTTGATCGAGTCCTTCTCCGCCTTTGTCCTTGAAGCCGCATGAGTAGTGGGCTTCTCAAATGGCACCTCCGTGATGTCCCATAGGTCTTGACCCTCCAAGTAAATCATCATCCTGATCTTCCAACTTGGATAGTTGGTTCCGTTGAAGAGCGGGGGTCGAACGGTTGAATGACCTTCTTCATAAGACGCGGATGAGGCGTTGAATGCCATCATTTCTGTATGCTATAACCTCGCTCTGATACCAATTGTAAGGATCGCCTTACCCTTGCAATACTAACAACACACACTAGAGGGGGGTGAATAGTGTAATGGCAATAAAATTGTCCAATTAAAATTAAACTTGCAAATGCGGAATTATAAATGCAAGAGGAAATAATTGACACAATCAATTCAAACGCAAACACAAGATTTTACCCTGGTTCCCCAAAATTGGGTACATCCAGCCACACCAATATTCACTATATTCCCACAAAGAGAAGTGAATACAAATCTCACAAGGAGATACCCCACCAAGAGGATTTATGCACTACATAAGGACCCAATCAACCCTACACGAGGATCAAGACTCCCACCAAGAGAATCACTAACTCCCACTCAGAGAATTAGGGTTAGCCCTACACTAGGACACTAAACTCCCACAAAGAGAGTTACTCCCACAAAGAGAGTTATTCCCACAAAGAGAATATCCTAATCCCACAAAGAGATAAACTCCCACAAATAGAGAAAGACTAATTTCCACAAAGAGAATTAGAGATACAAATTCAGCAAGTAAAATAAATACTCTTACCTATACCTTGAGATGCTTACTGATAGATGAGTGCAAGGCATGGACGAGGATCTCCAAGTGTTGAGATTGCTTGAAAGCACTTGGATGATTTCCCTTGAGCTGGACTTCAATGCATGAAGAGAAATGAGAGCTCAAAGAGGGAAATGAGGGATTTGAGAGTGGCTTATAGATCTCTTGTGATTTTCAATAGCATCAAGAAGTTCTAGAGATAGCAGCACACCCATACATATGGGAACCCTATATCAAACCCCAAAACCCAAGAAAACAGCCAAAAGATCAATTCTGCAACGGTTAGAAACTGGGTGAAAATGACATCAACAGTCGACTGATGATCATAAGACAGTCGACTGATCAACAGCTAGAAAGTATCCAACGGCTATAATCTGAGCCAGGACAGTCGACTGATGAATTCGATACAGTCGACTGTAAACAGGACATACGCCTGTTAATCCTTCAGCAGGCGACTGTTGCAGGGGATGGAATAAAACAGAGAGCTGCACTCTTTCTCTAGATAAGCAGACAGGCGACTGATGTCAATAATACAGTCGACTGTCATATAGTCAGGCGACTGTAATTCCTTCATCAATCGTCTGTTGTATAAGATGGAGAAAAGACAGAGAGATGCAGAGATTGCACTTACGCTACTCAGACGACTGTTGGCCAAATCCCAGGCGACTGTAAATCTACAGGCGACTGAAAACCTAGCAGTCGACTGTGCGTAAAGCTTAAGTTTGAGTCAATTGAATTGTTGACTTGAGCAGTGCATATCATGTAATGCCCTGCTAAGCTACTGCACAAGTACTAGAGGGGGGTGAATAGTACTTTAAAATAATTAAGAGGATAATTCCTAATTATCTTGCAAACTCTACCAATTAATGCGGAAATGCGGAAATGTAAATAATGACAACAAAGAAGACAATCGCAAACAAGCAATATTACTGGGTTCGGATCCACCCAAGTCTCCCTGACTTGTTCCCGGTGATCCTACGTCCCAACCACCCGGATCCCCTCCGGATACTTGAGTTAGAAACCCTAACTCAAGATTTGCACTATGAAATACTTATGAAGAACCTTCACCAAGTCAAATCATACACAAAGGAAATTGTGACTCCCACAAACCGGGATCACAAACAAATTCTCACAACCGAGAGTGAATCACTTACAATATCAATGTAAAATGAAATAGAAATTCTTACCGATAAAATCCTATGCCTTGAGTATAACTTACGATTTAGGGCAAAACGGATTTTGGGGAAGATGAAGAGGTACCAAACCCTAGCTCCAAGATGTAGATCAGCGATGGAGAGCTATGAGGTTGTTGGTGACCTAGGATCAAGCACTTGGCTTGGAAGGCTCACAATCAATGAATCTCTCTTTTGAAATAAGAGTGAGGGAGAGATTCTTGAATGGAAATGATTGAGCTTTAAATGAGATGAATGATTTCTCTTTGATCTCTAAACTTCTCTTAATATCAGCCTTGAGTGCAATGAATGCAGCACACCAAGTATATATAGGTTAGAGGAAAGAGAGAGAGAAAAACGTTTCAATTAAAGCTCCAACGGCTCTATTCTGAACCAAACTAGTCGGTCAAAGAACAACCACCGACCGACTAGTTCATCAACTAGTCGGTCGGTCAAACAGCATGAACCGACTAACTGGTGAACAGGGAATAGATGAAGTTTCAGACTAACAGAACTAGTCGGTCCAAGAAGACTTGCCAACCGACTAGTTTCACAACTAGTCGGTCGGTGAGAGTTCAAAGACCGACTAAGAGATAAAACAAATAGTCTGAGTACAAATTGAATTAGTCGGTCCAAGAACAAATGTTGACCGACTAGTTCATCAACTAGTCGGTCGCCAAATGAACATAGACCGACTAACGATAAACAGTAACTTGGCATGTACAGGGAAAGCTCAACTAGTCGGTCTAAGAAGGATCACTGACCGACTAGTTCACAAACTAGTCGGTCGGTGAGTCAACGTAGACCGACTAACTGTAAACAGTAAAGAGCTTAGAATTTTAGAAGGAAAACTAGTCGGTCCAAGAAGCACTGCCGACCGACTAGATCACCATCTAGTCGGTTGGTTCTTCTTCTTGAACCAACTAACATGCACAAGAAGTCGTGAATCGAAGCGCGAAGCTTCGGGAAAGTTCGTATGGACTTCTACTAAGATCCTATGTCTAAGATAGGAGCGTTATGAAGATTAAAATGTAAGACCTACTCAAGGCTTAACATTCTACGGAACGAAGCTAAAAGACTATAAATAAAACTTGACGAACCGTCTTCGAAAGCTTCGATCCGTATCTTCATGACTTCTAAAATGGTCCAAAAGCTTCAACGAAGCTTTAGGCATACGATCACGCGCTTTGAGAAGTCTCGAGACGTCACTTTGGATGTTCATATGAATTTGGCGACGATATCCATAACTGCGCTCACAAAGAGTTAGTTCACGATATATTTATGTTTGTTCATCATCCAAAACCAAATCCGGGGAGTCCAATATCCAACATTCTCCCCCTTTTTGGTGATGCAAACCAACATAAATAATAATAAAAAATAATGATTCAAATGTAATTTACTTACTCCCCTGCATTGATGACACATTAATTCCAAAAATGAATAATAATCATATGCATCAAGTAGACGAGTAAAGTATAAAATGTGAATCAAATAGTGAGATATCGGATTTGAAATCCCTTTTTATATCTTAACTCCCCCTGAATCTAACATATCAAATTAGATTCTTGGAAAAGTGCTTTAAATTATCATTTAGCACATCATCATTATTATATCTCCCCCCCTTTGGCATTAGCAAAAAGAGCGGGAGGAGATCAACGACAACAACAATGGCTTCAAATAAAAGCACGGGAGTCGTAGAATACGACCACGGTCCAGATGACACCAAAGGAAAATACGAATTAAATCAAAGAGTGTCAATGAGACCAAAATCGAAAGTCGATAAATAAAATCATCAAAACTCAAATTAATTTTACGAATTGAGTTATGGAATATACTATCCAATATCAACATTCTTGGTTAATTTAGTGCATGGAAAACAATTCTATGTTTTCATAGAAATAATTTCTATTTAACCAAGTTATTTTCGTCTAGCGACGAAAACAAACATCAGAGACATATAGAATATAAAATGTGCACAACATAATGTTAAAGTCAACATCGATGTATATATATATAAATATGAACCATGAGTACATCAAAAAGATACATCCGTCAACATACATAAAAGCGATCCAACGATCGGGGCACAAAATACATCAAAATATCACAACATATAACATATGTCACCACGGACACTAGAGTATCACAGACATACACAAATATCAAAACAGCATCAGAGATACATCAAAATACATCAAAAGTATCCAAAATACATAACCACACTCTATCCTACCCAAACTCTCTCACTAAAAGATCTATCATCCAAAGTGCATCGGGAGAGTCCTCAGAGAAGCTCAGGAGGCAGCGGGAGGATCTGCAGCAGCAGCAGGCTCTGCAGGAGTGGAGGTGGTTACCGGATCAGCTGAAGTGTCCACGGGAGCGACGGTAGTGGCCTCAGGAGCACCAGTCGTAGTATCCACCGCAGGAATGGTGGCAACAGGTGTGCTCTCGGGGTCACCAG
This sequence comes from Scilla litardierei, assembly GCA_030789695.1. Classification (NCBI taxonomy): domain Eukaryota; kingdom Viridiplantae; phylum Streptophyta; class Magnoliopsida; order Asparagales; family Asparagaceae; genus Scilla; species Scilla litardierei. The sequence goes on along the minus strand of CM061133.1, from coordinate 181,800,800 downwards.
CAGACGAAGCAGCATCACCAGAAGTGCCCTCAGGGGCATGAGTAGCAACACGAACAAGATCCTCAATCTCCTCCTCGTCCAACTCATCCTCGTCAGAGACTGACGGAGGGATCTCAATGCCCAAACGAGAGGCGATACGAGCAAGTATCTCCTCAGTACGAGCATATCGAGACTCCATACGTCTCACTGAACGTGCGAGCTCGTCAAGAGTGGTAGAGAAAGCAGGAGCAGCTGAGGCTGAAGTAGAGGGGGTCATCCTCTGAACGTGACGGAGCGCCGCAAAAGACTTCTTGATGGCCGTCGCATTCAGAGGGGGACCGAGGGGACGCTCATCATCAGGTGGCAAATGGACACGGAAGTGACAAAACACGAGTGTCAGAAGGCACGGATATGGGATATGAGCAGACTTCGTGGACTTACGGATACACTCGAAAGAATCCATCTTATCGAGTATGATCCGAGCCCAGTTAATCTCGCTCCCCATGAAGATGGTATAGATCAGCTTGAGGAATGGCTGGGAAGGCAAAGAAGAGGAGCCGTACTTAGGAAGTAAGCACGACTTCAGAATCAGGTTTAGGACCCAGCCATTAGGCTTGAAAGACTTGGAAGGCACGCCAATCATGGCAGGAGGAATCTTATGGAAAATCTCAGAAAGGATGACCTGATCAAGGGAAGAGATGTCATCGATGGAGATATCAGAAGGGAGGAGGCCAGACGACGAGCAACCAATCAACTCTCCTAAGTTTTCTACCGTGAGGACAATCGGTGTCCCCAAGACAGTCGTCTCAATAGAGTGGGTCTCGTCGTACTGACCCCGGACATGGTTGGCGTAGAAGAGTTTGACCAGACGGGGGTATGGTTGTGGATTTTCCTTAGTGTCATATCGAAGATAATCGATAAGACCGGAAGACGACAGAAGATCAGCTAGGCCTGGGAAGTCTGAAAACTGTACGAAATGCTCCAACAGCAGCGAACAGTGTTTGATACGGTTATATGCTGCGAGACACAACGGGTCGTCGCGATATAATGAGATATCGACACCGCCAACTGGCATCGGACCCTTTCCCTTAGGCTGACGTATGGAAGTACGGGGTCGAGAGCTAGACGTAGGTTCCCTAGGAGGGGGTGTAGGATCACTATGGGTCTCGGTCTCGGGTATGTATTCCGTGTCAGAATCGGAAGGAGGTGTAGGGGCACGGAATGAAGCAGGAGAGACATGTTGCTTCCTAGGTTTGGGCTGGGAACGGGGGTTCGCTATCGCCATCCTCTTTCGCTTAAGAGGAGGCGACGACGACGAAGGGGGTTGGGTTGTCTTCGAACGACGTTTGGGTTGCGACGGTTCCCTAGGGGGTGACTCTACGGTCATAGGGGATGGATGTGAGGGATCGATTGGGATACGTGTTCTCGCCATAAGCGCGACGAGACACGTGCAATCAACACGAGAGCGAAAGATCGGAAGCCCTAAAAATCAACCCTAGGCCGAAATCCTAGATACCCTAACCCTAGAACCCTAAACAGCTAGGAGAGGGAGGAGAGATCACCTAGGGAGGATCGACGGAACCCTAGGTTGGAGATGGTCGGAGTTTTGGTCGAAAAACGGCGGAGAATCGATCGGAGAAGAGGTGGAAGTCGAAGGGATTTTCGGGGGTTTTGAGCTGGAGAGGAAATAACGATCGACTAGAATAGGATTAAGTCGGTCGGGTGCTGATAAAGTCGATTGGAAGTCGAAAAGACCAAGCAGTCCCCGTCACAATTAGTCGGTCACAGTTCAAGCACTGACCGACTAGATGATGATCTAGTCGGTCGGTCAATGAGCTTGAACCGAATAATTGTAAACAGTAAATGAAGCCAAAAAATCTGACAAGAATTAGTCGGTCTAAGCTCATTCACTGACCGACTAGATCTGAATCTAGTCGGTCGGCCAATGAACTTGGACCGACTAAGAGAGTCCAAAAATTTTAGAATTTGAAATTTTGAGTTTTCTCCTAATCGCACTTGGACGAAACATCGAATAATCTCACTAATCATTATACTACCCCATTAAACATCGAAAATCTGAAATTTGACGTTTACGAACAAATTGAGCGAAAAATTCCGAAAATTCAACGAAAAATCCAGAAAATTCCAATACATCAAGCATGTGCAAATATAACGAAATTGAATAGCATGCAAGATTATTGAATAAAAATGATCCTAAATCTCGGATTCACCCATAATCCCCAATTCTCGACGCAACCGCACAAAGGAGTCTTCCTTTAGGGGTTTCGTGAAAATATCGGTGATTTGCTTCTGGGTTTCAACGTACACTAATATGATGTCCTTTTTAGCAACATGATCATCTAAGAAATGGTGACAGACATCTATGTGTTTAGAACGGGAATGGTGTACCGGATTCTTAGAGAGACATATTGCACTTTGGTTGTCCACCATGATAGGGCAAGTATCACAGTTTATACCAAAGTCTTTAAATGTGTGTCTAATCCAAAGAACCTGAGCACACGCGGCACCGGCGGCAATATATTCCGCCTCAGTGGTTGAAAGTGATACGGAATTCTGCTTCTTGGAAAACCAAGAGACAAGAGAATTTCCTATAAAATGGCAAGTGCCACTAGTACTTTTCCTGTCGGATTTGCATCCCGCATAATCTGCGTCACTATATGAGACTAACTCATATGTGCTAGATTTTGGATAAAGTAATCCAAAATCAAGTGTGTAACTTAAATAACGGAAAATACGTTTTACCGCTACCAAGTGAGATTCCTTAGGTTGAGACTGATAAAGAGCACATACACATACGGCAAACATAATATCGGGCCTACTTGCGGTAAGATAAAGTAAACTACCTATCATACCTCGATATAGACGAATGTCTATATCTTTTCCGCCCGCATCCTTTCAAGATGTGTAGTAGTGCTCATTGGAGTCTTCTTCCCGGAGGCATTCTCCATTCCAAATCGCTTTAGCAACTCCACCGTGTACTTTGTTTGGTGGATGAATATTGCATCGTTCATTTGGCGAATTTGGAGACCTAAGAAATATTTGAGCTCACCCATGTGGCTCATCTCAAATTGATCATTCATCACATTAGAGAACTCTTCGCAAAGAGCAAAGTTAGTAGCACCGAAAATGATATCATCAACATAAATTTGAACTAAAATTATATCATTATTCGAATACTTAACAAATAATGTGGAATCAACTTCTCCCATTTTAAAACTTAAATCCAAAAGAAAATTCTTTAAACGGTCATACCAAGCTCGAGGAGCTTGTCTCAAACTGTAAAGTGCTTTCTTAAGTTTAAAAACATGATTTGGAAATTTTTCATTTATAAAACCCGGAGGTTGAGAAACATAGACTTCCTCAACAACATCTCCGTTTAAAAATGTACTTTTAACATCCATTTGAAATAATTTAAAATCCTTATGGCATGCTAAAGATAACAATAATCTAATTGATTCTAATCTAGCTACCGGAGCAAAGGATTCTTCGAAATCGATACCTTCCTCTTGCCGATAGCCTTGAGCTACTAACCGAGCTTTGTTCCGGACGACGATTTGGTTTTCGTCGGTCTTGTTCTTGAAGATCCACTTTGTCCCTATGACGGTGTGGTTCTTCGATGGCAATGGAACAAGCTCCCAAACCTCATTCCTCTCGAATTGAATGAGTTCCTCCTCCATGGCAAGGATCCAAGCACCATCTTCGCACGCTTCATTAATATTCTTTGGCTCTATCGAGGAGGCAAAGGCACAATGAGCGAAGTAGTTGACTTGCGATCTCGTCTTGACACTATCATGAATATTGCCAATAACTTGCTCATGAGGATGGTCACGAACGGTATGAAGCCGTTTGGGAATTCCCTGATCACTAGGAACATTCTCAAAAACTTCATTAGTCGGGTTAGTATCAATAGAATCAATAGAGTTAGAATTACCAATAGAATCACATAAGACATCCATAGAGTCATCATCATTAGTAACAAATCCTTCATTAAATGAAACATGAAGAGATTCCTCGATCGTTGAGGTTCGTTTGTTGTATATCCGGTAGGCTTTGCTACGTGAGGAATATCCAACAAATATCCCCTCATAGGATCTTGGATCGAATTTGTCCAAACTACCATGCGTGTTTTTAATAAAACATTTTGAGCCGAAAACACGAAAATGTTTAACTTGAGGCAATCTACCAAACAACAATTCATAACAAGTTTGTTTAGTGCCGGGCCTCAAAAGTATTATATTAAACACATAGCAAGCGGTATGTACCGCTTCCGCCCAAAATTGATGGCCAAGTTGGCTATCATCAAGCATAGTGCGAGCACACTCCACTAGCGTCCTATTCTTTCTCTCAACAACACCATTTTGAGGAGGTGCGCGAGGGAATGAAAAGGTGTGTGTAATACCAACTTCATCACAAAACGTTGAGAAAGACTCATTCTCAAATTCTCCTCCATGATCACTACGAATAGTGACAATGGTGGTTCCAATGAGATTTTGTACTTTCTTAACAAAAATTGTAAAGTTTTCAAAAGCATCATTTTTATTACTCAATGAAAATACCCAAGTAAACCTAGAAAAGACATTAACGATGGCAAGTCCATATCGTGCATTTCCTAATGAAGCAACTCTAGTTGGCCCAAATAAATCTAGATGTAATAGCTCTAGAGGCTGCTTAGAAGAAATGCTTTTCTTAGGTTTAAAAGACGATTTTGGAAGCTTGCCTCGTTGACACGAGTCACAAAAGCTTTTCTTTTGAAAGACAAGCTTAGGGAAGCCTCTAATAGAATTTAACTTGGAAAGCTTAAAAAGTGTTCCAAAGTTCACATGACCAAAATGGCGATGCCATAAGTGTTGTTCACTTGTGTTGGCAATGAGACATTGTTCATGTGATCTTGGAAGATCTAGGATATATATATCCTTATGGCGTGTGCCGAAAAACAATAATTCATTATTATCTTTTCTTAAAATATGGCACATTCCTTTCGCAAAGCTAACTTTGTAACCTTTGTCACAAAGTTGGCTTATTGAAATAAGATTGTGGTTTAATCCTTTAACAAGGTAAACATCACTTATTAGGGGTTTAGAAGGATTACCAACTTTACCAACACCTATGATGGTTCCGCTCTCGTTGCCTCCAAAGACTACCCGGTTTCCATTTGCAATGGGAACCACTCTGGAGAGCAATTGAGCGTCACCCGTCATGTGTTTTGAACACCCGCTATCGAGTATCCAATTCCTCTTGGAGCTAAATTTAAAGTTGTTGCTCCGTTTCTTTTTCTTGAGTACCTAAAGATAGAAAATATCGTATCATGGTACCCTAGGTTATTGGGTCCAAAAGATTAGACCTTTGGAAGCCAAGTCCATTTGGACTTAGACTTACCCACATAATTATCATTATCCACTACATTCATAAAATAATCATTCATGTAAACTTGTTTTTCATCCATGCTTGTGTCCTTTGGGTTCCAAATTGTGAATATTTTGGGAGCCCTCATCCTATTGGGTGCATGCATGCGTTGTTGATTTCTACGTGATGCATGACGTGGATAGGCATAAGGAACTTGATGAAATGGTGCATTATGAGAATGATTCATACAATGATGTGGGTGTACATATGCATGTGGATGAACACGTGCATGAGGGTGTCTCACATGGTGTGCACGTGCCCGTGGATGTGTAGCATAGAAATCATCATATGTGTGAGCCGGTGGAGTAGGATGTGTGTTCCTACGTGGCATGGTATTTATGTACATGTAAGCATGACCCTTCTTTGGAGGTCCACCCAAAGTGGGTTTCTTTCCAAATGAAGGTGTGTACGAGGTGGTAGATGAACTACCAATAGAGTGTTTGCTCCCACTCGTTGAGTCACCGGAAGTTGGCCTAACAAAGGTAGTGGCCGATTTGGATGAAATTCCCATCGTATACCCCAAGCCAATGTGGTGATTGGCCGGAAGTAAGTCATTTAGGATGTTATCCAAATGGTCCTTACCCTTATTGAATTTGTTAATTCGGCCTAATGTGCACTCATATTTCTCGGTGAGAGAACGCATAGAAGCATCCAAAGTGGATACTTGCGATGTGAGCACATAAACACGAGATTTAAGATTTTCATTCTCAATACTCAAAGTCGAGTTTTGAGAAGTTAAATCTGCTATCTTGTGTTCCTCCAGATCCTCAATGCTAACATGTTCAAGTTGAGACTTGAGATTTACAATCTCATTTTTCAACTCTTCAACAACGGTGTCGTTGTTGGTGATGATAGTTTTAGGCGAGGTTTGGATGCTAGCTAAATCATCTTTACTTTAGTATACCTATTTACTAATTTAGTGTATTTAGACCATAATTGCTCATTAGCATTTCTAAGGTCATCCATGGTTACCTCATCACCTTCGTTGTCGCTATCATCGGAAGATGAATCTTTATCTTGCTCCTCTCTAGCCATGAAGCACATGTGTGCTTGCTCCACTTGCTCATCGTCCGACTCTCCGCTTGAGGAATCCTCGGAGTCGGTGAATGTCCCGACAAGCCCCTTTTTGTACCCTTTCTTGTACTTCTTGGACTTGTCGAACTTCGGCGCCTTCCACTTCGACGCCTTCCACTTCTTAGACTTGTCGAACCTCGGAGTTGATGGAGCGGCCTTGAAAGCAATAGCCTTCTTCTTTGGCTCGTCTTGCTTTAGGTAGGACTTCATCTTATCCTGTAACTTCAACTTGCTATCCTTGCGTACCTCATACGACATTAAGGTACCCATTAGTTGAACAACGGTATAATTTTTCATATCATTACCTTCCTCGATGGCGAAGGTCCGTTTCTCCCAACAAGAAGGAAGTCCATCGATGATCTTCGAGACTTTCTCCTTTTGATATGCACTCTTACATGTGCATATCTTGTTGAAGTCCTCGGGCTCCAAGGCACATTACAAGGCGTTCATTGCCTTGGCATTGCTTACCTCTGCGGTGACCTCCACGGTAGTCCACTTCTCGAAATCTTCTTCGGCGGGCTCGACATACTCCTTCATCGTGGCCCTCCATAATGAAGAACTCCGGAGGAAAGTTTCCATCCGGCATTTCCAGTACCCGTAGTTGGTACCGTTGAAGAATGGAGGCCTCGTCAAGGAGTGTCTTTCCATCACCGAAGACGCTCCTTTACGATTCTTGAAGGTGATATAGTCAGAAGGTGGACGAACGGTCTTGTTGTCGTTGGCAGACATAGCTATAGACTTGGCTCTGATACCAAATGTAATGCCATGCTAAACTACTGCACAAGTACTAGAGGGGGGGTGAATAGTACTTTAAAATAATTAAGAGGATAATTCCTAATTATCTTGCAAACTCTACCAATTAATGCAGAATTGCGGAAATGTAAATAATGACAACAAAGAAGACAATCGCAAACAAGCAATATTACTGGGTTCGGATCCACCCAAGTCTCCCTGACTTTTTCCCGGTGATCCTACGTCCCAACCACCCGGATCCCCTCCGGATACTTGAGTTAGAAACCCTAACTCAAGATTTGCACTATGAAATACTTGTGAAGAACCTTCACCAAGTCAAATCATACACAAAGGAAATTGTGACTCCCACAAACTGGGATCACAAACAAACTCTCACAACCGAGAGTGAATCACTTACAATATCAATGTAAAATGAAATAGAAATTCTTACCGACAAAATCCTATGCCTTGAGTATAACTTACGATTTAGGGCAAAACGGATTTTCGGGAAGATGAAGAGGTACCAAACCCTAGCTCCAAGATGTAGATCAGCGATGGAGAGCTATGAGGTTGTTGGTGACCTAGGATCAAGCACTTGGCTTGGAAGGCTCACAATTAATGAATCTCTCTTTTGAAATAAGAGTGAGGGAGAGATTCTTGAATGGAAATGATTGAGCTTTAAATGAGATGAATGCTTTCTCTTTGATATCTAAACTTCTCTTAATATCAGCCTTGAGTGCAATGAATGCAGCACACCAAGTATATATAGGTTAGAGGAAAGAGAGAGAGAAAAACGTTTCAATTAAAGCTCCAACGGCTCTATTCTGAACCAAACTAGTCGGTCAAAGAACAACCACCGACCGAATAGTTCATCAACTAGTCGGTCGGTCAAACAGCATGAACCGACTAACTGGTGAACATGGAATAGATGAAGTTTCAGACTAACAGAACTAGTCGGTCCAAGAAGACTTGCCAACCGACTAGTTTCACAACTAGTCGGTCGGTGAGAGTTCAAAGACCGACTAAGAGATAAAACAAATAGTCTGAGTACAAATTGAATTAGTCGGTCCAAGAACAAATGTTGACCGACTAGTTCATCAACTAGTCGGTCGCCAAATGAACATAGACCGACTAACGATAAACAGTAACTTGGCATGTATAGGGAAAGCTCAACTAGTCGGTCTAAGAAGGATCACTGACCGACTAGTTCACAAACTAGTCGGTCGGTGAGTCAACGTAGACCGACTAACTGTAAACAGTAAAGAGCTTAGAATTTGAGAAGGCAAACTAGTCGGTCCAAGAAGCACTGCCGACCAACTAGATCACCATCTAGTCGGTTGGTTCTTCTTCTTGAACCAACTAACATGCACAAGAAGTCGCGAATCGAAGCGCGAAGCTTCGGGAAAGTTCGTATGGACTTCTACTAAGATCCTATGTCTAAGATAGGAGCGTTATGAAGATTAAAACGTAAGACCTACTCAAGGCTTAACATTCTACGGAACGAAGCTAAAAGACTATAAATAAAACTTGACGAACCGTCTTCGAAAGCTTCGATTCGAATCTTCATGACTTCTAAAATGGTCCAAAAGCTTCAACGAAGCTTTAGGCATACGATCACGTGCTTTGAGAAGTCTCGAGACGTCGCTTTGGATGTTCATATGAATTTGGCGACGATATCCATAACTGCGCTCACAAAGAGTTAGTTCACGATATATTTATGTTTGTTCATCATCCAAAACCAAATCCGGGGAGTCCAATATCCAACATATCAGTCGACTGTAGAAGGAACTACAGGCGACTGGAAATCACCCAGTCGACTGTGTATCCTTCAGCAGGCGACTGATGGAAAGCCAGAGACTCCAAATGAGTCTTTGGACGAGATGAGCCTATTGGGTTGGATTCTAAGATAATCCTAAGGCTCACTAAGATGGCTAAATTCATATGCATGAATGGGTAGACCATTTTTCAAGGCATTACATTAACCTAGACTCAAATGAGAGAGAAAGTAATAAAGTAAATATTGCATGGATTACATTGCTTTCCTTAGAGTCTAAGTCTTCAATCATGATTCCTTGAAGCTCTCCATCATCTCCAAGCTTTGGCACCCCTTGAGTCCAAGCTTTGGCCCTTCTCCACTTGATGTCCATCCTTGCACCAAGTGATTAGTCTCCAAGAAAGATATTCTTGAAATGAAGCTGTGAGACTAAAACATGAGAGTCATTAGCAACAACATAATGTTGTGATCATCATCAAAATAAGATTGGTATGAAACACCAATACTCAACAACGATGTGATACGTCGTTGTGACCGTATGGAAGAGTAGTTATTTGTGAGATTTTTAGTGAACGTCATTTCACGGCTCGTTCTCTCACAAATTAGCTTCGTTTTTGGGTGTGTTTTGAACCTTCGAGCAGCGACTAAGCGTTCTATTTTATTTACAATTTTCGGTAGGTGTAGCACGTGACCAGACCCCGTATCCTCGAGCCTCTCGTCGCTGTGATCGCTTCGGTATTTTCGGATTATTTTTCTGATGCCCGTTGGACGAGCTATCCCCTAATTACTTTTCATCCCCTAATGACCCTCAATTAAATTTCAAATTTCAAATCCCTAATCTAATCTTAGGGAATCCCTCATACGTAGCATGAAATATTTCCCCCTCTATTTGGTACCCCTAACTACACCCCCTTCTCTTACATACCATCTCTCCTAGTCACCAAAACACACCCCTTTTAACCCCAATTAGCAAATTTCTCTTCTTAAAAATCAAAACCAGCCCAAGCCCTAGGCATCCACGCAAAGAACCCACGGCCGTCGTTTTCATCCCCTCTTGTGCGAATTCTTCCCGCTGACGACGGCCACGGGCTACCCCCCAAGTCCGGCCATCATCTCCTCCTCCCCCCCTCTCCTATATCCTCTCTCTCCCCTCTTAAAAAGCCTTTAATATCACCCAGGCCGCAGGTTTTGACCAGTCTGCGCGCCGTCGAAAAACACGGCTGGCCGCCACCCTCCGGCGACCCCTTCCGGCCGTCTCCACCTCCACTCGACTCACCTTGAGTCCCCCTATCATCTGCACCTATCCTCCCTCACTTCTCTCATCTCTATCCCCTCGAAATCCCCTTGAAACCAAGCCCTAACGGCATTTTTTGACAGATCTACGCCCTGCCATTCAACACCGCCGCCCGGCCACTTTCGGCCATCTCCGTTGACCACTCCACCACCATCAGATCCCCCTCGACCCCCTTTAACTATTGCAAGTCCCCTTTGACTCCTCTAATCACTGCTTTTCTGCTGCGACGCACGATAATGCCAGTTGTGCAAATCTATCCTCTTCGCTTCTCACGGCCGCCCACCGCCGTGCGTAGTAGCCGTCATCCACCCACCAGGCCGAGCAACCCCCACTGACCTTCTTCAATCCCTGGCAGGCCCCTTTGCTCCTAGGAGTTCACGTGCATCGTTGATCACGTGTGTTTTCCCCCGACGTTGCCGCCGCCGTGCAGATCTGTTGCGCTACTCTCAACGGGAGAGATCTCGACGTTTTCTCACTGTTCGTGCATCCACCTTTCTGTTCGGAAGTGTCTCGCTACACTACCTGCGGTCGATACGTTGCTGACTACGCAGATCCATCGCCGTCCAGACCCAACGTCCACTCTACAATCAAACGTCAAAAAGGTTAGCCCTCTAACACGTAGTAAGAACCCACACCGTAGCGAATTGAAAACTTAATCTAAAATCACCAACGATAACTAAAGTTTAATTTACACTCTTTAAAATGTTGTTCAACCATAGACATCAACGAACTGACTCAATATATGTGCACATAGGATAGTCGTCGATTAGGTGTAACGAATCAAAAACCGTGACTTTTGACCGTTAGGGTGTAGGATCCTGCCAAAACAGAGTTACGATCGATAAATGAAGTTGAGACTTACGCTTGCGTATGCGGCACGGTAGTCTACAAACTTCGCCTTCGGATTCGCCACGACGGATCGAGTCTTCTCACGAACGGAGTAAGGCTACTAAATCCACAATCTAAATCTCTACTTTTAGATTAAGAACTTGGATAAAGGGAGAGGAAGTATTTCGGCAGAGCTTCGCTAGAATGATTATGCATGCAAGAATGCCATGCTAAAGTGTAAGAAAATGGCTAACCCTTGGGTCTTATTTATAGCCCCCAAGGTAGTTATTTTAGGATAAATTGTTCCTTTGGAACAATTTAACTAAGGTGTACCATCGTACATGGCATATTATAAGCTTAAGTTGTACCATATGCATGGTACAATATAAGCTTAAGATATTACCCCTTTATTAGCCATATGTCGCATGCACTTATGCACATATAATGCGACTTTCCCATCAATCTAGAGATCCTCTCCGCAAGGGAACATATTCCCTTTGCGTACGACTTCGTGTACGCGACGTTCGAGGTCCGTATTCCCTTGTACATCCCCTACAAGGGTGTACTAACGTCTTCCATATCCAACATCTCCCACTCACACTTGAGGGGATTGTAAGAGAACGTCTTTCTCTTAGTTCTTTCATCTATCATATCGAGAAATAGACCGTGCGACCGTCATGCGCGTAGAGTCTGTTGTTGTGCACTTGTTAGAGATACACAACGACCTCGAAGGTGCAAAGTTGAGTAGTTCAACGCATGCTTTACCCTAGATTATTTCTTCACATTTCTTATACTTTATATTCAACAATTGAATCCTATCTTGATTACAATTGGCTGGCCAGCTTTGAATCATTAAAGTCCAAATGCGAATATGAAATCAATCTTCCTCTTCTTGCGAACCTTCTGATCTTGACTAGACTCGCTTTTCTAACGTGCCCCGCCGAGGCGAATTATCATAGCCCATAAGTAACACGCTAAGATAGCGATCATCTCGTCAAATCTAAAGGAACCAATTGGAGTCCTTGAGGGTAAGAGTTAAGGCCCATATGGCCTTTGAGTCTCACATAATAGCAAACACTATTGCTACTAACTCAGTGGTCGAAATGCATACGTGGCATGAACACGTATTACAACATCACTCCTTTCACAGGGAGAGTATGTCTTAATGATGTTGTACGGATGAAAGATCAGACACCACAGTGCCTATCTTTTGAGTCCCTTTACTACCCATGAAATATTCCGGACTCTCATCCTGCATAAGACAGATAGGATTTAAAAAATCCTATGAGATCCTTTTTAAATATCCTTGTGATACAGATCTCAGATCTTTTGTAAGCATCCATATGATGCAGATCTTTCATTCGACTATCTTGTTTAAGTCATGACTCTAAATCATTCGTCTAATGATTTTGACTTTAAACTAGTCTCATCTCTATCTTATCCATCTGATAAGATAAGGCGGTTGCTCATGTGAGATAGCCAACCTTAATCTGTCCGACATACACACAATTCAGCTGAGATTTCAAAAAATGTACACAAACATTTCTTAAGAAATTCATATGCAATGTTTGAAAAAGAACTTATTCTTTTATTAAATTTAATCTTTCTTAGACATGGGAATATTGGTACAACTCAGCTCTCACGCAATCCTTGGGATGATAAGTGTTTATAAAACACATTTCTGGGGATCGCTTTCGTAAGCTGATCCTCTATCATCTCATGCGTAGTTATGTACCTTATGTCACCTTCTTGGTTTTATCATAGTCTTTTGCAAATTCGTATCGGATATCAATGTGTTTGATCTTACAAGACACATTATCCTCTTAACCGCTTTCCAGTGTACTTGCCCTGTATTGGATTGGTAACAGCTTACCATTTCCAATGGCAAAACAGATGTCCGGTCTCGTACACACCATAGCGTACATAAGACTATCAACTGTACTGGAATATTGAACTTTTTCCATAATTTCCTTTTCCTTTTGGTTCTTTGGATACGATTCCAGATATAAATTATCGCATATGCTTATATGAATATCAATGGACTTGCAGTCCTGCATATTAAATCGTTCTAGAACCTTCTTTATATAAGTCTCCTATGAAAGAGAAAGAAGTTTCTTCGAACGATTCCTTGAAATCTTAACTCCAAGGATATATGCGGCTTTTCCTATGCCTTTCATCTCAAATACTGATGAAAGCCAAGCCTTGATACTCATCACAAAGCCCTTGTCATTGCTGGCTATTAAAATGTCATCTACATATAGAGACATGATAATATACTTGCTTTTAATCCTCTTGATATATATACTCAGTTATCTTCATCAAGCATGGTAAAACCATTTGATAACTTTATGAAATCGTATATACCATTGCCTCGAGGATTGTTTAAGACCATATATGGATTTAAGAAGTTTACAAACCTTATGTTTGTTTCCTTCTTTTACAAACCCTGTTGGTTGTTCCATATAGATCTCCTCGTCCAATTCTCCATTGAGAAAGGCAGTCTTTACATCCATTTGATGTAATTTGAGGTCTAAGCAAGCTACCATTGCCAGAATCAGGCGAATTGAGGTAAAACGAACAACAGGTGAGAAGGTCTCTTCGTAGTCTATCCCTTCCTGTTGCGTAAAACCTTTCGCGACAAGGTGAGCTTTATATCTGTCAATAGAGCCATCAGCCTTATGCTTGATCTTGAGAACCCATTTGTTCCCAATAGCTCTACGTCCTCTGGGTAAGTCAACTAAGTCCCAGACTTGGTTAACTTTCATGGATTCTAACTCCTCTTGCATCGCTTCCATCCATTTGTCTTTAGCAGGGCAAGATACGGCCTGTTTGAAAGTAGCAGGCTCGTCATCCTCTTGTAGTAAAGTCATAAAGGTTTACGGAAATTCATCCTCAAATCTTAGAGGAGCCAACCTTGTACGACTACTACGTCGTATTTGAGATTCTTCAAGTCCTTGTTGACTTGAATTTAGATCAATTCTAATATCACTCCTACTTGGAATGTCGTTAGAATTGCTCCCACTTGGATCATTATTCCCGTATGGAATAGGATAATCGTCATTCGTATAATCCATTGGTGAAGGTTGAAACGTATTTTCATTTTCACCAAGAATTCTCCCACTCGAATGAGGTAATCCTTCTTGATCATAAATCTCAAATAGAGATAAGTCCTGACTTATCTCGCCCTGTCTTGGAAACTCGTTTTCCAAGAAAGTGACATCCCTCGACTCAAACTCAATCAGCCCACCATTGTCTTCCTGACTAACAAAAAACATAACCTTTGGAGTTTTTTGCGTATCGTATAAAGATACATTTCCTTCCCCTTGGCCCAAGTTTGCCATACTTATGGGAGGAAATATGTGCGTAGGATGCACAACCCCAAGGTTTCAAAAATGTTTAAGTCTGGAGACCTTTGGTTCCACAACTCATAAGAAGTGGAGCTAACTGATTTCGAGGGTACGCGGTTTAAAATGAAAGCAGCCGTCAATAATGCATCACCCCAAAAGGTGATTGGCAAGTTAGCTTGCGCTATCATTGAACAGACCATTTCCATTAAAGTCCTATTTCTCCTTTCTGTAACACCGTTTTGTTGAGGAGTATAAGGCATAGTTACCTGATGTACTATGCCTTTTTCATCACAAAGTTCCTTAAAACTTGTTGATTGATATTCACCGCCCCTATCGGTTCGCAAGACCTTAATCTTGCGATCTAATTGATTCTCCACTAAACTCATATAGTTTTTTTTAAAGCAAGCCAAAGCTTCACTTTTGTGGGATATCAAATAGATATGTCTGAATCGGGTGAAATCATCAAAAAATGATGAAATAGGACTTTCCGCGTCTTGTCTTGACATTCATCGGACCACATATGTCCGAATGGATAAGCTGTAATGGAACCTCGGCCCTTGTGCCGGTTCCAAACGGCTTGCGACAAGATTTCCTCACAAGGCAATGTTCGCAGGTCGACATTTCAACCTTTGAAACATTGGATAGAAGGCCACGTTTGGCAAATCTATCCATACGCGTTGGTCCAATATGACCAAGCCTTGCGTGTCAACAAATTAGACTCATTAGTCAAAGAATTTGTCACAAGGAAATTTTCATTACATGAGGAATCATACATTGTACTTATTACAATAAATCCTTTGAAATACAAACCCAGTACCAATAAAGGATTTATTACAAAATAGGTCCATATTACAATCATGAAGGAACCAACTATAACCAAGACCCATTAAATTGACCACAGTTTTAATATTCCTTTGAATATATGGAATGAAGAGGACATCATGAAGTAGGAGAGTGCAGCCGTTGTCCAAGACTAGCTTGCGAGTCCCAACGCCTTTCACTTCAACACGTGTGTTGTTTCCTACATTGATCCACTTCATTCCTTGGGGTATCCGGTGATACTCCACGAAGGACCGTCTGTCCTTTGTTATGTGGTTGGTGGCACCTGAATCAATTATCCCAAAATGGATTAGATTCCACAAGAAATATTGAACTAGAAACACATATGTAACTAGTATTACAAGTTACCTCGTCACTTCCACTCGTACACGAACGAGCATAGTGACCGAGCTTGTTGCACTTGAAGCACTTGATCCTTTTCAAGTCTTTCTTCTTGTGCCATTTCTTGTGCCCACCCTTATGTTTGGGTTCCTTGGTAGACTCAGGTTGCTTATTATGTTCATTAGAAGACTTCGAACGATCTTTACGTTTCTTTCCCCCGTGTGAGGAACTAGCAACCATGTGCACTTCTGCACTTGGCTTGGCAGCCGCAAGCCGCTCTTCCTCTAATTCGAGGTGCTTGGAAACATCGTTGAAGGTCTTGATGCTCTCATTATGAGTGAGATGCATCTTCATCTGATCCCACCCATTTGGTAGGGAACGTATGACTGCTTGGATTTGTTGCTCATCAGTGAGCACATGACCTGCGTCCTTTAACTCCGAGATAAGGTTCGCCATATGTCGCAGATGTTTCCCCATGGAATGATCTGGACGTTTCTTATATGTATCGAACCTTATAGTTAAGGCGCGAAGTTTGGACACCGATGTGCCACCGAACTTCTCCTCTAGCTTGGACCATATGTCCATGGCTAGGTCATGTTCTCGGAAGATGCGCATTATGTCATCAGCCATACTGCTTAATAACGTAATGCGCGCTATCTTGTTCTTCCGAGACCAAGCATCAAAATCTTCCTTGTCTCGTCGGTGTTGGGCCGTAGTGCCCAACTCGGGTTCAATCATAACGTTCTTTAGAGTTTCGAGCACTTCTTGCTCCTCTAAAACGTATTGTATCTTGATGGACCAAAGTTTGTAATTATCGCCGTTGAGTTTTTCACCTCTGTTTAACTCAGCGACGATATTCTTTGAAGCGGAAGACATTTTACTTTTAAAATGCTGCAAAAGACAAAAACCGAAGGTTTGATCAAAACATTGCATAAAAATTCTTAAAATATAACTCCCACTTGAAATGATAATAGAATATCCCATTTGGATAGTTCTAAAAATTCAAATCCCACTTGGAATTATATTATATTTGATAAGTTACTTTCGAAAAATATTGAAGATGTTGTTCTAGAATCGAAAAGGTCTCTTCGATTCCAATCACCATCTAGAACAACCTTCAATATTCCCCCATCACTTATCAAACAATAGTACTCTTATAGTACTAGCAGCGGAAAACGAGTTTGAAAACGTATTTTTCAGATATAATCCCCACTTGAAATGATAATAGAATATCCCATATGGATAGTTCTAAAATCAACTCCCACTTGGAATGATATTCATAATTTGATAAGTTACTTTCGAAAAATATTGAAGATGTTAATCTAGAATCGGAAAGGTCACTATGTTTACAATCACCATCTATAGTAACTTTCAATATTTCTCCCTCACTTTATCAAATGTTAGTACTCTTATAGTACTTTGCAGCGGAAAAGCGTTTTTGAAAACGTAATTTTCAAAACGTATGAAAACGTATTTTTCAAAAAAAATGTATATTTCAACTTAGTACCCTTATGATACTAGTGAAATATTCAGCACTTCCTGACCATTTGTCGGGAATGAGCCGTAGCCGTGCCAAGGTCGGATCCCCCTTTTGGGGATTTTTCTGCAAACTATCGTCGCTGGCTCCCGTATGGATCCAGGCGTTTCTCCCCGTATGAGAGAATTTTGATGCAGACGACTGTCGTTTGGCCCCGTATGGGCTAGTTGGCACGTTCATGTTCAACCAAGGCCTTTTGCCGAATTGGTCGACCAAAACACCCAAATTGGTCGACCAAAAATTGGTCTTCTTCACTTCCGGCCAGGGCCCCTGCCATGCCCGGCCAGGGACGGCCTGCGGCAGCCCTGGCCACTGCCAGGGCCGGCCTGGCCACTGGCCTGGCCTCGGCCAGAGGCCGGCCAGGCCTTTGCCTGGCCTGGCCTAGGCCAGAGGCCCCTGGCCGGGGCCAGGGCGGCCAGGCCCTGGCCGGGGCCAGGGCCTCTGCCCTGGCCTCGACCAGGGCGGCCGGGCCCTGGCCTGAGGCCAGGGCGCTGCCCCGGCCTCTGACAGGGTGGCCAGGCCCTGGCCGGGGCTAGGGCCTCTGCCCCGGCCTCGGCCAGGGCGGCCGGGCCCTGGCCTGAGGCCAGGGCCCCTGCCCTGGCCTCGGCCAGGCCCTGGCCGGGGCCATGGCCCCTGCCCTGGCCTCGGCCAGGGAGGCCAGGCCCTAGCCTGGCCCTGGCCGTGGCCGGCCATGGCCCGGCCATGGCATTTTTGCCTTGACCGGCCATGGCCCTTTGGCCATGGCCGGTTTCCCCTTTCATGGGTGGCCGCACACCCCCGCCGGAGGGGGTTGACGCGGTGGTTATTGGCCGTAGCCAACCCCCTCCGCATGGGGAGGGGGGTGCATGGCCTTCATAACCCATTTGGCCATGGTGCACATGCACAAAAAATTCATCTTCCCCGATGGGAATAACCACCACCTTCTTCTCCGGTGAAGCACCCGTTCGTCGAGGAAGTAGTTGTCCTCCAATGGCCGTGTGCCAAAAAATGAACCCACTTCAAAAATTCGTAAACTACGCGCTCCACATGAAGAGAGCGCCCATTCCCTATGAATGGAGACTCAGCATCCATGAAGAGAGCGAGTTTGACGATATGAACGGTCGGTTCTTCCCGTCACGGAGAGTTCCTGCCATATCCGTAATGACAGAAGACCCTAACATGAAAAGAACAACCGCTGCGTTCTCTCCGTCACGAAGCGTTCCTACCATATCCGTAATGGTAGGATACCCATCCGTGAAAAAGACAACGACTCGTTCATAGTTTCTCCGGGGCGAACCCGTATGGCTCTGATACCAATGTAGGATCCTGCCAAAACAGAGTTAGGATCGATAAATGAAGTTGAGACTTACGCTTGCGTATACGGCACGGTAGTCTACAAACTTCGCCTTCGGATTCGCCACGACGGATCGAGTCTTCTCACGAACGGAGTAAGGCTACTAAATCCACAATCTAAATCTCTACTTTTAGATTAAGAACTTGGATAAAGGGAGAGGAAGTATTTCGGCAGAGCTTCGCTAGAATGATTATGCATGCAAGAATGACATGCTAAAGTGTAAGAAAATGGCTAACCCTTGGGTCTTATTTATAGCCCCCAAGGTAGTTATTTTAGGATAAATTGTTCCTTTGGAACAATTTAACTAAGGTGTACCATCGTACATGGCATATTATAAGCTTAAGTTGTACCATATGCATGGTACAATATAAGCTTAAGATATTACCCCTTTATTAGCCATATGTCGCATGCACTTATGCACATATAATGCGAATTTCCCATCAATCTAGAGATCCTCTCCGCAAGGGAACATATTCCCTTTGCGTACGAATTCGTGTACGCGACGTTCGAGGTCCGTATTCCCTCGTACATCCCCTACAAGGGTGTACTAACGTCTTCCATATCCAACATAGGGTAGTCCCGCCAAACTTAGAAACTTACCATAATAGGATTGATGGAAAACGTGATCTGACATCGCCGTTGTCCCGTTTCAGACGGACCCTCACTGACGCACCACTTCGACGAGACGATCCAGACCAACGACGCACTCACCACCACAGGCAAGTGTTCCCACTTGCGTACTTTCGGCCACGTTTAGGCCATCACCTTTAAACTGTAAAAGTACGACTAAAGAGAACCGCGTCCGGGACCCCCCTTGACATCTTAGACTTGACGGCGAAGTCTAAGCACAAACAAACAACAACAACAACTGACACCTTAGGGCTATTCTGTGTGTGCGTGCATGTGGACACCCTAGAACAACTTTGCCTTGCCATGTCATGAACATATTGCACGTCTTGTCTTACACAGCGTGCAGGCGTTTCAGATGCTCTCCAAGCGGGAGTGATCTCTGTGGTACAGTTTCACCTACGGGACGTTCGTCGCTGACCTAGCAGAGTGAGAGATACGCTACAGACCGTGGGGATAGAGGCATCCACCTAGCAGAGTGAGTGGTCCTATACAGTGTTACAGATTCACCTACGGGAAGCCAGTCACTCACCTAGCAGAGTGAGTGTTCCTGCCGACCGTGGGGATAGAGGCACTCACCTAGCACAGTGAGTGGTCCTATATTGTCTTGTCTTGAGCACTTGGGTTTGGGTTAGGGTTGAGCGGTCGCACGGTGATCGTGCCCCGGATATACTCGGAGAATGATTGTAGTTTTACCACAAGCGCACGGTCAAGTGGCGAGCGGGTATCTAACACGAGGAGGTGGTGTTGGTTCCAATCTATCATAGGTCAGTTTGACTACGAATGTTTTATTGGTGGAGATGGTTATAGAATGATATAATGGAAATGGTGGTGGATGTCGGTGCCGGTGATAAAGAAGTCGGTCAAATATCGATTCAAATACAATATAATAAAAGTGTTTAGGGCTAGGGAATCCCCACTACGGATCAACATTCATCCTTGTAAATTGTGAATCTTAATATTGCGAGACTTGTGTCGAGGTGAACTAGTCGTAACTGAATAGAGAACCAAGCTCATGCTCTCGTGCTATTGCCGGTCTATAGCAACCTAGATTAGGGCCCACTCTCGTGCAAACCCTAACCTAAGCCACTAGCATGAGGATCGACATCATCGTCCAATCGCACCTCGAGCCCAATCTCGTGCAAACTCGAGTTACGATCTAGGTTGTGATAGTTCGTATTCGTCCAATCTCTTGCAAACGAATATGGGTATAGATTTATAATAAAAATCCTAGCTTTGGTCCAATCTCTTGCAAACCAAGTCTAGAGAATCTCGATTATAAACCTAAATCGAATATCTAGGCCTTCCCATCGATCGGAATCCAATCTCTTGCAAACCCCAAATCGATGGAAATTCCTAGCTATTCGTAATAAATCAATCACAACCTAACCCCTTTAGCAATTCTAGCAACTTAGAAATTCATTCATCACAAATCTGAAATTAGATCCATAGGGTTCATCCCCATGCCCTAGAACAACAAATCTACTCAAGCATAGCAATAACGATATGAGAATCAATAAAAATCATTGCTTGCATACAAAAAGATAGAAAAAACAAAGATTCAAATAACAAGAACAAAATACTTAGCTTTAATGAAGATCTTCAATCCAAATACAAGCTTTTTAGATCCAAGAGGGGGCCTAGGGCATGGCCTAACCTATAAAATAATCCCTAAGAAAACATGTGGGAACCCCTCTCTAATGACGGCTACAAACCCCTTATATAGCCTCCTAAAACCCTAGCAAATAACCCTAGAAAACTCCTCAAATTCGTGCCCAAAAACAGCCCTAACCGCAACTTAAAATCTGGGCCCGCCGCCACTCGGGCCGAGTGGCAATCTGACTCGGCCGAGTGGAAATTCCAGCACTGCAGTGTCAACTTGCAGAAATTCTCTAGATTTCATCCGACCTCCGATTGGCACATTCTTGGCGCCGTTGGAACCGTCATGAAGTCTACTATCCATAAAATATGGGAAAAATACTTTGATGCTAGAATGATAGCAGATTTCAAAATAGTGGAAGGATGTCTGAAAATCTGGGCGTGTGTGTCATCGGCGTCATTCGGCCGAGTGGGATTCTTCACTCGGTCAAGTGGACTTCTCTACTCGGTCGAGTGACAGACCCTATATAAAAACAGTAACTTCGAGGTCATCAGGGGTCTGTCTCCGGGGGTGGCTCGGCCGAGTAGCTTTCATTATTCGGCCGAGTGGTAATGTGTACTCGGCCGAGTAGGCCATCGACGGGTCTCTGGGAATCACAGTAGATTCGGCGTCTTCTCTGGAAAATTTCCCTGACGTACTCGGGCGACTGAGCTTCCTCACTCGGCCGAGTAGGACTTTGTCTTTCGACCGAGTATACGCTGAAAAACATTGTGCACGTATCCGTTCTGGTCGGCCGAGTGGCATGCTGTAAATGCCGAATCTTCTCAGTTTCTCCTCCTCGTCGCTCCTATGAAGTTCCTTCTTCTTCCACTCATCCTCCATCACCGATAAGTCTGCAAATGAGCCGTGGGCGACACTCCAAAGTGGGTGCAAATCCTCTTGATCTCAAAATCGCTCAAAATCGCTCCATATCTCCTGAAATACGACAAAAACAAAAAATAGTGAAAAGCATCGCAATATTGTCGAATAATCTTGAAAAACGCGATATGGGCGATCAAAGTGGCATGCAAACATGCAGAAAAAAAGGTGTAAAATATGGACCGATCAAAATCCCCCAAGCTTGCCTCTTACTCGTCCTCGAGGAAGATAAGTAAAGAGACGAACTCGGGACATGAATACAAAGGAAATGAAATGAAAATGAAAGAAAACAAGGTGGAAGTGGTCGCTAGATTATTCTCTCAGATCTCAAGCCATAAGCTACACATCACGATAACTCAGAAAATACGAATCTCATGCTATAAAGATTTCATATCTTATTTAAACATGGTACTTGCAAGCTTTTAAGAACAAAGGAAGGGACTCCCTAAATTCATGCAATCAATTCATATCCACATCACACATTTCATAGAATTTAATATACAAATGTTGGCGATGCACTTTTCAATCAAGAGTAATAAATGAAGCATATAAGATACACACCAAACATGCAATAGAGAATAGAATAAGAGTCATGGCATTCACATATTTATTTCAAATTATGAAAAATCTCCATATCTAATCTATTTTGCAAAGTCTAAGCATTATCGAATATTCCCATTCATGCATGTCTCCACTCTAATGTCATACTCACTCATATGGTCAAATGAATTCACCCCCCCAAGCTTAGCTTGAGGCATCACATCTAAAGGAATATGATATTGGAAAATGGGATTTTTGCCTTGGTTTTCCCAAGTATTTTATGGCTCCAATAATGAGAGAGAAATATCTTTCTTGTTCTTTTTTGAACATTTTGTTTCTCATTTTTCTTCTAGGATTTTTGTAGGCGCAATTTGATTTGTATTTTTTATTTTTGGCTCCTTTTTGGCTTTTTGGACTTTTTGGAGCAACCTTTTTCTTTTGTAGGGATTTTTGGGAAATAGATGCGATATAAGTAGCTTTAGGAGGTGAACTCAAGTGACATGTAGAGAATAAAAAGATATATGTGGAGAAAGAAATAATGTAGCACTCGGTTCACTTTAAGATGTGCACGAACGGTTCAATAAAATAATACTTCAACTAAAACTCATATGTAAGCATGGATATTCTCAATCATTTCAATAAATAGTGAAGTCAAGCAGTAAAGTTTACAGCCATATCAGGCATGCAACAGAAGGTGAATAAGATAATAAAACTGATGCTTCAGATATACTAATGATGCGTGAATCTTGGTGCATTTCCAATAAAAGCATATTAAACACTAATCAATACATTCAGCTTCAATTAATATCATGCATTCATATAGAGGAATCATCAAAAGGATATATAAGCAAGTATATGGATAGCAAGACTATGGAATACTCAAAGTAGCATGGCAAGGAATAATACGCATCGTGATGGTTGCTAAAGCAATAAGAGATATCATCATACAAAACTCATCTAGCGGAAGAAGAGAAAGGAAAATAAAGAAATAAAAAAAATAAAAGAGAGGAAAGAAAAGAAAAACAAGCACACAACATAATGCATGAACACACATAAAAGGAAAATAAGATGGAAAATTCAAAAAGATAATGCAAAATTTTGAAAACTTCTAGAAAACCCTAAAAATAAAGTAAAAGTGCAACTAGATGGCATGAAAATGCACTTCCCCAAGCTTAAACTTCACATTGTCCTTAATGTGATCATTAAAGGAAAAATATGATGAACAACGATAAATATAAGGGGGGTGAATGAAAAATGATGAAATGAATGACATGAAATTCTAATGCAACTACATACACATATAATGATGCATGAGAGCGCCTTCCCCCAAGCTTATACCAAACAATTCTATTCAAATGACTTGATCAATAAAATCATGACTTTGCTAAGCGTGATCAAGTCAAACGAATAAGAAAGTGAGTATTCACTTGAAAGAAGTGCTCGATGGTGGTGAGCAAAAAGGATGTGACACATCAAAATATGAAGATGGCAATTAATATATATAATGGGTTTGGGATGTAAAAAATTTGTTACCGTCATATGAGGTGATATTTATTCAAGCAAATCTATACGGTCCTCTCGCTGTCGAGAGGATTCGTGTTTATTTAAAGCATAAAATTTTTACACTACTGGATTGATATCACCTATCGCAAAAGGAGGATCCAGTATCTTTGCCAGTGCAGGCAACTGCTCCAACTGCTCCTTCCGTGGCTCCGTCAGACGCGTGTGTCCATAGACTCCAACGAACTCCAGCAATGCATCCTCCAGCATTTCCACAAGGACTCCACTTGTACCCTGCAGAGAATATGATGCATCAGTTCGCTGCAAAAAATTCACCCTCGTAATAAAACTATCCCAAAGAGGATCGTCTATAGAAATATATGGAATAAATAATGGTAGACGATACTTCCCTGAAAATAATCCAATATCCTCACGTGCCGTGATAGCTGTCTCCATGGTGTCTTCTCTATGCTGCTCAAGTAAATCTAGATCATAGGTGTGGACCTCATCAAGATGCTCCTCATCATCGTCAGACTCATCCCAGCGCACCTCTTGATCATATTCATATGCGTCTATGGGTGCTAACTCCTCGCTCTCCTCCTCGTATACATCCCATTGTACCTTTTGTTCATATGTATGTGTATCCTGCAAAAGGCACGATGAGTCGTCAAAATCTGAATCACAAAAAACATTATACACGTGAGGGGAATCAAATGTAGGAGATGAGGGGGTGAAGAGATCTCCCTGAAAGGGAGCCATAAGCTCTGTGGGATAGTCATCGGCGTCAATGGAAGGATGAGGTGGCAGCGGAAGCTCAAATGGAGGAGGGTAGTGCTCGGGATCCTCATGAATGGCTATGTCCTCGTCCCGATGCACGACCTCCTCGGTGATAAGCTCTTGCTCTGTGTGTAAGGCCTCCTCAAAAGCATGCTCTGGCTCCGCATGTGAGGCCTCCTCGTCAATATGCTCTGGGTCGACAGTGTGCTCCTTTGCCTTCTCATCAACTATCAATGTAGGCTCTCTCTGGAATGGTGATGCTGGCTGCTCAGGTGTGTCAACTTGTGGGGATGTATCATGTGGAGGGGAATGCCCGTAAGCAATCCGAAAATATAGTCTATCCCCCTCACGACTGACATGGATGGCCTCCTCAATTGTTCCTGCATCTGAAACACGGTTCATAACAAAATCTGCAAATCGTAGCTCAAATGCATCACCTGCTGTAAGGCTCTCTGAACCGGTGAACCTCACTGACTCCAAGAGGCCCCCCAATAATCTCTGAAATGCGTCCTCCTCTGGATGCGTATATGACTCAATTTCTGCTTCCTCCACTGTCTCTTTGTCCATCCATTCTTTATATGCAATAGTTGTATCGTAGGATGTGGGATCGATGACGGCACATTCTGGCTCTGGTAATATGACCGGTAATGCTTCTTGCCCATAATATGAAGAAGCAGAACTGATATCTTTGGAAATCTCTGCAACCTTAAGCTTGAGCGCATTCATTTTAAGTACCCTCTTCGTCCATTCCAATTGAAGGTTGCTTTTATCAAGCCTGGCTTGTATTTCAATCTGGTGTGCATGCATCTCAACAAAAAAGTTTTCTCCCGTCTGAGCACTCTGATCAAAATAGTATTCTCACATCTGATGTCACGACCCGCTTCCCTAAAATGGAGGCGAGACGTGAAAAGGTCCGCACGAGAGTGGAGCTGTGAAGCCCCAAACCCGATAAGCGTCCACAATACATAAACAGGTCCCTGTAACCACAACAGAATAGCAATAATAACACAAGGAGAGACTGAGATAAAATTCACATCTCACAAATATTGTCCAGCATCACAAATAAGTTCAACATCCAGAAAAGCCACCAGGCTAAAAGAAAAGAGTCTAAAGGCCCATAACAAGGCCAACAAAAGCAACGACATAACAAAGTATGGGTGCCACGCACCAATAACAAACAACTGCCTAACAAAATAAAACGCAACGGAGACACTAGGACTGGTCCCCAGTGTCCACGTACTCCCCGTCAAACACAAGCTCGGGCTCGGCGTCAGCAAACACCTCGTCCTCAACGAGGTACTCGGGCTCAGGATCTAACATGTGTCACCCAAAAGAGTAAAGGGGCACATGTCAGCAAGTCTAAAAGACTTGGGCAAGGAAACTGAAAGTGAGGCATCTAGCAACCTAGCAGTTATAGTATTAAGTAATGACATGACAGTTAAGCATGATGCAACAGTTTAAAAAGAGAAGCAAGCATGCACAATGTAGCAAAAGCTACCAAATCACTAATCACTTATCATTTAACACTTATCACTTATCACTTATCACTTATCACTTATCACTTATCACTTATCACTTATCACTTATCACTTATCACTTAGTGCATAGAGAGTCCACCTGCTGGCCAGCTCGTGGCTCAGGCCGCTTATCTCTACCACTATTAATCACTTGTCAATGGTAAACACTTAGTGCATAGAGAGTCCACCTGCTGGCCAGCTCGTGGCTCAGGCCGCTTATCTCTATCACTATTAATCACTTGTGCACTAGAGAGTCCACCTGCTGGCCGGAGTGGCGGATCGGGCCAACTCGGGGCTCAGGCCGCTTATCTCTTACCCCACCCATATGTGTCGAGCGTTGGGGTTTCCAACTCACTAAGCTCGCTTCTGGAACACGAGCCAGGAATATAATATTGTAGCGTGCGCTACGCAATCACGATGAATAATCACTATGCAAAGACATGAACAGATATTTGCGTACCGTTAATTTAAATTAAACGTGACAGGCAAAATGCAATGACATGAACATATTCGCGTACCGTTAATTGAAAGTAAACATGACATGGTAATTGTGCAACATGCTAATAGTCGGAATTAGCTTCGTTGTCAAGCTAATTCCCCAATTTGCGCCTAGGCGAGTTTCATTTCGTCGCCTAGCCTCTTTTACGCCTACAACATGCAAATGGCCTAAAACATGGCCTAAACCCTAAGTGGCAAGTTTCACTTGCCTAGCACCGGGGATGACGATCAACCTCGTCACACGGATGCTATCTACGAGGAAATCGCTGTTTAGGGGGAAACAGACACCAAACACATGAAATTAATTAGGGTTTCACCAAAATTATAAATAAGTTATAAAAACAACGGTAGATCGATCTCTTACCGAGAGGAGACGGAAGGAACACTCCGGGGAACCCTAGGATCAAATCTGGAGAAGATTGGAGAAGATTGGGGAAACTAGGGTTTTGGGGGATTTGGGGATTTGATGGGTTTTGGTGAGATTTTGGGGAAGATGAGAGGTAGATAGGGTAGATGGATGGTTTGGATGATGGATTTAGGGCTTGGAATGAAGCAATGGAGCTTGGAGGAAGGTGGTGGATCAATGGGGGCGATTTTAGGGTTTAGGGTCGAGTTGGAGGGGAAGAAAACGTTTGGGTTGGGTATTTATAGGCTAGGCTGGCGGCTAGGGCAAAACTAGGGTTTACAGCACTAGTTAGTCGGTCAAAGAACAACCACTGACCGACTAGTTTGACAACTAGTCGGTCGGTCGACCAACGCAGACCGACTAAGTGTAAACAGTAGCTACAGGTGAAATTAGGATTCTAGAGTTAGTCGGTCCATGAACAAATACTGACCGACTAGTTTGGCAACTAGTCGGTCGATGAACGTTCTTAGACCGACTAAGAGTAAACAGTAACTGATACAAAAATAATTTGATGAGTTAGTCGGTTCAAGAAGCATTGCTGACCGACTAGTTTGCAACCTAGTCGGTCAACGAACGTTCTTAGACCGACTAACGATAAACAGTAACTCCTGAGAAATTTAGAAAGCTAACTAGTCGGTCCAAGAAGGATTGCCGACCGACTGGATCGTCATCTAGTCGGTCGGTGGCCCTTCTTACACCGGCTAATGAGCACAGAAAGTACCGATACGAAGCGCGGGGCCCCGGGATCGATTCCTAAGACTCCTAGGCTTGATCTAATAGTTAGATACGACCGTTATGAAGCCCGTCACGAGTGACAAACTTCGAAATCGACAATCCTAAGAAAGAAGCGAGAAAATACGACGAATCGATCGAAAATGAAAACTACGGAGACGAAAACCACACAAGAGGAGAAAATCCACCAAAACATATATTATAATACATAAAATCCAGATACATGAAAAGCAGTTGTTACATCCTCCCCAACTTAAGAAAAATTCCGTCCTCGGAATTTCCAAAACTCACGAGTCCGGAAACAAAAGTGGAAAACGCTCTCGCATCTCATCCTCATTCTCCCAAGTAGACTCTCCAGGTGAACCGTGTCGCCACATCACCCTCACAAGATTAACAATCTTGTTCCGAAGCGATTTCTGACGCCTGTCCAGAATCTGCACTGGATGCTGGTCATACGTCATATCGGGGCGAACGGTAATCTCCGAAAAATCCACCGCATGAGACGGATCGCTAATGTATCGACGAAGCTGCGACACATGGAAAACATTGTGAACTCCTTCCAAAGACGGCGGCAAGGCCAAGCGATAAGCTACCTCGCCAACCCTCTCCAAAACGTCAAACGGTCCAATGTATCGCGGGCTCAACTTTCCACGCTTCCCAAAACGAATCACACCACGATTCGGGGAAATCTTCAAGAACACATGGTCACCCGGCTGAAACTCCAAAGGACGACGTTTAGCATCCGCCCAATGCTTAAAACGGTCCTGAGCAATTCTCAACCTCTCCCGAATATTCCTGACGATATCCACGGCCTCCACGATCATCTCAGGTCCCAACAACTCCCGATCACCAACGTCATCCCAACTCAATGGCGATCGACATTTTCTCCCATAAAGAGCGGCGAAAGGCGCCATGCCAATACTCGCCTGGAAGCTGTTGTCGTAAGAGAACTCCACCAAGTGTAGATGGTCCTCCCACGAACCCTTGAAATCCAACATGCACGCCCTCAGCATGTCTTCCAAAATCTGAATCGTCCTCTCGGACTGGCCATCCGTCTGCGGATGGTACGCCGTGCTGAAACTCAGACGCGTACCCAAGCTCTTCTGCAAACTCTGCCAGAACTGAGATGTGAACCTCGTGTCTCTGTCAGACACGATACTCACGGGGACTCCGTGAAGTCGCACAACTTCCTGCACGATTCACGTTACATCACTATCCAAACTAGGAAAAGGAATTAAAGATGGAGAGTAAAAGAATTTTACCTCCATATATCTCCTTGCTAGCGCCTCAGTGGACTGTCCCACTCGGAACGGAATAAAGTGCGCAGATTTGGTCAATCGATCCACGATCACCCAAATCGCGTCATTCTGCTTCGGACTCCGAGGTAGTCCAGTCACGAAATCCATAGTGATGTGTTGCCACTTCCACTCCGGAATCGGAAGCGGTTGTAGCAACCCGGCCGAACGCTGATGCTCCGCCTTCACTTGCTAGCAAACCAAGCACTTGGCTACACTCCGAGCCACGCTCCTCTTCATACCATGCCACCAATAATTCAGACGAAGATCCTGGTACATCTTGGTGCCACCAGGATGCACAGAATACGGCGAACTGTGTGCCTCCACCATCAGCTCCTCTCTGATATCCCCAGCATGCACACACAACCTGGCTCCAAACCTCAGCGAGCCATCCTCATGAATCAAGAAGTCAGTCCGCAGACCGGCTTCCACCATCTCCCGAATCCTCACCAGCTTCGGATCCTCAGCCTGGCCAGCCTTAATCCGATCCACGATCGTCGACTGTACCTGCATGTACATCAACGAAGAAGCCTCCCCAGGAAGAACAATTTCCACTCCAGACTCGCAAAAATCCTGCTGCAATCTCCACTGCGAGGTCAAAATCATCACCGCTGGCAGCCTACTCAAAGCATCTGGAACCACATTCACCTTGCCAGGGTGATACTGCAAATCAATATCATAATCCTCCATAAGCTCCAACCATCGACGCTGTCGCATGTTGAGCTCCTTCTGAGTGAAAATATACTTCAAGCTTTTGTGATCGGTGAAAATCTTCACTTTCTCACTCAGCAAGAAGTGCCTCCAAATCTTAAGAGCAAACACAACGGCAGCCAACTCCAAATCATGCGTCGGATAATTCTTCTCATGAACCTTAAGCTGACGAGACGCATACGCCACCACATGCCCATGCTGATGCAACACACAACCGAGACCCTTGCCAGAAGCATCGCAAAAGATCTCAAATCCACCGCTGCGATCAGGCACAACAAGAATAGGGGCAGTCGTCAACCTCTCCTTCAAAATACCAAAAGCACTCCCACAATCACCCGACCAAACATAAGCAACATCCTTCCGCGTCAACCTGGTCATCGGCTCAGCAATACGAGAAAAGTCCTTAATGAATCGCCGATAATAACCAGCAAGTCCGAGAAAACTCCGAATCTCAGACGCAGACGACGGAACAGGCCACTCCCTGATGGCCCTAATCTTCTCGGGATCCACAGAAATACCACCTCCAGACACCACATGCCCCAGAAAAGCAACTCGATCCAGCCAAAACTCGCACTTCGAATACTTAGCATACAAACGATGCCTCCTCAAAATCTCCAACACCGTCCTCAAGTGCGAGGCATGCTCTTCCTCCGACTTTGAATATATCAGGATGTCGTCAATAAAGATAACGACAAACTTATCCAAAAAGTCGTAGAAAATCAGGTTCATCAGATTCATGAAAACTGCGGGCGCGTTAGTTACGCCGAAAGGCATAACCACAAACTCATAGTGTCCATACTTCGTCCTGAACGCTGTCTTCGGAACATCTCCCTTCTTCACCTTCAACTGATGGTAACCACTCCTCAAATCCAACTTAGAAAACACCCTCGAACCTCCAAGCTGATCAAAGATATCATCGATGCGAGGCAACGGGTATTTATTCTTAATGGTCACCGCATTCAACTCCCGATAATCCACGCACATGCGACGCGAACCATCCTTCTTCTTCACCAACAGCACCGGTGCTCCCCACGGAGACACACTAGGATTAATATAACCCTTCAGCAAGAGCTCATCCAACTGCTTCCGTAACTCCTCCAATTCTGCAGGTGCCATACGATACGGCGCCTTCGAAATCGGCTGCGCACCTGGAACGAGATCGATAGAAAATTCCAGAGCCCGATCAGGCGGCAAACCAGACATCTCCTCGGGGATGACATCGCCAAAATCACGCACCACAGCTGGCCACTCCAGCTCCATCTGCATAGCCACAGCCTCCACCGGCCTGGCCCGAAATCTGACAGGACCAAGCGAACTGCTACCACGACTGAACTCAAACACTGGATGTCCGGGAATCTCGAACACCACCTTCTTCTTCCTGCAGTCAATCGTAGCATAGAAGCTCGCAAGCCAGTCCATCCCAAGAACTGCATCATAGTTGATGATCTCGTGGACAATGAAATCAGCAAAAAGCTCATGTCCACAGACCACCAACGAGCAAGAATTGCAACCACGATGCACCGAGACCACACCATTCCCTGTAACGATATTCCAACTCTTGGGGAGAGGGGACGTCGACAAGGAATGCCTCTCCACGAAGCTCCGAGAAATAATGCACATCGATGCACCAGAGTCAAAGAGGACTCGTGCAGGAAATGTGCAAACCAAAACCACACCTAACAAGCAATTAACAATCAAACCCTATTCTAGCAAACAACCATGTTCAAGCAAACAACACAATCAAACATTCAAAACCAGCTAGGAAAGTAACAGCTAGATTGAGGATTACCTATGATAACCTCATCCACAGCCTCGCTCTCCGCAGCGGTCATCAGAAAAGCATGCCTCCTCGACGGAACAGCCTGCCGAAAAGCCTGCCCCTGCGGAACAAGAGCCGCTCCACGGCCAGCAGGAACAGACACTCGCTGCTGCAACGGCTATGCTGCAACAGGAGCCCTCCGCAGCTGATTCGCATGCCGACAATCCTTCGCGACATGGGAAGCATCACCGCAAATCAGGCACTGGCCCAAAAACTTCCGACACTGATCCTTGACGTGGCCAGGCCTGCCGCAGAAATGGCAAAGCTTCAGAATAGGCCCTCCTGGCCTCTTAAACTGAGCAGACTGATTAGGCCTGAATCCAGGTCTAACCACAGCTCTCGCCTGTTCCACAGGCCTCTTCCCAGCACCAACGACAGACCCCCTCCTCTGGTTCACGAGCAGCTCCTGCCTCTTGGCAGCGACCAGAACCTTCTGATAAGACTCCCGGTCAGAAGAGGTCACAAAACTCTGGAGCTCCGAAGCAAGCCCCTGCAGGAACCTCTGAGCTCTCTCCTCAGCGTCCTGCACCATCTTCGGTGCAAACCGACTAAGCCTCATGAACTCTTGGTGATACATGTCCACCGACGAGTTCCCCTGCTTCAGATCGATAAAACGCTGCAGCATCTCCTCCTTGGCAGCCTTCGGGAAGAACTCACCCTCAAATCTGGCCTTGAAGGTAGCCCAAGCTATCGGCTCCACCAACAACTTCTCTTCCGCATCCCACCAATTCCGAGCATTATCCTTAAGTTGCCTCTTCGCCAAATCAACCCATCCAGCCGGGGTGATCTTGGCCATCTTC
Organism: Scilla litardierei; assembly: GCA_030789695.1. NCBI lineage: Eukaryota > Viridiplantae > Streptophyta > Magnoliopsida > Asparagales > Asparagaceae > Scilla > Scilla litardierei. The sequence continues at coordinate 181,768,577 of CM061133.1, read as the reverse complement.
AGATTGTCCTCGATGTTCCGAATCCACTCATCGGCAGCCAGAGGACCCTCAGAACCATCAAAATATGCGGGACCCAGCTCCCGAAATTGCTTCGCTCCTGGCTCAGAGCGAGGGGCATCCGGAAGAGCCCGGGCAGCTCGAGCAAGTGGAGCATTCTGGACTTGCAAAAGCATGCCCTGCTGCACTTGCATCATCTGGAGCATCATCCGCATCATCTCACCGCTGGTGGGTTCCCGCTCAGGCTCCTCATCATGAGGGACCGCGCCACTACCACCACCACGGGTGAAACGCCTTCCTGCCATCTAATGACACAGAGAACGAATCAGATTAGACTCATAGCTTATGACTCGGACGTCGAACTCAATTTATTGGACATTCTAATATTATTATCGCTATTCCAAAAATCGCAGTTACAGAAGGACCTGCATGGGCCACCACTAAAACATGTCACGACCCGCTTCCCTGAAATGGAGGCGAGACGTGAAAAGGTCCGCACGGGAGTGGAGCTGTGAAGCCCCAAACCCGATAAGCGTCCACAATACATAAACAGGTCCCTGTAACCACAACAGAATAACAATAATAACACAAGGCGAGACTGAAAATAAAATTCCACATCTCACAAATTGTCCAACGTCAACAAAGAGTCCAACGTCCAGAAAAGCCACCAGGCTAAAAGAAAAGAGTCCAAGGCCCAGAACAAGGCCAACAAAAGAAACGACATAACAAAGATATAGGTGCCACACACCGAATACAAAACAACTGTCTAACAAAAGTAAAACACACGAAGGCACTAGGACTGGTCCCCAGTGTCCACGTACTCCCCGTCAAACACAAGCTCGGGCTCGGCGTCAGCAAACACCTCGTCCTCAACAAGGTACTCATGCTCAGGATCTAACATGTCAGCAAGTCTAAAAGACTTGGGCAAGGAAACTGAAAGTAAGGCAACTAGCAACCTAGCAGTTTAGTATGATGCATGGCATGGCAGTTATAGCATGAGTGCACAATTTAAAACATGGCAAGACAATTTGTACAAGAGAACAATCATCGGACGAGGCAAGACAAGACAAGAGTAACCACGCTACTATCAATCTCAATCAATTCACTAGTCACGTTGTTTTGTAGATTGTTTACGCCTTACAGCTGAATGGTTCCACATTCGCTGATTGGCCGCTTAACAACTACCCCACCCCAAAGAGTTTACGCCTTACAACTGCAGTTGTTGATCAAACAGACTCCCAGTTGAATGGCCGCTTAACCCTCACCCCTTATACCCACACGTAATGGAGCCTAGGGTCCCCGCACAATGAACTCAGCTAGTGAGCCTGGGGTTGCCCCACACATTGAGCTCGCATTCTTAAACATTTGGCGTAGGGGTGCACCTGGCCGGAAACACGCAATTCGGGCATTGGCTATCAACCAACACATGGCCCGCTTCTGGAACACGAGCCAGGAACACAAGCATTCGTAGCAAAGCTACGCAATCATAGAAACACTTAAAGAATGCAATGACATGACAATTAATTTGCGTACCGTTAATGGAAAGTAAACATGACATGGTAATTGTGCAACATGCTATATGTCGGAATTAGCTTCGTTGTCAAGCTAGTCCCTCAATTTGCGCCTAGGCGAGTATCATTTCGTCACCTAGCCTCTTTTACGCCTACTATAATAAAATGGCCTAAAACATGGCCCAAACCCTAAGTGGCAAGTTTCACTTGCCTAGCACCGGGGATGACGACTACTTCGTCACACGGACGCCAATCTACGAGGAAATCACTGTTTTGGGGGAGCAATCATCAAACAACATGAAATTATATTAGGGTTTCGTAAAATTATAAATAAGTTATGAAAACAACGGTAGAATGATTTCTTACCGAGAGAAGGCGGAAGAAACACTCCGGAGAACCCTAGGTTCAGATCTGGAAGCAAATGGAGAAGTTTGGGAAAACTAGGGTTTTGGGGGATTTGGGGATTTGATGGATTTTTGGTGAGATTTTGGGGAAGATGAGAGGTAGATAGAGTAGATGGATGGTTTGGATGATGGATTTGGGGCTTGGAATGAAGGAATGGAGCTTGGAGGAAGATGGGGGCTGAAGGGGAAAGTTTTTTAGGGTTTTGGGTCGTGTTGGAGAAGATGAAAACGATTGGGTTGGGTATAAATAGGTTGGGCTGGCGGCTGCCCAGAAATTAGGGTTTTAACACTGGTTAGTCGGTCAAAGAGCAACCACTGACTGACTAGTTTGGCAACTAGTCGGTCGGTCGACCAACGCTGACCGACTAAGTGCAAACAGTAACTCCTGAACGAAAATAGGATTCTAGAGTTAGTCGGTCCATGAACAAGTACTGACCGACTAGTTTTACATCTAGTCGGTCGATGAACGTTCTTAGACCGACTAAGAGTAAACAGTAACTGATACAAAAATAATATGATGAGTTAGTCGGTTCAAGAAGCATTGCTGACCGACTAGTTTGCAACCTAGTCGGTCAACCAACGTTCTTAGACCGACTAACGATAAACAGTAACTCCTGAGAAATTTAGAAAGCTAACTAGTCGGTCCAAGAAGGATTGCCGACCGACTGGATCGTCATCTAGTCGGTCGGTGGCCCTTCTTACACCGGCTAATGAGCACCAAAAGTACCGATACAGAGAGCGGGGCCCCGGGATCGATTCCTAAGACTCCTAGGCTTGATCTAACAGTTAGATACGACCGTTATGAAGTCCGTCACGAGTGACTTACTTCGAAATCGACAATCCTAAGGAAGAAGCGAGAAAATACGACGAATCGATCGAAAATTAAACTACGGAGACGAAAACCACACAAGAGGAGAAAATCCACCAAAACATATATTATATTATATTAAATCCAGATACATGAAAAGCAGTCGTTACAGTTTTCCCCCGACGTTGCCGCCGCTGTGTAGATCCGTTGCGCTACTCGCAACGGGAGAGATCTCGACATTTGCTCACTATTCGTGCCTCCACCTTGCTGTCTGGAAGTGTCTCGCTGTGCTATCCATGGCCGAGACATTGCTGATGATGCAGATACATCGCCGTTCAGACCCGACATCCACTCTACCATCAAACGTCAAAAAGGTTAGCCCTCTAACGCGTAGTAAGAACCCATACCGTAGAGAATCGAAAACTTAATGTAAAAATCATCAACGATAACTAAAGTTTAATTTATGCTCTTTAAAATATTGTTCAACCATAGACATCGATGAATGGACTCAATATCTGTGCACATAAGATAGTAGTCGATTTGGCGTAACGAATCAAAAATCGTGACTTTTGACCGTTAGGGTAGTCCTGCCAAACTTAGAAACTTACCATAATATGATTGATGAAAAATGCGATCTGACATCGTCATTGTCCCGTTTCAGACGGACCCTCGCTGACGCACCACATCGACGAGACGATCCAGACCGACGACGCACTCGCCACCGCAGGTAAGTGTTCCCACTTGCGTACTTTTGGCCATGTTTAGGCCATCACCTTTAAACTGTAAAAGTACGACTAAAGAGAACCGGATGTGAAATGATAGCGACTGGGACCCCCTTGACAGTTTAGACTTGACGACGAAGTATAAGCATAAACAAACAACAACAACAGACACCTTAGGGCTATTCTGTATGTGCGTGCGTGTGGACACCCTAGAACAACTTTGCCTTGCCATGTCATGAACATATTGCACGTCATGTCTTACACAGCCTGCGGGCGTTTTAGATGCTTTCCAAGCGGGAGTGATATCTGTGGTACAGTTTCACCTACGGGACGTTCGTCGCTCACCTAGCAGAGTGAGAGATACACTACAGACCGTGGGGATAGAGGCACTCACCTAGCAGAGTAAGTGGTCCTATACAGTGGTACAGATTCACCTACGGGAAGCCCGGCACTCACCTAGCAGAGTGAGTGTCCCTGCCGACCATGGGGATAGAGGCACTCACCAAGCAGAGTGAGTGGTCATATATTGTCTTGTCTTGAGCACTTGGGTTTGGGGTAGGGTTTAGCGGTCGCACGGGGAGAGGGTCTGGCCGCCCTCAAACCGTAAGGCGTGAACCCTTCGTGACACACCCAGTACTTCTTGTCTTGTCCTGTCAGGTCCAGTCTAGTCCTGTAGTCAGTGGCACATGCTACCGCTATTGTCTGTCACATTTACTTTCCTTGTATAATTGTATAACTGCCATAACATCAAAACAGCATGTAATTCAACCAGTAAAACGTTGTTAAAACTTGTTTCACACTTGCAGTAGAGTCTAACTTTTCCTTGTAGACATTACCTGACGTACAGCTCCTTTTCTCTTGGGTGTTGTATGTCAGGTACTGAGCCAGACTACGAAGATGAGCCAGAGCTACCTGAGGACCTGGAGCCGGAGGACGTTGACCTGGAGTACCTTCCTGACGAGGACAAGTCGTAGAGTTACTTCCATGGTGCTGATTCTCAGAGGTTTTTACTGCTTTCTGGTTCGGGTGTGTACCACCGTTTACTTTTCTGCCTAGGTTGAGTGCTTGCACCATTAGTTTCCTTTCTGTAGTTGTTTCCATGTTGGTCTTCTTTTTAGACATTTTGTACTCGATGGATATTATCTCTTTATATTAATGAATGCAGCTTTCTTTCTTGTACTCTTATTTCTTTGTTCAGAACTTTTATATGCAAGAACATGTACTTCTTCATGGCATCCCTACAGACGCTTATTGGCCACGAGACTCACAGCTCCGGCCCATGCGGACCTTCGTCACGTCTCGCTTCCATCGTTTTGGGAAGCGGGGCGTGACATAATCTCCCACGAGTCTTTATGAGTTGTGACATTTGGGCCTTTAGCTCGTCAACGGAGGCATTAAGATTCCTAATTTGTAATGCGTTCTCACTATTGATCTTCGTTTGCCCACTAATGAAGGCATCCAAGGTCTCCTCTAAATTGGGTCTCGGAGCCGCCGGTTGGTATTTTTGTTGTGCCGGGCGGTTGGTGTATCCAGGCGGTCTATAAGGCCCAGATGGCCTAAACCCATACTGTTGTTGCCGAGGAGACAGAGGTGGTGGCCTTTGTTGTTGTGGAGGTTGCAATGCTCAATTTGGATTCCCATATGATAATCTAAGGTGATTTCTCGCTACCGAATGTTGTCATTGATTTCTCCCATATCCTTGCACGTATTGGACTTGCTCCGCCAGTACATTCGTTTCATCGTAGGAACCTTCTAATGGGTCGTACCTTTGCTCAGCGTAGTCCTCATATGCGGCTTAAACCGGAGCTATAGGAGTGGGGGGATAGCATCCAACCTTTGTTCAATCCTTGCTACCTGCCTATATAAAGTTTCAAGTGACCCATCTTGGTTTGTAGCTACTTTCACGTTGGGACCCTTGACAGTTGAGTGTCCATCGCTCCACAGTTGGTTGTTGGAGGCCACTTGTTCCAGAAAAGACATGGCCTCCTCAGGTAGCTTATCCAAAAGAGCACCTTGAGCGACAGCATTTATAATCATCTTCATACCCGGTTGGAGCCTATTGTAGAAACTCTGAATAAGGTCCCAATCCGGTACTCCATGGGGCAGGCATTGATGCTGCAGATCCTTAAATCTCTCCCAAGCATCATATAGCAACTTATATGGCAATTGTTTGAAATTAGTGACTGCCCCCCCCCCCCGTATCCTCACTGTTTTGAACGGTGGATATAACTTGTCCACGAAAGCTAGAGCCAACTGCTCCCAAGTCGTGAAGGTGTTTGAGGGATGCGCTCCCAACCAGTAAGAGGCCTTGTCCCTCGGAGTGAACAGAAATAGTCTTAGCTTAATAGCATCTTCACTCACGTCTTTGGCCTGGAAGGTGTCGTACTTTGCCAGAAAGAGGTCTATGTGATGATATGGGTTCTCATGTGGATTCCCATGAAAGGGGTCTTGCTGCATTAGGTTGATCAACCCAGTCTTTAGCTCAAAGCTTCCTGCCGCGAGCTGTGGTCTCAAGATGGAAGACGTACTGCAAAATTTTGGCTTCATGTGGTCCCGAATGGACCCGGTACGTGGAGGAGTAACATGACCCTCTGCCATTGGATCAATAAATGTCCGACTCCTCTTTAATGCTCTGAGCCTTCGTGCGGTCTTTTCAATCTCGGGGTCAAATAATAATTCTTCGTCAAGACCCCTGAGGCGAGTGTTCATGCACAACAAAAACTCAGAGAAATACTGTCAGTAGCAAAGTAACAAAAGAGAATAAAAATGTGGAAAGATAAGAGATGATAAAATTTTCTAACAAATTCGTCGATAAAGGAATAACCCAAGTAACACCGTTATCTCCCGGCAACGGCGCCAAAAACTTGATGCTCCCAAAACCAACACTTAAAACCCACCTAGCAAGGCACAAATGCCGAGGGCCAGATGTATCCCAAGTGCGAATACCCGGTACCTAACGCAAGAGTATGATGTCAAGTAATAGTATAAAAGATATCGATCGCACAGGGAGGTAAGTGACATCATTGTCTTGGGTAATTTCTAGGTCTTAGAATAAAGCTAGCAGTCGGTTTCAGAAGATTGTTTGTTGGAAGATTGTAATCAATAATAAAAGACTAGGGCATTAGGACTCACCAATAGGATCGGTGGATGTCGATGCTAGGCTAGGACTCTTACGTTGCATTGGCTTTATTAGGGATTGTCGCATCTAAGATGTAGAACTCATGACTCTAAGTGCCATGAATCTAACGTATCGCATACTATACACCGCTTTCACGATAGGTACACATGATCCGTGCATTAAGAATCGATAATGTTCATGCCACTCTCATGGAGAGAATGATCTCAACTCATGCCACTCTCGTGGATTAGAGCTTCGATGTGTTTTGGTGGCTCTTATTGACGCAATTACGGTAGCCGTCAATTAGTAATATATGACGTCGGTGGATCCTGTCAAGGCACGTGTGATCGCCCCGCTCTCGCGATAGGTGGCACATGCCCTAATTGAACTCACTAACTCCCTAATTAAATCCATAGGATACTCCTTAAGCTAATCGCTTCCACCGACGTGATTACGAGCTCACTACGAGATCTCCTACAAATTTGGCTAGATCGACCAAAACACATCCCTTTTATACCAACACAACCTAAAAATCCTAACTTTACATCTAAATCCTAAGATACTAGGGCTAATCCATTAGCCCTATATAGAACTACTCAAGCATCATAGCAAAAGAAATAAAAGATTCAATGGATGCAAAGGAATTCATCTCGGTAATAGAAAACATCAAAAACAATAGAAAGTTTAAAGAATCATACTAACGCATCGTAGAGCAATAGAAAACCAAAGAGAATTAAATATAAAGATTCCACGCAATAAAGATCAACAAAATTCCATGTTTTAGTCTCTACAAATTAGCGATGGCACACAAAGTATCTAGATCTCAAAACTCTAATTAAAAGTAAGGAAAATACTAAAAGTCTAGTCTCTACAAAGTAGGGTAAACATTGTACTTATATACAAGGGGTATGGACGCCACAAAATCTCAGAAAATCTGGGCACTTGGGCCCACCAACTTGACTAGTTACGTCGCCCTACTAGGTCGAATAACGGCGCCTTCTCGGTCGAGCTGATATAAGACTGCAACGTGCTGCTGCTTCTGCTCTGGCTGATACGGGCTACTTGGTCGAGTAGCCCATCCACTCGGTCGGGCTACAGTAGGTCTGAAGCTTCTCCAAAGCGTTGCTATGTCTGATGACGATTCGGGTCGAGTAGGTGAACTGCTCGGTCGAGCTACAGTGCCTTGGAGAATGGCCCAAATAGTCGCTCTGTTTGATACAGCTCGGGTCGAGCTGGCTGTCTGCTTGGTCGAGTGGGGCATGTCCATTTCCTTGCGAATTTTGTGTGTCAGCTCGGCCAAGTAGCTATTGCTACTCGGTCGAGTCGCTTGGAAAACTGAAGATGAAGCGTCCATCTCTCACTCTCTTCTCCTCCTCTCCTCTAATCTTCTTCCTTGCCTTGGCAAACTCTCATGAAGCCTTGCCAATGACGTCCCGCATATACTGGATGTGTCCATGTCCCAAAATAGCTCCAATTCGCTCCAAAACTCCTGAAAATTCCTCAAGCTATACAAAACTCGAATATGGCGTTAGAAGCGGGATAATGTATGGAAATGTGGATTTTAGAGGCGGATATGACATGCAATGATGCAATAAATATATGTAAAATATGGACATATCAAAAATCCTCCAAGCTTATATCTTACTCGTCCTCGAGGAAGACGAATACGAGGCTCACCAGGTGATGAAAATAAACAAAATAGAAAAAGAATGGACGATGAAGGGGATGCTAAAGCATTCGATCAGATCTCAAGCCATAGCTACATATCACGATACTTCGAAGATGGATCACATGCTAATAAGAATTTCATATCTTAACTAAACATATTACTTGCAAGCATTTAAGGGATTATCTAAATTCAGGCAATCAATTCATATCCACATCGTGTAATTCATAGAGCTTAATATACAAATGTTGGCGATGAATTTTTCAATCACAAGATATAAGTGAAGCATACAAGAGTCAAATCAAGCATGCAATAGAGAATAGAATAAGGATCATGGCTTTCATATATTCATCTCAAATCATGAAAAATCTCCATAACTAATATATTTTGCAAATTCTAAGCATTATCAAATATTCCCAGTTGTGCACAACTCCACACTAATGGCATACTCACTCATATAATCAAATGAATTCACACCCCGAAGCTTAGCTTGAGGCATCGCATCTAAGGAATAATAATGGAATTTTTATGGCTTTTTCCCAAGCATTTTTGTAGCTCCAAGTAGTAAAATAGAGAAATATTTTTCTTTTCTCTTTTTCTTTTTGGTTTTTCTCTTTTTAAGGAGCTATTGAATATGTATTTTTGCTTTTGGCTCCTTTTTGGCTTTTTGGAAGCTAGCTTTTTTTGGGATTTTTGGGAAGTGGATGCGATATAAGTAGCTACAAGGGGTGAACCCAAATGACATGTGGAGAATAATAAGATATGTGAAGAAAGAATTAATATAACACTCAGTTCACTCATAAGATGTGCACAACGGTTCAATAAGATAATACTTCAACTAAAGTCATAAGCATGCATGGGTATTTTCATTCATTTCAACGAATAATAAAGTCAAGCGGTAAGGCGTACAATAATAGCAAGCATGCAATAGAAAACGAATAAGATAATAAGGCAGATGCTTCAGTTATTCTAATGATGCGTGAATCTTGGTGCATTTCCAACAAGAGCATACTAGATACTATTGCATACATTCAGTTTCAATTCATTTAATGCACTCATATAGAGAAATCATCAAAAGAAACATATATGCAAGCATATGGATAGCAAGACACTGAAATACTCTAAATATCATGACAAAAGATACAAGCATCATGATAGCTACTAAAGCTAAGAGAGATATCATCATTCGGAACATATCTAGCAAGGGTGGGAAGAGAAAAACGGAGAAAATAAAATAAAACAAGCATGCAAGCATACCAAAACATGGAAAATATGATGCTAAATGAAAAAAGAAAAATGGTGGAAAAATGGGCGGAAAATGAAAAATAAAACGGTGTAAAATGAAAGGAAATATAAAAAATGAAAATAAAAAGCGACATCGCTCATCCCTCAAGCTAACCACAGCAGTGTCCTCACTGCTGAGAACACGCTTGAATGACGGAAAAATGAGGCTAGGGTGGGGGTGGAAAATAAAAGGGAAAAGTAAATGAAATGAGAAAAAAATGATACAATACAAATAAAAGGAAAAATGCAGATGCATGACCTAATGCCTAAGATGCAAAAATATGGACAAGCATGCAAATGATGCAAATGATGACATGATGCGCGTGGAATATATGCAAATGCAACATGATGGATATATACAAGTGGTGCAAAATGGGTCCTCCCCCAAGCTATGAGAAAGCGGGGCCCCAAAGAGACAGATGGGTACAAAATATTGGCGGGGGTAGGAGCAAAAATAATATAACGATCAAGCATGGACACCACCATTTGGAGGTGGTGATTGGTCCCACTGCTGAGGACATGAAATAGGAACATTAGGCACAACAGATGGATGCTCAACAAGTGTGTCAGCTGGCAGGTCAACAGATCGTGCAAATGGCTCAGAAGAAAGTGGAACAGCTGGTGTGTCGACAAGTGTGAGAATGGGTGTGTCAACAACAGAAGCGTCCACCATTGGTACAACCGTCTCAACAGAAAAAGTGACAGGCCTTGCAGAAGCCTGAGAATGGGGCACAGTGAGCGGTGTGGCAGTGACAGGAGGAACGGGGTCTGGCCTAGGAGGGGCAGGTGCAAGTATAACAGTGGGTGCATGCTGATGCCTAAGAATATCGAGAATGGCGGTGAGGTCCCGCTCTACTGACTACTGAAAGGTGGCGACCGAGCTCGAGAGGGTGTCAAAGGCATGCCTCAAGTTAACGACCTCGGTCTCCACCGTAGTAATACGTGCGTCTGTGGTGAAGGAGCTAGGAGGTGGACGTGAACTACTAGAAACCACCCGCATAGCATGGCCTCGTGAAAGTGATCCACGTGGTCTGAACTGAAAGTTAGGGGACGGTGGTCTAGTGGGGATCTCGGCTGAAGAAGTTGGGAGTGGAATGGATCCGAGATCCGATGCAGATGTAAAAGCAACAGCAACATCAGAAAAGGGAGACGTCGTGGCAATAGAAGTGGTTGCAGACACCACGATGCTCTCAGAAAATACCACTGATGTTGGTGTAGAAGTGGTGCCAGAAAGAGTGACCGTGGACCTCAAAGTGATAGGAAGAGAAGGGAGGAGGTCCATAAGAGCTGGAAGTGTGTTGGCAGAAACAGTCTCTGAAATGGGTGTCGCGGTAGGCTCAGGAGCAACAGAGACAGCCGTGCCCTCAGGTCCTGGCACGGAAGAAACAGAAGTAGTGACCTCGGGGTAAAAGGTGTGGACAGCGCCGGAGGTCTCTATGGTGGTGGTGGTGGAAGTGGTGCTCGCACTGACAGAAGTGGGGACAGAAGTGCGAGGTGGCTCGACGGTTAGGATGGCAGCTATATCAAGCTCCTCCTCATCGAAGCTGAGCACCCAGTCATCGTTGTCATCGACGACTGGTCCTCTTGGGGGCTCAAGCTCGCAGATGGTAGGGATCGGGAAAATGCGGGGAATTAGCCAGTCAAGCATGACTAGCTCTACACGAGTGAGATCGGGGCGGTGCATGTATAGGTGCTGCTCTCGATGGGCGCCTGGTAGGTAGATCCAGTGACGCTTACCGTGTGGCCTGATGATGGACATGCATGTAAGCACGTCCAACGTCAGGCTTGTAGGCCCGGTGGGTATCGCCAGACCTACAGGAAGTGCTAGGCCGAGTATGGAGGCAAAAATGGTGAAAAATCCGCTGCAACAGATATGGTGGTGGAATGGGCGGTCTGGATGAGGCGGTGACATAGCCAGTGTGCTGTGTCAGAGAGAAGGAATGGGTGTTGAGAACCGTCGGGGTGGCGACATAGAAGTCGAGGCATCCCCATAAGATGGGAAAGCTCAGGCAGGGAGAGTGTCCCGACCTCTGGCCTGAAGAAAAGGGTGGCGGCGAGGTGGCGCTGGGCATAGCAGAGGCAGGGGTGGACTTTACAAGAGGACTTAGCCCTACTAGGGAGATATCCTTGCAGATCAGTAATGTGATGCGAGAACTGCTCGGCATCGAACGTGGTGAGCTTGTATTCTGGGGAGTAGGCAAGGGTAGGGTCGGGGATGACGGGAAAGCAGAAGTGGGCACAGATCATGTGCGTGACAACTATGTCACAGTCAAGCAACCTGAAGTGGATGCTAGCACCCTCTAGGGCGATGGAACTCAGTGCCTCGAGAGTGAGACGCATGTAGGTGCACGCGTGGGTGGCGAGAAGGCGGTCAAAACCTATGACCTGGTAGAGCCTATGTACACCCTGAAGGATGCCATGGCTATGGAGGGTGGGAATGTGGATGAATCGGGCGGGGACGATGGTGCGGTGGGAGATGGTGACGAAATGCTCGCGGTGTGTGTCGTCCCTGAAGACGATATCATATGTCCTCAGGGTGGGTGGAGGAGGAACTAGACGGGGTGGAGGTGCAGTAGTGGGAATATGTGGAGCGGTAGTGCGTGGGGTGGGTGGGGTCTCTATCGCTAAAGGCATGGGGATGTGGATCGGGATGAGTCGGACGAGTACGACGAATCACCCAAGTACTCCTCGGGTGTGGATGAGCATAACTGATGGGGGCATCGTGCCAGCCTAGAAGAGGAGGGACCGGTGGAAGCCTTCCTCTTCTTTGGCGAAAGCTTCCTAGGCCTAAGCCTAGGAGGCATCGTGCAAGTGTAGGGCTAACAAAGTAAGTACAATTTACAGTAATGAAAATAATAAGTGGAAGGAGTATACCGATATCATAAGTCGCTGCAAAAGAAAATGTAGTATGTGCACGTGCGTAGCCTCGAATGCAAATGATCCCCCAAGCTAATTCAAACCGAACTCCTCCTCGAAGAGCTCCAAATGTACCTGTAATAAGATACGAAGATTGTATCAGTAGGTAATTGGGAAAGTAGATAGGGTTTGGGGTTCATTATAGAAAGAATTAGATATAGGGTTCAATTTGGGGAAAATGGAGAGATAGAGATATGTGGAGATAGGGGAAAGAGGGGTTGGTATAATTTGGATGGCGGTGCCAGTGCTCAAGTGGCACGAGCGACGGAGGGGCGGCGATCCGTCGGATCAAGTAGGGGGGTTGGGAGATATAAGAGAGAGGGAGTAATCTGGAGAGAGAAGGGGGGATTGGGTGGAGAGGGAGGGGGCGTTTTGACAAACCAAGCAAGCAGTGCCAGCGGAGCTCCGGCAGAGATGGCGGCGGCGGTCCGACGAGCTGTCGGATCGAGCGTGGGAGTTAGGGCAAGGGTTAGGGTAGCTCGGGCTGTGGTGGGTTCAAATTAGGATAGGGTTTAGGGTTAGGGATCGAGTCGGGTTATATAACCCGATTCAGATTAGGTTAAGTCGTGGGCCCCTCAACTAATAGTTGCTTGGTCGTGCAGCGCAGACTGCTCGACTGAGTATAGATGATATGAAAAATTAAAAATTAAGCCTAGAATTTGCGCCCTAGTACTCGATCGATCTTCTTAGTCAACTTGGTCGAGCTGAATTGAAACAGAGAGATGAATTCAGCTCTCTTTTGCTCCCTCTGTAGCTCGACCGAGTAGGGTAGCTACATGGTCGAGTCCATTAAGCTTTCCAGAGCGCTCTTTTTAGCACTTTTGGACTCCTTTTGTAGCTCGACCGAATAGGGAAGCTACTTGGTCGAGTCAAATTAGAAACAGAGTGCTCTTTTTGGCCTCCCAGAGCTCTGACAGTAGCTCAACCGGGTAGGCAGCTACTCAGTCGAGTCGCAAGTGATTTTCAGAGTGACTTTTTGACCTACTCCATCAGCTCTTTGTAGCTCGATCGAGTAGGGTAGCTACTTGGTCGAGTGGCCTCTCCCGACCCTCCATGCTATGTATTGTTCTTTGGTACTCTCCTCTCTGTTCCTTCTCATTCTTTTCATCGTTCTGTTCCTCTCTGTTCCTCTCTGTTCCTTCTCATTCTTTTCATCGTTTGGTATGCTCTCCTCATTGTTCAACATGTAGAAGGAAGAACTCATCAAATTTTTATATTTTTGTATTTTTCTAGAATTAAAAACGTATTTGTTTTTGTTTTTGAATAGAAGAAAGAAGAACAAAAAGAAAAAATAAAACTAAGGGGAAGAAAATCGGGTTGCCTCCCGATAAGTGCTTGTTGTAAGTCACAAGCTCAACTCCCTTAAGTTATTCAATCAATGGTGGGGGATGTTAGGCGCATACGAAATGCACCCTTCGTGCTTCCTAATGATCCCGTGCGATGGTATTTGGCTTGCCTCTCCTCGTTGGCCTTCTTCGGCCAAAAAGATTGTAGCCCCCGGTTCTTGATGGTGCAAGGGTATGCCGGGCAGCTCCTTGTCTAGAACTTGTAAGTAGGCGGCCACCGCCTTGTTATGTACGACGTCGCCGTCATCATCTAGGATCGTTCTCACGGGATCTTTGAATATTTATTCCATGGTGTATTCATTCGTAGCCTCGTCCTCCAAGAGCTCAAGATAGCTCGCATCCTCTTGTGGGGGTGCGATCCCTCATCGGCTTTTGTAAGCAGAATTCGACCTCGATGTTGCACACAATCAAAGATAGTGTCCCCTCACGGACGTCAATTAATACTCCGACCATCGTCATGAATGGACGCCTTAATATGATTTGTGAACTACCCTTCTCCGGTATGTACATAACCACAAAGTCTACCGGCACGCATAACCAGGCGGTATTTGCAATATGATGTCGCGTGCTATGCCCATCAGATATGTGATAGAATGGTCTGCCAATTGGATGCTCATGTCGGTCTGCTCAAGTTCCATCCCCGTATTTAGCCTCTTAAAGATGGTGAGCGGCATCAAACTAATGCTCGCTCCCAAGTCGATCAAATCTCTACTAATGGGGGTGCCGCCAACGGAGCATGGCACCGTGAAACTCCCGGGATCCGACAACTTCTTTGGTAGATGTTTCTTGATAACGGATGGAGAATTATCCAAGAGCTTCACCTCCTCTTGCTTAAGCTTCCCCGTAATAATATCCTTCAAGAACTTAGCATATGTGGGGATTTCTGTGATAGAGTCCATAAAGGGGATGTTCAATTGGATTCCCTTGAGAAGCTCAGATAACTAGACATACTTCTTCTCCAATTTTTCCATGGCTAAACTTTGAGGATATGGTGGTGGAGGTCGGCTTGCCTTGTCTCTAAAGGCATCCTTTGGAATGGACTTGTTGGAAGTAATAGTGTCCGCCGGTGCCGTAGTGGTAGTAGGCAATTTGGAAGGCGAAGCCTCCCTCTCTCCAATAGCATTGGGCTCAATTGTAGCTTGCTCTACGTCCTTTGCCACAATATGGGCTGAAATTGTAGTGTCTCCATCTTGCACATGAGTGGTTGATTTTTGGCTCACCTTGGTAGAAATCGGCACCATGATATTGTCGGTAATCTTTCCTCCCCTCGTGGTGACTACGACCACTGCGTTGACTTGGGCTCTAGGATTCGGCTTAGACTGAAAAGGTAATCTCCCTCGAGTCTTCATGAGTTGTGACATTTGGGCCTTTAGCTCGTCAACGGAGGCATTATGATTCCTAAATTGTACTGCGTTCTCACTATTGATCTTCGGTTGCCCACTAATGAAGGCATCCAAGGTCGCCTTTAAATTGGCTCTCGGGGCCGTCGGTTGGTGTTGTTGTTGTGCCGGGTGGTTGGTGTATCCAGGCGGTCTATAAGGCCCAGATGGCCTAAACCCATACTATTGTTGCCGAGGAGACAGAGGTGGTAGCCTTTGTTGTTGTGGAGGTTGCAATGCTTCATTTGGATTCCCATATGATAACCCTAGGTGATTTCTCGCTGCCGAATGTTGTCATTGATTTTTCACATATCCTTGCACGTATTGGACTTGCTCCGCCAGCACATCCATTTCATCGCAGGAACCTTATAATGGGTCGTACCTTTGCTCGGCGTAGTCCTCATATGCGGCTTAAACCGAAGCTCTATGAGTGGAGGGAGGGGGATAGCTTCCAACCTTTGTTCAATCCTTGCTACCTGCCTACATAAAGTCTCAAGTGACCCATCTTGTTTTGCAGCTACTTTCTCCTTGGGACCCTTGACATTTGAGCGTCCATCGCTCTAATGTTGGTTCTTGGAGGCCATTTGTTCCAGAAAAGATATGGCCTCCTCAGGTAGCTTATCCAAAAGAGCGCCTTGAGCGACAGCATTTATAATCATCTTCGTACCCGGTTGGAGCCTATTGTAGAAAATTTGAATAAGATCCCAATCTGGTACTCCATGGTGCTGGCATTGATGCTGCAGGTCCTTAAATCTCTCCCAAGCATCATATATCAACTCATGTGGCAATTGTTTGAAATTAGTGACTGCCCCTCGTATCCTCACTGTTTTGAACGATGGATAGAACTTGTCCACGAAAGCTAGAGCCAACTGCTCCCAAGTCGTGAAGGTGTTTGAGGGATGTGCTCGTAATCAGTATGAGGCCTTGTCCCTCAGAGTGAACAGAAATAGTCTTAGCTCAATAGCATCTTCACTCGTGTCTTTGGCCTGGAAGGTGTCGCACTTCGCCAGAAAGAGGTCTATATTATGATATGGGTTCTCATGTGGATTCACATGAAAGGAGTCTTGCTGCATTAGGTTGATCAGCCCAGTCTTTAGCTCAAATCTTCCTGTCGCCAGCTGCGGCCTCAAGATGGAAGACATACTGCAAAATTTTGGCTTCATGTGGTCCCAAATGGACTCGGTACGTGGAGGAGTAACATGACCCTCTGCCATTGGATCAATAAATGTCCTACTCCTCTTTAATGCTGTGAGTCTTCGTGCAGTCTTTTCAATCTCGGGGTCAAATAATAATTCTTCGTCAAGACCCCTGAGGCGAGTGTTCATGCACAACAAAAACTCAGAGAAATACTGTCAGTAGCAAAGTAATAAAAGAGAATAAAAATGTGGAAAGATAAGAGATGATAAAATTTGCTAACAAATTCGTCGATAAAGGAATAACCCAAGTAACACCGTTATCTCCCGGCAACGACGCCAAAAACTTGATGCTCCCGAAACCAACACTTAAAACCCACCTAGCAAAGACACGAATGCCGAGGGCTAGATGTATCCCAAGTGCAAATCCCCGATACCTAACGCAAGAGTACGATGTCAAGTAATAGTATAAAAGATATCGATCGCACAGGGAGGTAAGTGACGTCATTGTCTTGGGTAATTTCTAGGTCTTAGAATAAAGCTAGCAGTCGGTTTCAGAAGATTGTTTGTTGGAAGATTGTATTCAATAATAAAAGACTAGGGCATTAGAACTTACCACTAGGATTGTAAGATGTCGATGCTAGGCTAGGACTCTTACGTTGCATTGGCTTTATTAGGGATTGTCGCATTTAAGATGTAGAACTCATGACTCTATGTGCCATGAATCTAATGTATCGCATATTATACCCCGCTTTCGCGATAGGCACACACGATTCGTGCATTAAGAATCGATAATGTTTATGCCACTCTCGTGGATAGAATGATCTCAACTCATGCCACTCTCGTGGATTAGAGCTTCAATGTGTTTTGGTTGCTCTTATTGACGCAATTACGGTAGCAGTCAATTAGTAATATATGATGTCGTGGATCCCGTCAAGGCACGTGTGATCGCCTCGCTCTCGCGATAGGCGACACCGGCACATGCCCTAATTGAACTCACTAACTCCCTAATTAAATCCATATGATACTCCTTAAGCTAATTGCTTCCACTGACCGTGATCACGATCTCAGTGCTAATCCATTAGCCCTAGATACAACTACTCAAGCATCATAGCAAAAGCAATAAAAGATTCAATGGATGCAAAGGAATTCATCTCGACAATAGGAAACATCAAAAACAATAAAAATTTTAGAGAATCATACCAACGCATTGTAGAGCAATAGCAAACCAAAGAGAATTAAGAATATAAAGATTTCACGCAATAAAGATCAATAAAAATCCAAGCTTTAGTCTCTACAAATTAGCGACGACACACAAATCCTCTAGATCTCAAAACTCTAATTAAAACTAAGGAAAATACTAAAAGTCTAGTCTCTACAAATTGGTTGACTCGGAAAACGCGCAAGTGCACGCCTTCCACTCCCAAGCGTAGGAGTGTCAATGCAATAAAAATAACCGGTGAGTACCGGGTCGGATCACAGTGACAAGTCGTTCTATATTCAAAAATTTTGATTAATAAAGAAAAATAAAGCGTGAAAACAACCACCTCAATTACGGTGGATGGGAGTGTCAGATAAAAGTGATGAAATTACAAATCTAACCAAAGTAACAAGAAGGACTCATGTGGTGTGTGTGTGTGAATGAGGCCGTGGGCGTGGGAATTCATCCCAAATATAACTCAATTGATCTCCCGGCTAAGAGACGATCAATCGGAGGATGTGGCATTTCATCGAACATGTAGGGTGCAATAAGTAATGAATGAAACCCACATGAGTAATAATCAAATTAGTACATTAGAGAGGTTCCGCTAGGATTATCCTCTCCTTGGATTCCCCCTTAGGGTTCCAATAAATAAAGTTCTAGGGTTTCATACACAAATTAGACAATGAAATTGTGCTAGAGATGAAAGCCACAACCCAACAACAACAACAAGCAAAACACAATCACACAAGATAGATTTCAGAAATTCATAATGAAAAGGAGAAGATTTTACTCAAATTCATCATCCAATTACAATACAAAAATCTAAATCAAATACACAATAGGTTGGAGAAATTTCACCCAAGTGTCACTCCAAGATGAAAATCCCCCTCTCCCAAGTGCTCCTCCAAGCTCCAAGCTTCCTCAAGCTCCTCCCATGGCCTCCAATGTCTCACACACCCTCCAAATTTTAGCAAAAAATAAGAACTAGGGCTGGAAAACCCCCAAATTCGTAATATAAACCCATTCACAGCTTAACGGGTCTAAAAATAAGTCAAACGGGTCAGATTCTGGCCCAAACCCGCAAGCAATGCCCAAAGCTGCAGAAATTTTCAGCACCGTCACTTTGTCTTGTGAAAATTCTAGAAAAATCATCCGACCTCGGAATGACGTGTTCCAGGCGGCGATGGAATCGGGACTTCACGAACTGCGACTGAAAAATATCATTAGGCCGGAATATATAATGGAATGATAGCAGAATTCTTCACAAGAGGGGCAAAGCTGCAGAAATTTTCAGCACTGTCACATTGTCTTGCGAAAATTCTAGAAAAATCATCCGACCTCGGAATGACGTGTTCCAGGCGGCGTTGGAATTGGGAGTTCACGAACTTCGACTGAAAAATATCATTAGTCCGGAAGATATACTAGAATGATAGCAGAATTCTTCACAAGAGGTGCAAAGCTGCAGAAATTTTCAGCATCGTCACCCTGTCTTGCGAAAATTCTAGAAAAATCATCCGACCTCGGAATGACGTGTTCCAGGCGGCGTTGGAATCGGGACTTCATGAAATTTGACTGAAAAATATCATGAGGCCGGAATATGTATTGAAATAACAGAAGATTTTTGCACAAGAGAAGGCATTGCAGAATTCTTCTTCTCTTCTTCTTGCTTCCGATAAATCTCCATAAATTCCAGAAAAATCCTGAAAAATAGGAAATGCAATAATTAGTGACAAGAAGTGGGTTTTAAGTATAAAAAGTGATAAGATCTAATATACAGACTATGCACAATTACGAGCTAGATAGAGCCTATATGTGAAATATATACGCTAAAACCCAAGGAAATACGGGTGAAAATGACACTTTTCATTCGGAATCACAAATTCGGGTAAAAATTGTACTTATATACAAGGGGCATGGATCCCACAAAATCTCAGAAAATCTGGGCACTTTGGCCCACCAACTTGACTGGTCGCGTCGCCCTACTCGATCGAGTAGCGGCGCCTCGAGCTGATATAAGGCTGCCGCTTGCTGTTGCTTCTGCTCTGGCTGATACGTACTACTCAGTCGAGTAGCCCATCCACTCAGTCGAGCTATAGTAGGTCTGAAGCTTCTCCAAAATGGTGATGTCTGATGACGACTCGGGTCGAGTAGGTGAACTGCTCGGTCGAGCTATAGTGGCTTGGAGAATGGCCCAAAATAGTCGTTCTGTTTGATACAGCTCGGGTCGAGCTAGTTGTCTGCTTGGTCGAGTGGGGGCATGGACGTTTTCTTACGAATTTTGCGTGTTAGCTCGGTCGAGTAGCTGTTGCTACTCGGTCAAGTTGCCTGGAAAACTAAAGATGGAGTGTCCATCTCTCGATCTCTCCTCCTCCTCTCCTCCAATCTTCTTCCTTGCCTTGATGAACTCTCATGGAGCCTTACCAATGACGTCCCGGATGTACCGGATGTGTCCATGTCCCAAAATAGCTCCAATTGTCTCCAAAACTCCTTAAAATCCATAAAGCTATACAAAACTCGAAATGACGTTAGAAGCACGATAATGTATGAAAATGTGAATTTTGGAGGCGAATATGACATGCAATGATGCAATAAATATATGTAAAATATAGACATTTCAAGCATCTTTCTGGGGTATTCTACATCTTTCCATGCATATCGAGTGTATAACAAGCGCACTAAATCTATGATGGAATCTATTAACGTTGTTGTGGATGATTTTGATCAACAAAAAGAGACTGTCGTGGGTGAAGGCAGCCTCAGACAAGAAGAGTGCACGAAGGAAGAAGAAGTGCATGTTATGACTGATGTTGCAACACCAGACATGACACATGATTATATTGTAATTGATGTTGCAACATAAGAGACAACATTGGCTGAGGAACCACAAAATGTTCAACCTGTTGCTCATACTCATGATGGCATTACCAAAGTTATCAGGAACCATCTACCTGAGCTGGTCATAGGGGATGTCTTTGAAGAACGTCGTACAAGAGGGACGAGCCGTGTCAACTATCGAGATCTTGCAGGGTATGTTTGCTTTATTTCCTTAGTTGAACCAAAGTATGTGAAGGAAGCTCTTATAGATGAATACGGGGTGTCAGCCATACAAGAAGAGCTGAATCAGTTTCAATGGAATGATGTGTGGACTCTTGTTGAAAGACCAAATGAGGTGAATGTTCTAGGTACCAAATGGATCTTTAAAAACAAGACTGATAAGCAGGAGAACATCACTCGTAACAAAGCAAGACTTGTTGCTCAAGGCTATGCTCAGGTTGAAGGTGAAGACTTTGATGAGACCTTTGCTCCTGTAGCTCGACTGGAATCCATCAGACTCTTACTTGCAGTGGCATGCAGCTTCAACTTCAAACGTCATCAGATGGATGTGAATAATGCCTTCCTTAATGGCATTCTAAATGAAGAAGTATATGTAGAGCAGCCCAAAGGTTTTGAGGATCCGTTCTTTCCAAGTCATGTGTATCAGTTGAAAAAGGCTCTCTATGGTTTGAAGCAAGCACCAAGGGCATGGTATGAGAGGCTAACTAGATATTTGCTTCAGAAAGGCTTTGAAAGAGTGGGAGCTGACAAGACCTTGTTTGTTCAGAGAACCAAGTCTGTAATGATAGTAGCTCAGATCTATGTTAATGATATTATGTTTGGATCTACTTCTCAGAAATTAGTTCAAAAATTCATTAATCTTATGTAGAAGGAATTTGAAATGAGCATGGTTGGTGAACTCAATATGTTCCTTGGCCTTCAAGTGAAACAATCCAAAGAAGGGATGTTTATCTCTCAAAGTACGTTTGCAAGGAACCTTGTGAAGAGATATGGGTTAGAGAATGCTAGACATGTTCGTACTTCTATGTCTACAAGTGAAAAGCTCACTAGGGATGACAGTGGAAAGTCAGTTGATGTTACCATGTACATAAGTATGATAGAGAGTCTCCTATATCTCACCGCAAGCAGACCTGACATTAGTTTTAGTATGGGAGTTTGTGCTTGCTACCAAGCAACTCCTAAAAAATCTCGCATTACCACAGCCAAGAGAATCATCAGATACATAAATGGTAATGCTGACTACGGTATTTGGTGTACAAAGGATACTAATACATTTCTCTCATGGTACAGTGATGCTGGTTGGGCAGGTAATGCTGATGACAGGAAGAGCACTAATGATGGGTGTTTCTATGCAGGAAATAACCTTCTTTCATGGTACAGTAAGAAGCAAAACTCTATTTCCCTATCTACTGCAGAAGCTGAGTACATTGCTGCTGGAAGTTGTTGCACGCAATTACTGTGGATGAAACAGATGCTGATGGATTACGGAGTGGAACAAGCTATGTTAATGACGCACCCGTAACCTACACCTAGGTTCCACCTGGCGGTGTCACGATCTCCAGGCGTGGTATGGCCTCTAGGCTACAATTCTGGGCTCAATCCGCAAGCGGACAGTGTCGAGTTATAGTATATAAGATGTCGAATCCCACAGGGACGGTGATAGTGTCAATTGATTCTCAGTTTATTTCTAAGCCTTGAAGTAAGATAGCTATCGAGGTAAAGGATTTGGTTTGGGTGTTGTTGTTGTAATACTAATAAAAGGGACTAGGGCTTTAGGGATCACCACTAGGATCGTTGGGGGTCGATGTTGGGTTATGATCCTTGCATTGCATTAAGGTTAGGGAATTAATCCCCTGATTCGTACCACTCTCTTGTGTTAGAATTACGGGGTACTTCGGTGGCTCTCGTTGACGCAATGGCGATAGCCGTCAACGTAGAAATATAGTTCGTCGATGGATCCCCTCAAGACATGAGCTGGGCATGGTCACGAGCCTTGATTGGATCCATCGATTTCCCGATTCGAATCCCTAGATACCTCTTAAGCACATCAATTCCACATACCGTGGGTATGATCTCAGTTCAGGTTATCTAAGGATTCGGTAGGATCTACCGAAATACTACCCTAAATCCCCAATTCAATGTAGGGATCCAGATCTACATTTTCCACCTAGGGTCCTAGGGCTAACCCATCTACCCTAGAATAAATCTACTCACACATCGCAATAGTGACAGACAAAAACATCGTTCTCAGATGCGAATTCATTATAACAATCAGAGAAATATGAATAAAAGACTTACAGTGAAGAACTGAGAAAATCACAATGTATAGATATACAAAATAACTCCAGGTTCCCAATCACACAGACAATCCAGAATAAGAACGATAATCTCCAGAAAAGAGATCCAGAATTCCTTACAAAATTGCCCTAGAATAATCACCTAAAAATCGCCTAAGCTCCCCGTTCAAAACTGTTCAAAATTCCTAATGAAAGTTCGCTTCTCAGTCCCCGCACAGCTCCCAGCTTCAAAGCCCAAAATTGCGCGCATCACGGCCTCAGAAAAACATTCCAAAAATGGCCTTTGAGTTGCCAATCGAGTAGGTGACTCGGTCGAGCAACAGCTGCTCGTTCAGTAGCTCGGGCCGAGTAGAGAAGCTGCTCGACCGAGCACTACAGAAAATCAAAGTTGCTTCTCAGCCTACCCGGACCAAGTAAGCTCTACTCGGTCCGAGTAAGGGTCGACTCGGTCAGCTGCTCGGGCCACATCGTGGATTGCTTTGGCTGGGGAAATTGAGGCTACTCGACCGAGCAGGTAAGCTGCTCGGTCTGAGTCAGCCCGTATCAGCTCTCTTCTCAGATCGAAGTTACTCGGTCGAGCAGCTGAGCTGCTCGGACCGAGTATTTTCTGGGAAACTCTGCAGAGGGCTCCTATGTCTCTCTCTCTCTCTCTCTCTCTCTCTCTCTCTGCTCTCTCTCTTCTCCTCCAATGTCTCCAGAAGTGTGGCGAACTCCTTCAGACTCTCGCCAATGAGCTCACGAGCATGCCGAATGTGTCCATACCCAAGTGGGGTCCCAAATCCCTCCAAAATCCCTGAAAACTCACAAAACATTACGAAACTCGAAAATATCGTCAGAAATGCAATATCGTAGTAAAATGAGGGATTTGGATGCAAAAATGGCATGAGATGCAATGGAATAATGATATGAAAATAGTATAAAATATGGACACATCAAAATCCCCAAGCTTACCTCTTACTCGTCCTCGAGGAAGATGAATAATCGGTACGCCGGGAGGAAAACAAAAAGAAATAAGAAAAAAATGAAAAGAGAAAGAAAGGAAAAGTAAAAAGAGAAGTGAGAGGAGAGTGCTAAGGATGATCGGTCAGATCTCAGGCCTAGATATATAGTACGAAGCTCTGAATGATAAGCATACATGCTATTGGTAATTTCTTGTTTTACAAATCATATGACCATGCAATGCAGACAAAGAATAGGGATCTACTGAAATAACACCATCAAATCATTTCAATCTCATGCAATCCCTAGACTCTAGTATAAAGAAGTTGGCAATGCCCTTTTCAATCACAGATACACAAGGAGCGTAAAGAAATCACGCAGCATGCAATAGAGAATAGAAAAATAAATGCCATTTAGATATTTATTTCGATACATGAAAAATCTCCAAAAACTAAAGCAATTCTTAAAGTTCGGGTGTTATCAATCTCCCCGTTATGCACCGTCTCCACTCTAATGTCATGCTCACTCATGTGATCAGTTGGTTTACCCCCCAAGCTTAGCTTGAGGCGTCGCATCAAGGAAAATGATATGAAATTTTTATTTTTCTTCCCAGAATAAATGATAGCTTCTAATGAAATGATATAGAACGGTATTTATTCATTTTCTTTCTTTTTTTTCTTTTTCACATATGAATATATACACATTTTTTTTCTTTTTTTCCATTTAGAAGCTATACTTTTTCTTTTTGGGGTTTGGGAAGTGAGATGCGGTAAAGATAGCTTTGGGGGTGCAACCAACTGATATGTAGAGATATAAATAGATATGTGGAGAAGGAAAAATAGTAGGACTCTCGGTTCACTCATAAGAGGGTGCACAACGGTTTGATAAAATAATACCTTAACTAAACTCATATATAGAATGGATATTTTCATTTCTCTAAATGGATACTGAAAATGGCATGCAGTAATAGACACGATATCAGCAGGAATGCAAACAGAAGTGAATAAGATAAGAAAACAGATGCTCCAAGTGTTCTAGTGATGCATGAACCTAGATGCATTTCCCAACATAGATCATACTATATACTAATTCATGCATTCGATTTCCAATTCATTTCAAGTATTAATTCAGATAGATCATCAATAGAAATGCATGCATATAGATAGTAAAACTGAAATTCACCCTAATAGCATGTCATCGAAAATGAGCATCATAAAAACTAATAAGGACACGAGAGATATCATCATGCGGACCACCCTTAGCAAATAAAGAGAAAGAAGCGGAGAAAAAGGAAAATAAAGAAAAAGAGATGCATGCATGGGGAAAAATGGAAAATATGATGCAAAATGAGAAAAAAGAAAACGGGGTGAAAACGGTGAAAAAGTGAAATAAAAAATGAAATAAGGAAGGCAAATGTAAAAGAAAAAATCAAAAAAATAAAGCGGTAGCGCTCATCCCCCAAGCTAAACCTAGCAGCGTCCTCACTGCTAAGAAAACGCTCGTGAGCGGGAGATGATGCTAAAGGGATCAGGTGGGTGGTGGAATAAAATAAAAACTATGCAATAAAAGAAAAAAGAAATAAAACTAAAAATATGAAATAATGCGTTGCAAAATGAGATATGATGCATGGGTGGCTCCTCCCCCAAGCTATGTAAAAGTGGGGCCCCAAACAGACAGATGGGCACAAAATAAAATAGGGGAGGCAAAAGCGGGTAAGGACTACATCAAGCAGAGGCACCACCCTCTGGGGGTGGTGATGGGTCCCTCTGCTGTGGACCAGGAGCGGTGGGTGGAAGATCTGGTTGGAATTCGTGAGGTGGGTCGGTACGAATGTGACGCATGAGGCTCGGGGAGGTCACGCTCGACCGACTGTTGAGTCATCTCACCACCATATCCTGCTAGTAGGAGCATGGCAGAGAACCGGTCGGCTTGGTCATCATCACGAAATGTAACCTCGTATTCTACGTCGCCTATGTAAAGGGGGTCAGAGGGGCATGGGTGGTGGGTGGTGCAGGGGTAGTGGTGGATGATTCGACAACGGTGTTGGCTCGAGTGGGTGAGCGTGCGCGACGTGTACGTCGAGTAGGCCTAGGGTTGGATGTGGTGATGGCGGGAGCTGTGGTAGAGGGTGTGGTAGTGGTAGTGGCGGAAGTGGTGGTAAGGTGGGCATGACGTGGGGGTCGGGAAGAAGAGGCGCCAGACGACGGCCTCTTCCCGCGAACGGGGTGTGTGGTGGATCCACATGTGTGAGCCATCGTGTCGTGTGCAGTATGATGATACAATATGAAAAATAGAGAAGGGAACGAGTGTACCGTATGTGCGACAGATGAGGATGATGCGAGTGCCCAAACGATCCCCCAAGCTAGTCCACACAGCTGCTGCTACGTAAGCAGAGAGTACCTGCAATTTGAAACGATTAAAACGTCATATAGTCGAGTAAAAATGGGTGATACGCAGACTTGAGGTGACTCGGACCGAGCAGTGATACTGCTCGGTCTGAGTTATGCTACTCGGTGGGTGGTTGTGACCGAGCAGACGAGTTACTCGGTCTGTGCCCTAGGGCACAATAGAGAGGAAATTGGGGGGGAAACGACGATCGCCAGTGGAGAGAGGGGGGTGGTGGGGGGGGTTTTAAAGAGGGGGGTGGGCGGGGTGTTGGGGAGATGGGGTCGGCGGAGCCGTCGGCGGCGGTGGCGCCATCGACGGAGCCGTCGACTGAGTAGGGCGAATGGGGGGGTTTAGAGAGATTCGATAGGGGAGGGAGTGGCGGGGGGGGGTTTAATGTCGGGGGGGTTTTGGAGGGGGGAAAGGTGGGATGGCGGCGCCATTGGCGGTGGTGGTACCGTCGACGGTGCCTTCAACTGATTAGGGCAAGGGGGAAAGGGCGGGGAGGGGGCGAGTAGATAGAGAGAAAGAGAGAGATAGGGGGAGAGGGGCTGACCGGAGGATGGCGGCGCTACAGGCGACGGCGGTGCGGATGGAGGAAGACGGCTTGGGGGCGAGGGTTTGAACGAGTAGGGTAGAGGTGAAGCTTGGGGGGGAATTTTGTGAGGGTAAAAGTGATTTAGATTAGGGTTAAAAAAATTTGATGGTGGAGTAAATAAAATGAAATGGGTTGTGTTCGAAACCCGACCCGACTCGGGCCGAGCAACTAGGCTGCTCGACCGGGTTAATGAAAAATTTCGATGCAAAATACTCCCTTGTCTGCTCGACTGAGCAGCTTGATGCTCAGTCCGAGTCGATTCCTACTCGGGCCGAGCCAATAATATTCTATCCAGGTTAGCAGAGTGACGTTTTCTCCTACTTCAAAATCCTGTAGTACTCGACCGAGCAATACGTTGCTCAGACCGAGTCGATTTCTACTCGGGCCGAGCCAATAATATTCTGTCCGGGTTGGCAGAGTGACGTTTTCTCCCCTACTTCAAAAGCTTGTAGTACTCGACCGAGCAATACATTGCTCGGACCGAGTCGATTTCTACTCGGGCCGAGCCAATAATATTCTGGTCGGGTTGGCAGAGTGATGTTTTCTCCCCTACTGTAGTACTCGACCGAGCAGTGTGATGCTCGAAACGAGTTGATTTCCACTCGGACCAAGCAGGATGCTGCTCAGGCCGTGTAGAAATGGCAAAATTTCTTTCCTGTTTCTGTGTCTGCACTGCTCGACCGAGCAGTGAAGCTGCTCGGTCGAGTCTCCTGTGTCTCCTGTCCCTCTTCTTTTTCTTTGGTTTTCTTCCCAAATCTTCGAATCTGATGTTCTCCTTCGGCTTCCTTCAGTTTATAATGTCCATACGCATACCCCCACTTGTCCATCCTACACAAAAGACGAACTTATTAAATTTTTATGATTTTTATAGTTTTATCTAAAAACAGAAAATAAAAATGAAAAATAAGAAACTAAGAAAGAAAATCCAAAATCTAAGGAATTGGGTTGCCTCCCAATAAGCGCTTGTTTTCAGTCATGAGCTCGACTCCCTCTAATATATCAGTTTTCATTTGGTGAGCACGGTGGTCGCGCATCAATCTTTATGATGGTGCATTCCGGCGGCTTTCGATTTTCGCCTACTCCAAGATTCTCCTCCACGTAGCTTGTAGTCTCCGATTCTTAATGATTTGGAGAAAGACGTAGAAATTCTTCATCCAACACTTGGATGTACGCGGCGACCGCTTTGTTGTAGGTTGGGTCGCAGTCATCATCGATGCTTGTCTTCATCGGGTCTTTCATGACCGCCTCGAAAGTAAAATCTTCAATAGCTTCCTCTTCAAGAAGCTCCAGATAACTAGCCCCTTCTACATGGGCTCGCTCCCTCATCGGGTTTTATAGCCGGAACTCAGTTTCAATGTCCCCCTTGTTAAGAGAGAGGGTCCCTTCTTGGACGTCTATCAGAACACCGGCCGTCGCCGTGAAGGGGCGGCCGAGTATAAGTTGGGAGCTCCCTCCTTCAGGCATGTCCATAATGATGAAGTCGACTGAAACACATAGTACTGGGGGTATTTGGAGGATGACGTCCCTCGCTATTCTCACCAGGTAGGTGATGGAATGATCGGCGAGCTGGATGGACATGCTCGTCGGTTCCAGCTCACTTCCCGTCTGAAGTCTCTTGAAGATGGAGAGGGGCATCAAACTGATGCTAGCCCCCAAGTCAATTAATGCTCTGCTGATTGGCATCCCGTCGATGGAACATGGCACGGTAAAGCTCCCCAGATCCGACATCTTTCGAGGAAGATGATTTTTGATGACGGAGGTGGAATCCTCCAATAGCTTGATTTCTTCAAACTTCCACTTTCTCGTGATGAGATCCTTCAGAAATTTGGCGTAGGTCGGGATCTCGGTGATGGCGTCTATAAACGGGATGTTCAGCTGAATTCCCTTTAATAACTCCATGAACTTGGAGTACTTCTTCTGCATCTTGGCAAGGGCTAGCCTCTGTATGTATGGAGGGGGAGGTCGGGATGCTTTGCTCTTGGATGCATCGACGGGAGGCGGTGTCGTAGTAGGTATGACAGGAGGGGTATCCGCTTTCTCCTCAATGATGATCGGCCCTTCAGTGGCCTCTTCTTTATCACCGTCATCGATAGCTTCTTCAATGGTGACTCTCTCCTTGTTCGGCACCTGAACCATGACAGGGTCAGTAACCTGTCCTCCATGCGTGGTAACTGAAACCACGGCATTGGCTTGGGCTCTCGGGTTAGTCTCCGGTTGGGAGGGCAATCTTCCCTGATTCTTCAGAAGCTGCGACATTTGCCCCCTCAGTTCATCGAGTGAAGAATTTATATTCTTGAATTGGTTCGATGTATCCTGATTAAAATGGATCTGGCCGCTCATGAAGGTCTCCAGCGTGGCTTCGAGATTAGACTTGGGTGGAGCCGGCGCATAATTCTGCTGAGACGGCCGGTTGAACTGATATCCCAGCAGCCTGTAAGGCCCAGCTGACCTAAAGCCGCACTGCTGCTGGCTCTGCTACTGCTGAGGAGGGGGTGGTGGCTTCTGAAATTGTAGAGGTTGCAGCCCTCCACTTGGGTTTCCATAGAAAAACCCTGGGTAATTCCTGGCAGCTGGATGCTGCCACTGGTTTTGTCCCTCTCCTTGGACGTATTGTACGGTCTCTGAAGTCTCAGCACCATCATAGTGGGTCTTACTAGGGATATATCCATGATCTACATATTCCTCCCCAGGATGATAAGAGTTGCTGGGTGCTGTCTGGATGGAGTCTAGACGCTGCTCAATGCGGACCACTTGCTTGCACAAGGTCTCAATGTGAGAATCCAAGTGGCTAGCGACCTTGACCTCATGAGTCTGGGTCACAACGGTCCGTTCATCGTTCCACTGCTGAGTGTTGGCCGCCATGTGCTCCAACAAATCGATAGCCTCCTCAGAAGACTTATCAAGTAGGGCGCCCTGCACCACAGCATCGATGATCATCTTGGTGCTAGGCGGGAGCCGGTTGTAGAAGCTCTGCACCAAATCCCAAGGCTCGATCCCATGGTGAGGATACTGATGTTGGAGGTCCTTGAACCTCTACCAGGCCTCATAAAGTGACTCCTGTAGGAGCTGCTTGAAGTTGGAAATGGCCCCACGGATCCAGACCGTCTTCGAGGGTGGATAAAACTTATCCACAAAAGCAAGCGCGAGCTTCTCCCATGTGGTGAAATGGTTGGGAGGGTGGGCCCGGAGCCAATATGAGGCTTTATCCCTTAAGGTGAATAGGAAAAGCCGCAGCTGTTGGATATGGACGACATGTATACACCCATGAGGGGATGTATGAGGGTATACGGACCTCAGATGTCGCACGCATGAAAGCATGTGCGAAGGAAACCTTTTCATGTGTGAAAAGGACCACTCGATAAGTGGAAAAAGGCACATTATAAGTGCATAAAGGCACTTGATAAGTGCATGAAGAAGAGGATAAGCAAGGGTATTAATATAAGCTAATAAGCTTATAATGGTTATTTCCTACAATAACTACCCCTAAAGCCTATAAATAAGACCCAAGGGTAAGGCATTTAAGGCTAATCCTTCATGCCATAAGTTTGCATAAGGCAAACCTTTTCCTCTTCTCCCTTCCATTTAGTTCTTCTTCTAAATAGAGATTTAGACGGTGGAAACGCTGCTTCGATCCTCTGTGACGAAGTACTAACCGTTGTGGCGAATCCAATGGAAAAGTTCAGAGACTACAGCACAACGTACGCTAACGTAAGTTCTCTTTCGATCCTCCATCATCGCGCGACGGGATCCTACAGCAGCTTCACAGCATTGTCACTAACGTCCTTCACCTTGAACATATCACACTTCGACAGGAAGGAGTCAATGTGATGGTTGGGATTTTCATGCGGATGCCAATGGAAGGGATCCCGCTGCATCAGATTAATCAACCCCGTCTTGTGCTCGAAGCTCGCCGCCGTCAGCTATGGTCTGAGGATGGAGG
Organism: Scilla litardierei; assembly: GCA_030789695.1. Taxonomy (NCBI): domain Eukaryota; kingdom Viridiplantae; phylum Streptophyta; class Magnoliopsida; order Asparagales; family Asparagaceae; genus Scilla; species Scilla litardierei. The sequence continues at coordinate 181,738,095 of CM061133.1, read as the reverse complement.
AATTGTTCCCAAAAGTGGGTTTCATGTGGTCCCTGATGGACCCGGTGCGAGGAGGAGGAGGATGATTTTCTCCCATCTGAGCGGATGGAGATGAACTTCTGCTAGAGGCTCTCAAAGCACTGGCTGTCTTCTCAATATCAACATCGAACAATAACTCTCTGGTGGATCCCTTGTAGCGAGTGTTCATGCACCAACAAAGCTCAAAGAAATACCGTCAGTAGCACCGTAATAAATAAAAAGAATAAAAATGATGGAATGGTGAGAAATGATTGGAACGCTAGCAAACTCCACAAAATAAAAATAAACTAAGATAGAACACTATTGCCGTCCCCAGCAACGGCGCCAAAAACTTGACGCACCCGTAACCAACACCTAGGTTCCACCTGGCGGTGTCACGATCGCCAGGCGTGGTATGGCCCCTAGGCTACAATTCCGGGCTCAATCCGCAAGCGGACGGTGTCGAGTTATAGTATATAAGATGTCGAATCCCACAGGGATGGTGATAGTGTCAATTGATTCTCAATTTATTTCTAAGCCTTGTAGTAAGATAGCTATTGAGGTAAAGGATTTGGTTTGGGTGTTGTTGTAATACTAATAAAAGGGACTAGGGCTTTAGGGATCACCACTAGGATCGTTTGGGGTTGATGTTGGGATATGATCCTTGCATTGCATTAGGGTTAGGGAATTAATCCTCCGATTCGTACCACTCTCGTGGGTTAGAATTGCGGGGTATTTCGGTGGCTCTCATTGACGCAATGGCGGTAGCCGTCAACATAGAAATATAGTTCGTCGATGGATCCCCTCAAGACACGAGCCGGGCATGGTCACGAGCCTTGATTGGATCCACCAATTTTCCTATTCGAATCCCTAGATACCCCTTAAGCACATCAATTCCACAGACCGTGGGCATGAGCTCAGTACAGGTTATCTAAGGATTCGCTAGAATCTACCGAAATACTACCCTAAATCCCCAATTCAATGTAGGGATCCAGATTTACATTTTCCCCTAGGGTCCAAGGGCTAACCCATCAACCCTAGAATAAATCACTCACACATCACAATAGTGACAGACAAAAACATCGTTCTCAGATACGAATTCATTATAACAATCAGAGAAATATGAATAAAAGACTTACAGTGAAGAACTGAGAAAATCGCAATGTATAGATCTAGAAAATAACTCCAGGTTTCCAAGCACACAGACAATCCAGAATAAGAACGATAATCTCCAGAAAAGAGATCCAGAATTCCTTACAAAATTGCCCTAGAATAATCACCTAAAAATCGCCTAAGCTCCCCATTCAAAACTGTTCAAAATTCCTAATGAAAGTTCGCTTCTCAGTCCCCGCACAGCTCCCAGCTTCAAAGCCCAAAATCGTGCGCATCGCGGCCTTAGAAAAACATTCCAAAAATGGCCTTTGAGTTGCCGACCGAGTAGGCGACTCGGTCGAGCAACAGCTGATCGTTCAGTAGCTCGGGCCGAGTAGAGAAGCTGCTCGACCGAGCACTATAGAAAATCAAAGTTACTGCTCAGCCTACCCGGACTGAGTAAGCTCTACTCGGTCCGAGTAGGGGTCAACTCGGTCAACTGCTCGGGCCGCGTCATGGATTGCTTTGGCTGGGGAAATTGAGGCTACTCGACCGAGCAGGTGAGCTGCTCGGTCCGAGTCAGCCCGTATCAGCTCTCTTCTCAGATCGAAGTTACTCGGTCGAGCAGCTGAGCTGCTCGGACTGAGTATTTTCTGGGAAACTCTGAAGATGGCTCCTGGGGATGTCTCTCTCTCTCCCTCTGCTCTCTATCTTCTCCTCCAATGTCTCCAGAAGTGTGGCGAACTCCTCAAGAGCCTCGCCAATTAGCTCACGAGCATGCCGTATGTGTCCATACCCAAGTAGGGTCCCAAATCGCTCCAAAATCCCTGAAAACTTACAAAACACTACAAAACTCGAAAATATCGTCAGAAATGCAATATCGTAGTAAAATAAGGGATTTGGATGCGAAAATGGCATGAGATGCAATGGAATAATGATATGAAAATAGTATAAAATATGGAAACATCAGTTAACTGTTCTATGTGACAATCAAAGTGATATCAATATTTCTAAGAATCCTGTGCAACATTCTAGAACAAAGCACATTGACATATGTCACCATTTTATCAGAGAATTGGTTGAGAAGAAAGTCTTTGTCATGGAGTATGTTGCAACATCAAGTCAGTTGTCAGACATCTTTACGAAGCCACTTGACTCAGGCAGATTTGAAGAGTTACGACAAGCCCTTGGGCTTTGCTGCATTTAATCTTTTAAAAATACTATAGTGCATGTTACAACATGGAGGAGGTTTTGATATAAAGAGGCCACTGAGATTCGGGTTTTGGTCTCTGCGCTCAAATTTCAGTTACTCAATTTTTTCAGAAAAAAGGATTTTGGCCTTCTAGGGTTTCCTTGTTCTTCTTTGCGAAAGATTCAACCTTCTCCATCTCAATGGCCTATGATCAAGATCAGCAGCCCACTCATCAGCCTCGTCGCTACTCTCGTCGCTCCACTTCAGCCAAGGCGGGGCCTCCTCATCCTCTCCTCCTCACATGAAAAAGAAAAGGGTGGTGTCCCGATCCACCCGAGCGCCTTCCCGTCGTCCCTCCTCATCCTTGTATGTTCCAATGCACTCTAGTCACATGCATCCCAATGCCATGCCAGATTTGGAAATTGTGCCATTTTCCCCAATTTCAGTCTGGCATGAGGTCCCCCCTTCATCTTCGAAACCTTTTATTCCCGTCTCTGTGCATGATTTGTTCTAGCATCTAAGAGAGACGGGCGAGAAATTTGATTTGTCTAATCTGGATTTTTCTGTAGTTCGTCTTGGTCATATTCGACTTGACAAACTGGGTGGGGCTCTAAAAAGTGTTAGTATGGTAGATGACGAGACAGTGTTTTTGGTCAAATCTAGAACTCGTTGATGCTTGATTGTGGCCCCCTGAGTGGGAACCGAATGATGCTAATAAAAACTACAGCGCACAAATCGTGTGTAGTCGCTTACGGGTCGAACACGAGGAGGCAGTGAATATTGGTTCCTATGGGTCTTCGAAAAAGAGCTACGCGATAGTCACAGTGAATTGTTGGTGAATGGTAGAAAGATGTAAACAAAGGGGGTAAAGTTCTAAGGCATGGGGAATCCCCGCCATTTGATTAGGGTTAGGGTCGAATTAATAATCGACAGGTTGTCGGGTTCATTGGGACTCGGGAGAGGACGTGTGACCTAAGAGCATTCATCTATCCCCCACTGTCGTGATGCATGATAGGTTATTCCCTTATGTCACGTCCTACCCCTGTTGTCGCGATGCAATGATAGGCCAACCCAACCTACACTGATGTCAGTGGTTCTTCGATGCATCGGTGTACGTCGGGCGCATTATGCTCGACGAATATCCCCAATCTTCCTCCTCCCCACAGTAGCATTCGGAGATTTGACCTACATTGGGAGAGCTCTAATCAGTGCCCGTTGGCATATCAGTCACACCGATAGTATGAATCGTCGTCGGGATCAGATCCCCAGGTCGGTCCCGACTTTCGATCGGCGGCTGACCCGATCACCCCGAATGGATGGGTCGAATCTACAGGGATAATAATCGCCCCAATGTACCCCTAATCTCAACTACCCCAGCAACCCAATCAGTTATTTGGTTCAACCCATGGTCCCAATCCAATGGGATTCATCCCATTGCCCTAGATGAAAACTACTCACTACCTATTAGAATAGAGGGAGATTCTAGCAACGGGTAAGCATCCAAAGCCATGGATTCAGAATAAAATAGTTAGGAATCTTACAAAACAGCCCAAAACCTTAGGAAAACTAGAAAAACTCCTGAAAATGAGATTCTCCTCGCAGGAAGATGAAGGGGCACTTATATACGCACGCCCAAAAGACAAAAATACCCCCCCTATTTGCCCTAAAAGTCATAGGATAGGGGTTTGATGTGATCGCGTCAATAAATGACGTGGTCGTGAAAACAATAGGGGATTGTGGGGCATGGCCACGCGATCACGTCAAAGGAGACACGATCGTGTTGAAGAAGGTCACACGGTCTCATCGTCTATTGATGCGACCGCATGGTTTTGCTCTGGAAGCTTTAAGTTCGCGGCCGCGTCACCCACGTTAACGCGGGCCGCGAAACTCTCTGGTCTTCATTCTTCTTCTTTACTCCAACAAATCTTCTGATGCGGCCATTTGATTGGAATTAACGCGGTCGCGTTAAAGTTCCTTCTTTGATAGATTGACGCGGCCGCTTGGGCATGATGACGTGGCCGTGTGGATCTTTGTTCTTCACAAAATGCTCCCCCTTGCACAATCGACTCCCTCGCCTCGCTCCTTTCGCCTCTTTGCGCTTAGATCTTGCTATATGATCCCAAATTGGTATACATCACCTGCAAAGTATGTGAGGGACCACAAAGCAAAAGAAGAGAGAAAACAGGGGGAAACGGGGATGAATAGAGAATGAAAGGGCATAAACGTGCATGAAAAAGGGTGGAAAACTATATATAATAACCACTCATCAATACTCATCTGTTAAATTGACCGAGACAGTAGTTTTGGAAGACTCAAATTCATCAATGTCGATATCTGCTGAGACTAATGGTTATGAACCTGGTGCTGAGGAATCATCTGTTCCTCATAACTCCACTGATCAAGATGGGGGGCAAGGGCCAGAAATTTCAGCAAAGGTTGTATCTGATTATCGCATGGACGATAATGTTGTTCCTGATGACCTCAATATCCCTTCTGATACTGCTCCTGAAGCTAACTCTGATGATGCACCTAAAGTTGCAACACATACTCATGTTGCGTCTAATGTTGCACATGATGTTGCAACATCAACTCAAGTTGAACAGGATGTCATGGCTGATGTTGCAACACAAGACGCAACATGCATCTCTATAGCCCCTGATGATTCTACAGTTTCCCCTGACCCTACTCAGACTGTGCCTGATTTGGGGGTTCCTCCACCCTCTAGTCAATAAAGGAGCTCTACAAAGAGAAGAGATGCCCCTTCAAGCTCTACTTCCACATCTCCATCAAAAAGGGCTCGAGTTTCCTCCGATACATCTTCTCCCTCTCATTTTATATTTACTGTATCAGATGCCATGAACAAAATGTTCTTTGATCAGGCATGCAAGAAAAGATGGGCCCTTTACTTTGACAGAGCCATCTTGCAGAGAAGCACATGTCAGTTGCTTCTTTCTCCAAGACTAAGTTCATATCTATCTTCCAAGATATCAAATTGTTTCATTCTGCTACTTATTTCAGATCCTACAACCCTGTACTTGTTAGGGAGTTCTATTGCAATCTCTCCAAGTCTGTTAGAGATTCTCAGATGGTCCTTCCACTCTTATGTCAGAGGGAAAATAGTATCATTCTCCCCATCAGTAATTAACAAGCTCTTGGATTGGACTTGCCATATTTCTTTCTCATCCTATGTTGATTCAGTTGGTGATGATCATGAGAATTTTATTAAAGTTGTCTCTGCTGAAAAGTTGATGCACTGGCCAAAGGCCACGTCATCCCCTTCCTCTTCATTGACTGATAAAAACTTCTTGCTTTATCGCATTACCACCAGAAATTGGCTCCCCACTTCCAATGTGTCTGTGGTTACGAAGGATATGTGCAGGCTGTTGTACTGTACTGGCACCAAGCAGCCTTTTAATCTGGGAAGAATTATCTTTGATTCCATTCTGGCTCAGGTAGAATCCTCCATTGCTTCTATTTCTTTGTCCGATCCATGTCTTATTTCTTTAATGCTGCAATCCCAGAAGATACTCCCCTCTGCCCATGAGTTGACTAACTCATCTGAGAGTATTGGTTTCACTGTAAGAACCATTAGTGGTAAGACAGATGATGTCTCATCTATGTTTGGATCTCCTCCTATTGTTGGATCTATCCCTTCTACTCCAGTTCCTCCTGTTGAACAGTTCTCTCCTACCCCTCTTACTACATAATCAGTTTGTGTTACTGGATCAAAATCTCTCATTCTTGATGATATCTCCATATATGAAGCTGATATAAAGGATGTTGACACTCAAACTGGCCATCTTTAGTCTCAGAAAGCCAAGTTTGAGAGCAGAATTATGTTTCTGAAGAGCAAGTTGCCCTCTCTATGAATTTTGGAGTTGATGTTGCTGGTGGGTCTACCTAAGGTAATTCTTTGGATTTTGTGGCCCAAAACGGGAGAAAAGTTACTGATAATTTTTATGATGTGGTCAAGTACTTGGTACCTCCTGTTTGTTGGTTTTGTGAAGACTATTATACGACACTTGTTGCCCGTTGCTATGCTCTGTATATCTGTTGGACTTGATATATCTGGTAGATGAACATGTTCTGGTGGAACTTTTAGTTATAATTTCTGCATGATTTCAACTTATGCTGATTGTGCCACTAAATGTCAAAGGGGAAGTTTGTTGGGTCACACGTGGTGTGGAATTATTGTCATTAGTGGCACTTGCTTATTTCAGTGGGAACTTGGTTATCTTGATGGATAAGATCATATTATGGATCATGCTGATTGTCATGTCACAACGCAGTTACAACATGTGAGTTCTGGGGATCATGTTGTAAGTCATGTTGCAACATTACTTGCAACATGCGGCTTTGACTTCATGGAGAGAAGTTTTGACTTCTGGTATTGAAGATCAATTATTGTAACTGGCTTCAGATCTTTTATTGCTTTTCTATATTCTCTTGAGATATTCTGTTGTAGGTTATTCTAGTAAAAGATCTGCTGAAGATTTAACTGCAGCCATATACCCGCAATCGTTGATGGACTCTGACATGTGCATGATCACTTGCCCTAAGTGGTTCCTAGATTTGTGGGTGGAATAATCTGCATCGTATTCTATTTGAGCTGTTTTCCATAACAGCTCCTAGATTAAAGGTGGCCGGGACGTATAAGGGCTATGCATATTATTCTAGGGTTTGATCGCTCTTTGGAAAAAGATTGGTGATCGTACATCCTGGGAAGGAGGCCGACGACTACTCGAGGTATGGATCAAGGGAGTTGATCTAGTCGGTTAAGCAAGGGGAGCTTGCATGCAAGGGGAGCTTGCATAGATTACTATATGAGGTTGATTGAGGTCACCCATCGCGGTTTGTATTGAGGGAGAGTATGCTCCTCCTAATAGAAATATGATATTAGTGATTGTAGTCATTTTTATTATAGTGAGGTAATCTGATTTTCTAGGCATGGCACCACAGATGTAGGTGTGCACGCCGAACTGCGTTACCAAGTTTTACATGCCGTTTTCTGTTGGAGTTACCACATGTTCGTGCTTGTTTATTTCATTAACATCTAAGTACTGAATTACAAGAGTAATGTATTTGCTGCTTAAGTTATTGAACTCCTCAAACAAGAAAAATACAACTTTCATCTCATCTTCACTACATGATAAAGAATCGTAGGAGATCACCTCGTTTGCTATCCATCATCTATTAATATGTTATCCTTAAATGAATCTTCTTGTGTTCTTTGGGTGCTATCAACATCTTATTAGAGATTCCTTCTCCTTTTGGTGCATTCTGGATATTCTTTTTGATATCAGTATTTTTTGTCATTCCAATCAACTTATTGAATTCGATGGTCTTCATGGTGTGGTGCATGTCGAAAGGGTCAGTGACAACATTCTAACTATTTAGACTTGATCTCAATATCTTTATGCTCATCTCAAAGTTTATAAGATCCTTTCCAAGTGTTGTCATGTTATTAGTGAACTTCTTAAACCTATTAAGAAAATCATCAATTAGATTTCTTTAACAATAAATTAAAACTCCCAAATTTACTACCTCTCCTTTATAGTAATAGTATCAATATGTGTAAGTTTAAAAGATTCATACATTTTCTTTGTACTATTATAATTCATGATTTTATCGAATTTGTTTATTGGCAAACCATTAGTAATATAACTCTTGGCCTTAGAGTATAGATTTGCTAAATTTATTTCATTTACACTCTGTTCTGTTTTAAGTTTGGGCATGGTTTTTTATCAACCTTCTTGGTGGGTTCTTCATAATCCATAATTATCCCATATAAATCTCATCCTTTAGCCTGTATGTACTACGAAAGTTGGCTCGATTTGAGGCACTAAAGGAGTTGGAGATGTCCAGGCAAGCAGTCATGCAGTGCTAGCTCACATGTGACTTGGGTTCCATGTATCTGAGTCTACATGGCCAAATACAAGGACTCAGGACCAAGCTAATTCTTGCCGGCATAAGTCCTCAGTTCGGAGGATCGGCAACTTGGAAGCTCAGCAACTTGATGGCTCTTTCGATAACTCGGAAGCTCGACGACTCGATATCCCGGTTTTTGATATCGAAACCTTAGTAGCTTGTGTTGGAAGCAAAAGATCGATGCCTTCGTGTTTGATGATAACAAACGTGTGTGAACGCTTTGATGTGTTTGTAAAGTGTTTTCAGGTGGAAATAAACATGGAGCAATCAATGGCAATGATGTGATTATTAATCAATGTCAAGCTTGCATCAAATAGTATTCGACTCTACATCTCATCAATCCATCAAGAATCAACGCTGCTACCATGCTAGTCCACGGGTTGTAGAGAAGATTAATTAGGGGGCAACCACAAATTAATTTGTTGGAGAAGAGAGGAACTCAATTATTAGCGATCTAATTAAAGAGGCTAAGGAAAATACTTGCATACAATTTTTGGAGCCAATTCGTTTGGGGCACAAAATCCTCAAGCAAAAAGAATTAGTGGAAGGGCTAATTTAGTAATTTCAAAACAAACCAATGCTATTAAAGACATGATCTGCTGAGGGTTAACAGAAGAGCTGAAACGTTTATCAGGTTAAAAATCTCATTGGAGGCAGCCAAGGAAAAACGAAAAGAAAACCGTAAACGACAAGGGGGTGCCTATAACAATAAATCGAGAAGCGAAAGCAATTCGGCATCATGTTCATTTATTTCTCCAAGCACAAATCGCTGAGTATCCCAACGTCTTCATTGCATGCGGCAGAGGATGGATACATGCGGCTACAATTAAGTGGAGAGAGGGCCTTTGCGTTCTGCTAGCGTTGAAATCAGAGGAAAGGTTTGTTATTAATATTATTATTCTAAACAGAAGAAACATCTATTCTATATTTCATGAAGATTTCAAATGTTGTCCTACTGGGACAAAAGGTTTGTCCTACATGGCAATTTTGATGACTAGGACAAACAAGTTGGGGGGGAAAACTGGGGGGGGAGATTTGAAAATTGAAATTTGGTTTGTAAACTTATAATTTTAAAATTTGGAGGGCTATGTATAGACGCGTGCCCCCACACACACTTCTCAGTGCACTGGTATAGACGTGGGCCCCCTCTCAAATCGCAGTGCTCTTTGGGCACGGGAAATTTCTAGTATTTCTATATGCATTGCTAAACAGAAGGAACATGAGAATTGCTATATGCACCTCATCTCTTGAGGTGCATATATGATTTAGTGTATTATTTTGCTATTTTTGGAAAAAACAGCAGAAGATAGGATTTGTGATTGATATATTTGTATTTTTTTGGCAAAATAAAATACATGAACCTCATTTCTTGAGGTGCATGTAGTTTTGGGGAACATATTTTGTTTTCCTTTGCATGTAGAAGCAAATCATTAAAGTGGAGGCGTGGAAATCAAAAGAAAAAGGTTTGGCAATCTTCTTCAACACGAGTTGACATCAGAGAGACGTTCGTACATGACCATGACAACTTCCAACTCTCCTTGCTGCCATCTCCTTGTTGCCGCAATTTTTTCTCCCCACACAAAAAATAATAGAAGCCACACCTTTTGACCACAAATCTCCCAAAGACCGAACTATGTTCCTTCATTATTAGTTACTGCAGGCACAAATAAATCAAAGGCGAGGGGATTAAATATAAACCAAAAAGGCACAAGTCACAGGGTCACGTTTTTGGTGCATGCAATGTTTCTCTTTGCAAATGGTCAAAACAAATCTGTGAATGAATAGGGAAGTGAAATAAAACAAAGGTAAAATTTCTTTATGTCATTTAACATAACTTACATTGCTCCTTTTTATTTGCAAAGGTAAGCAACAATTGGTGCTGCCATTATCCTTGAAGCCGCCAAGCTACAACATTGCCGACATATAGAGAAGTGCCCAAGCATCATTGCCGAGATCCGCAAGCATCTACAAATGAGCAGAGCCACAAGTTGCAAGAGGTGTTGCAACTTGAGTTGTCGACTCCGAGAGACATCTACTTCTTGTAAGACGACATCTGACCCGTGCTGAATGACAGAGACGACACACCATCACTGAGCTATTCTAAACTATATTTATTCATCTTTGCGATAGTTGTGTATAGATCTCTGTAAGGGAAACTTTTACCATCTTTGTGATGTTTTAGGGACTTGACGAGTTGGGGCTCATCAAGGGTGAGAGCAGCTGACTCGGTTGATAGTGTTGAGCATGCTATGAGTGCATACGACTAGGTGAGAGTTGAGTTGGGACTCTTGACTCATTGTAGCTGTACCAGGTAACATATTAATCTAGTATTTGCTTTCGGAGGCTGGACATATGTCTTGGGGACGACCAGACCAGGGTAAATCTGTGCGTACTCTGTGATTGCATACTATTTACTCTGCATATGCTTATAACTGTGTGTGATTGTTAGTGGGTTGCACGAATATTTTTATTAGCCTATTCACCCCCCTCTAGGCTACGATCCAGATCCAACAGCTTGGGATCCAATAGGGAGCTCAACAGCTTGGAGGTGCCGACCACAAGATGCAGAATCATATTCGAGTTAAATTTGATCTCCCATTAAAAATTCTATTTTAGTTCGGATTGTTCTCTAATTAGAATTCTATTGGAATTAGAGTTCCTCTCCCAGTAGAATTCATTTTGTGCCCATGCTCTAGAGGCTATAAAAGGGGTGCTTGGGGAGGGTTTTTAGTAAGAGGTTTTGTACACATAGTGAGCTTCAAGTCGCCAGTTGTGAGAGACAAATTTGAGAGAATGTATTAAGAGCTTTTAGGGAGATCGTGTGTGCTTCCTCTTCGTTGAGAAGTAAGAAGAGTTGTATTTGTTCTTCCTTTGAATAAAAGCTATTGAGTGTTCCTGTGGCTAAAAGCTATTGAGTATTCCTGTGGCCGATCGATGGCCTAAAGATTTAATCTCTATTGTGTTCATACTCTTTATGTTTGTTACTCGCCCCCTCACCACCGGATCGTCCGATAGTCCAAAGCTTCCACATCCTTGCGCACAACAAATTGGTATTAGAGCTTTGGTTCAGAGATCAACGTAGGTGGTGAATTTGAGCAACGTTGGCGATGACAACACTCTGAAGGTGACCTCCAAGGAGCAACCTCCATTAGCTCAGATGATCATGTCCAACACGATGTTCGAGATAGAGAAGTTTGATGGAAAGATCAACTTCGGGATGTGGATATGCGAGGTCATATATGTCTTGAACCATCTCGGTCAAGACATAGCACTGGATGAAAAGCCGACGACCATTTCAGACACAGAGTGGAAGACCTTGAATCGGAACACATGTGGTACAATCCGATTATACTTGACAAAAGAGAAGACGTACCCCTTCATGGAGAAGACCAATGCTAAGGTGTTTTGGGAAGAACTCGGAAACAATTACACGAAGAAGAATATCCAAAATTGTTTGCAACTAAAGAAGAAGTTATTTGCTCTGAAGCTTAAAGAATGTATATCTATTGAAGAGCATCTTGATTATTACAACAATCCCTTAACCAACCTAAGAAATATTGATATCAAGGTTGATGATGAAGACAAGGCGATGATTCTTCTCAATTCTTTACCCAAAGAGTACACGTATTGTTTCGGTCCTTACATATGGCAAGAATTCACTTACATTTGAAGATGTGTCCAACGCTCTTACAGATGATGAATTTTGGAAGAACGACGAGCTGAATACGAGGAGCCGAGGTAACACAACTCTTACATTGGTAAGAGGCCGAAGCAATAAAAAGGATGGAGGTTGGAATGGGTATTTTCGATCTAAGTGTAGGGACAAGAGCAGAGGACCTCCTCACAAGGATTTAGCAAAGGACCACTGTGCCTTTTGTCAAGAGAAAGGACATTGGGTCAAAGATTGTCCAAAGGCAAAAAAGAAGCATGATGCTACAACCAACGTCGTCAAGGGAATTGAGGTCGATGAGTGGATATTGATTGGTGCTTTAGAGGGTGTTACGTTAGAAAGTTGGGTGCTTGATTCCAGATGCTCCTTTCATATGATGCCACATAGAGAGTACTTTATGACCTTTCATGAAGGTGGTTAGAATACAGTCCTACTTGGAGATTACTGAGCTTGCATGACATCAGGCATTGGCATAGTTCGGATCAAGATGGGTGATGGATTCGCATGGGACATCGACGAGGTACATTATGTTCATGACCTAAAGAGAAACCTCATATGGGTCACTTGAAGCCAAGGGTGTAGAGTGACTATAGAGAATAGAGCTCTAAGGGTGACTCTAGGATCAATAATTTTAATGAAGGGAAGTGTAAAGTCAACCTCTACCATTTAGATGGTTCGGTGGTGACTGGCACTGCAGTACTCTCCCGTGAGGTCAATAGAGATGACTCGTTACTTTGGCACATGCATCTAGGACATGTTGGAGAGAAATCTGCAAAAGATTATTGAGACGGATCACTTACAATGAGCCAAGATTGGGAAGATAGAGTTCTACGAGCATTGTATCTTCGATAAAAAGACACATGCATATTTTGGTACCACCATCCATAATAGAAATGGACTACTTGACTATGTCCACATCGATGTGTGGGGACCGACGACGACCTCATTGGGAGGTAAACACTATTTTATGTCTTTCATTGATTATTTCTCACACTGTTTTGATGCGTCCGAAATGTAACTCTAGAGCAACCTAGTTATGGCGTAAATTACATGGAGATAAATCCCCGACAACGACTCCATAAACTTGATCGTCCCGGAATTAACTTCGAAACGATGTCGTTTACCGCAAGCGCACGGTATAGTGGCAAGCGGGTATCGAACATTGGGAAGCGGTGCTATACTACCTATCTACTCCTAGGTTGAGTTAGTCTTGCAGGTTTATTGGTGGATGTGGAATATGGAATGCTGTAACGGTGATGGATGCGAAGATCGTGTCACTCGATATCACAAACGAGGGATTCCACACAATATAAAAGAGTAAAATATAAAAGGACTAAGGCCCTAGGACTCGCCACTAGGATCGTCGGATGTCGACGCTAGGTTAGGACTTTTACGTTGCATTGGTTTTATTGGGGGATCATAGCATCTAGAAAGTGAATTCATGCGTCTGGGCATCATGAATCTAACGTATCGCATTAACCCTGCTCTCGCGATATGTGCATACGATATGTGCATTAAGGATCTACAAAGTTCTCACCACTCTCGTGGTTCGAACGCTCTCAACTCGTACCACTCTCGTGGGTTAGAGCTTCGAGGTATTTTGGTGGCTCTCATTGATGCAATGGTGGTAGTCGTCGATTAGTGATATAGTTCGTCGGTGGATCCCATCAAGGCACGAGCCGGGCATGGTCACGAGCCTTGGTTGAATCCACAAACTCCTTAATTAAATCCATAGGATACTCCTTAAGCTAATCGATTCCACCGACCATGGGTACGATCTCAGTACGAGTTCTTTAAGGGATTTTGCTATATCAACCAAAATACAACCCCTTTTATATCCAACACATCATAAAAAGTCCTATCTTCGTATCTAGATCCTAAAATCCTAGGGCTAATCCATTAGCCCTAGAAAAGACTACTCAAGCATAACAAACATTATGAAAACAATAAAGATCATTGCTAGCATCATAGAAAAACAATAAGAAGAATAATTCAAGAGAATAGAAGTACTGAGCTTGATACATGGGAGGGGCCTATGGCATGGCCTAACTTCCAAAATAAAGTCTCCAAGAACTCCTAAGAAAATGGGATCTAAGCTCCAAAAAAGTCCTCCCTCTAATGACAGCTACAATTCATATATATATATATATATATATATATATATATATATATATATATATATATATATATATATATATATATATATATTATTCCCCTCTAAACCCTAGCAAACAACCCAAAAAACCCTCTCAAATTCGTGCCCAAAGCCAAATCCGAACGCAACTTAAGTTCTGGGCCCGCGACGACTCGGGTCGAGTAGGTAGCTGCTCGGTCGAGTTGTCAGGAAGTTTGAATTCTTTGTCCAAAACCATGCTCTGCCTGCTCAGACCGATTAGGGTCTGCTTGGTCGAGTAGGTAGCGGCTCGGTCGAGTAGGTGGCTGCTCGGTCGAGTCGTCAGGAAGTCTAGATTCTTTGCCCAAAATGTCGCTCTGCCTGCTCGAACAGAGTAGGGTCTGCTCGGACCGAGTAGAGTCTGCTTGGTCGAGTAGACACATACTCGGTTGAGTCAGATGTCTGATAGTATTGACTCGGTCGAGCACCTCTCTGCTTGGTCGAGTAGATGGTTGAGAATAGATTTTTGCACTGCAGCATCAGTTTGCAGAAATTCTCCAGAGCTTATACGACCTCTGATTAGTGCGTTCTTGGTGGCGTTGGAACCTTCTTGAAGTCTAATATCTGAGAAAAATATCATAAAAATATTGAAAAATCCCAGGTGATAGAAGATTTGAAAAGAGTGCATGGCTGTCCTGTTTCCAGCACTTTGGGTCGCTCGATTCCTTTGCTGCATCATAGCTCGATCGAGCGCTATGGAGCGCTCGATCGAGCGACCTGGAATCCATGAGTCATGGTATTATAGAACCATGCTTTCTTCATTCTCCTCTTCTGCGCTCCTTCTCTCTTGCCCCTTCCTTGCTCCCTAGCAGCTTTGAGTCACCGAACGTGGCGCCTCAGGAGTTCCAGTGTCAAAGCACGGGCTCTCCTCCAATATACTCCAAATCACTCGATATTCTCTCAAATGCAACCAAACGCTTTTAAAGTACAATAGTTCCAATTATGAGCGTAAAAACTTATGAAATATGTACTTGAGCAATCATTTTGACGTGTAATTATATAGATAAAACGTGGAATATAATGACACATCATGTTTTAGGTGTTTCCTCTAAGGTCTAAAGACGATGTGATGGGTGAATTCATAGAATGAAGACATTGATTGAGAAATAGATTGTCAAGAAAGTCAAGAGGCTCCAAAGTGACAATGATGGAGAGTATAAGTCGGACCCCTTCCAGGAGTACTGTAGAAGAGAAGGGATTTAGAGACACTTCACCATTAGTGGTACGTGGTCGCTCACGGATATACACCCGGAAAACAATTGTAGTTTTACCGCAAGCGCACGGTTAAGTGGTAAGCGGGTTATCAAACACGAGGAGGGACTAATGACGGTACTCTATCTTAATCACTAAGCTATTGGTGGAAAAGCGATTTTAGGATGTTGGTATCACAATCGTTCAATTATCAATTCAATTCAATATTATAAAAATGTCTAGGGCTAGGGAATCCCCACTACAGATCGTCATGCATTTCTGTGAATCGCGAATCTCAATGTTGCAAGACTTGAATTGAGGTGAACTAGTCATAACTGAATAGAGAACCATGCTTACGCTCTCTCGCTATTGCAGGCCTATAGCAACCTAGATCAGAGCCCACTCTCGTACAAACCCTAATCTAAGCCACTAGCATTAATATTGACATCATCGTCCAATCGCACCTCGAGCCCACTCTCGTGCAAACTCGAGTTAAGATCTAGATTGTGATAGTTCGAATTCGTCCAATCGCTTGCAAACGAATATGGTATAGAATTATAATAAAAATGCTAGCTTTGGTCCAATTTCTTGCAAACCAAACCCAGTGAATCTCGATTATAAATCTAAATCAAATATCTAGGCCTTCCCATTGATCAGAGCCCAATCTCTTGCAAACTCCAGATCAATGGAAATTCCTAGCTATCTGTAATAAATCAATCACAATCTAACCTTCTAGCCATTCTAGCAACATAAAGATCCATTCATCAAGAATCTGATATTAGATCCATATGGTTCATCCATTTGCCCTAGAACAAAGAATCTACTCACAATTCATCGAAACAATAGCAAAATCAATAATAGAAAACATATCGCAATTCAGATCTAGGAGGAAACAATTCATAAAGTGCAATTATTTAAAAGAAATGGACAAACCAGATCTGAGTTCTTCAGTCTCCAAAGTTTAATTACAATTGAAATTAATCTACAAACTATTCTCAAGTCTCTCCCTAAGCTGGGATAGAAACTGGGCTTAAATACATGTCCAAATCGTCAAAATAAACCTGACAGAACTGCCCCTGCACAGCCCAAACCCTAGTTTCCAACCCAGGCTGGCAGCGCTACTCGGCCGAGTGGAAATCTCACTCGGCCGAGTGCCAGATCCGAATAAAAACAGAGAAGTTGGAGGGTTTGGGAACTCTGGCACTCTGCGACACTCGGCCGAGTGGGGTTCATCACTCGGCCGAGTGGACTTTCTACTCGGCCGAGTGGATCTTCTGTTGCGCTCCCCAGAATTCCAGAGAGTCTGGCGTGTTTTCCTTCAGAAAATGTGACCTCACTCGGGCGAGTGGAGTTCTCTACTCGGCCGAGTGGGATTAACCACTCGTGCGAGTACATTGCGGCACAAGGTGTCTTCGTATCAGTCGTACTTGGCCGAGTACGCTTCTTCACTCGGGTAGTAGGCTGCGTTACTCGGCCGAGTGGCCAGTTTTTGGAAGCAACTCTCCTTATCCTCGCTTCTTCGTCGATTCTGTCGATCTCCTTCTTCTCCTGATCATCATCCAGCGCTGTTAGCTCCTTGATAGGACCATGTGCGACACTCCGGTACGTGTGCAAGTCCCTTAAAGCCCATTTTTGCTCCCGATTGCTCCATATTTCCTGAAATCAGACGAAAACAAGAAATAATGAAAAGTAAAGAAATATCGTCGAATAATCATGAAAAGCGCGATATAAGCAATCGAAATGGCATACAAACATGCAGAAAAAAGGTGTAAAATATGGACCGATCAAAATCCCCCAAGCTTGCCTCTTACTCGTCCTCGAGGAAGATGAGTAAAAAGGCGAACCCGGTGGACAAAAATAAGGAGAATGAAAAAGAAAGAGAGAAGAGAAAACGAGGATGGAGGTGCTAGATTATCCTCTCAGGACATGGAGCTGCTTACTCAAATAGCTCGATGAATTAATCATGATAAAGATTTTTACATCGATATCACATCGTATATGGGTGCATTCGATATAGAAACCAAGAACGTCAAAACGATACGAAATATGAAATCATTCTAGAATTAGCATCGTCTAAAGCATTTAAAATGATATACGTAATCATAGATTGCACACTTTTCAATTGATCGCTTTCTACTTGGAGTATAAGAGGTATCACACATTATAAAGCAATAAGAATAGACAGAGATGGTATTCATGAAGTGCGTGCCAAATATTCAATTCATAGACTTCGTTATACTCTAGTAATCTTCCTAAGTATCAAAAATTACCTAGCTTAGGTCGTCATGCACATATAAGTGGCTACTCTCTTACACGTCATTAGATCCCTCCCCTAAGCTTATCTATCAGCGTGTAGCATCAAATAGAACAATATGGCTTTTTCCCATTTTTTGAAGCTCCAAAGGAATAAAGGGAAATAAAAAAAGGAAGGATTATGTATAAACAAATGAACTTATTTTTGTTTTTCTTTTCTCTTTTTCTCTTTTTTTTCTTTGTTTTTGTTTTTTCAATATACACAATAACGATACCAAATCAAAGATGGAAAGATATGCATGTATTTTTTTCTTTTGATTTTGGGATAATAGAGCTTGGACTTTTTAGCATGGGGAAGATGCAAATATAAGATTTACTAAGGGGAGATTCACCAATGATTATAAGTATAGAGATGATGTTCAAAATATGTGGAGAAATAAAAATATATAACGCTCAGTTCACTCTTTTTGCATAACAACTTTCAGCAGGGTAATGTAATCTACTCAGTTTGATTTCAGAAAGTAAACTAATCTAACCATATCAAAAAGGCATACATTCAATCAACCTGGAAGTTGAGCATACAATTTCATGCAAATAGAAGTGATAATAGACAACAAAGCAGTACTCCAAGATTATGCAATCAATGCGTGAAGCTTGGTGTGTTTTCTACGAAAAGTATACAATATAAATTTTCAGACTCCGCTAATGCTAGAATTTTATTCACAATCATATAATAGAGATGGAGGTTCCTATTCTCAAATGCATAGCGATGTATATCATATGATATCTGAAATAAAAACAATGGCATGGCAAGAGAATACACATATAAGAACGAGCTAACTCCAAGTCATCGTCATTATAGAGAATTCACTTCTAGCAAAAAGGATAAAAGAAATAAAGATAAAGGGAAAATAAAGACTAACTATACAAATGCAACGCACGCGAAAAGTAGGAAAATGTGATGCATGAGAAAAAAATGAAAAAGTGGGTGAAAATAAGTGGAAAATAAAGAAAGGTGGAGAAATATAGATAAAAATGAAGAAAATAAAAAGTGCGCGTGTGCACTCACTCCCCTAAGCTAAACTGCACAGTGTACTCAATGTGCTAAGTGTGGCACAAGGACATATATAATAGGGGCAGGTGGGTGCGGATGCATGCATGATAAAAAGGAAAAATAAAAGAAAATGGAATGGATATGCATATGATAAGTGCAGCATGCAAATGATGGATGTGGTGGACACGCAGATCATGGGAGCAAAATAGTAAGGCCCAGAAATAACATCTCTCCCCCAAACGGATATATACATAGCCCTGCAAAAGTAATCAAAATATATAGGCAAGGAAAGTGGCGGCGAAATCATGGGGCGAGAGGGGGTGCAAAATCAGTAGCAAAAGTATCAACCATAACATCGGCAAAAAATATTAGAGGCATCAAGTGTGTGCCTAAGCTGGTGGTAGGGCGTTAGCACCTCCCTGTGGTGGGGAAGGTGGTGGCGGTAGTGGAGGCTGTTGAGGGAAGGGACAGGGTGCTGGTGGTGGAGGCTGTGGCAGGCGTGCAAGGATCTGGTCCAGCGTGACCTGAATACCAGGCAGAAAGGTGACGCGTGCCTGAATAGAGCTAACAGTGGTGGCGAGAGCCTGAAAATCTGCCCTGAGCCCACTCACGGCCCCCTTGATAGCACGGAGATGCTGAACAAGGGCACCGGGGCGGGGGCAGAGGGTCGTACAGGAGGAGGTCGAGGCTGACACACACGGCCACCATAAATGTGCACGGCCACAAGTGGGTATGGGTACGGTGCGGTGCTCGCTAAAAGATGCTCAGCCTATATGGGAGGTTGAGACGAGGAAAGCTCCCAGGAGTGTGAGCAGAGGCAGAAGAGGATGATGCGGTGACAGAGGACGAGACAGGCAGAGATGTCGTAGACACAGAAGTGGGGACAGATATCACTACACTCTTGGTGAAAATAGTGGCAGCGGAGACAGAAGGGTCGACGACTGAGGAGGTCGTAAAAGCGATAGAAGATGACTCTATCGGGGTCGAGAAATCAGGTGAGGATAGGGTCTCAGCCATCGAAGCTAGGGAAGGCTCGCCTCTCTCAAGTGCAGCGAGGGTGACGCTCTCAGTGCTCATGCAAGAAATGGGATCAAAACTCGATGGCATAAAGGTGATGGTGGTGGAGGTGGTGGCAGACACAACAACTATGCTCCAGACACTGGCAGAGTGGACAGAAGTGCCGGAGGCTGGAATCAGATCAGGTGCAGGTTGTGGGATAGGGATCTCCGAGGTAAGAGGGCCGAGGAGGGCTCATGCTGAGCATCCTTGGGCTCGAGTACATATGCAGCTGGGATGAGGAGGTCCATCTCTGGTATCCACTCCCCACCTGCAGGTCCAATGTAGGTCCGAGCAGGGCTCGGAAGTACCATGTAGTCCGTTGAAAATGGACCATGTAGCCAAATCCAGTGGTGCTGACCATGAGGATGCAGTATCCTTATTCGGGCCGTAACATCTATAGAAAGGGAGGTGGGGCCCGTAGGTCGAAGCAAGCCAACAGGGAGCTCAACACCGCACAAAGGAGCCAACAAGGTGATCAGACCGCCACAACAAATTGCCGTCCTGGCGGTGACAGAGAAAATGATGCGATCGAGATACCAGCTGGTAATATCAATCTGAATGGCATGGACTAAGACGTCCCCGTCGTCCTCGAAGGCTCTCTCTCGTCATCGCATAGAGCATATAGAGCTCAGGCGTAGACGTCGTCCCAGGCTTGTTCCTCGCAAGAATGGTGGTCGCCACGAGGCACTGAGCAATACGAAGGCAAGGGTGGATGGTATAAGATGCCTTGGCCCGGCTAGGGTCAAAGGCAAGAGGCGATCCCATGATCAGGGTCCAGAATGCATGTGCATCAAAGGAAGGAGGGGTGTGGTGCGTGTGACTAAAAGCACGATCGGGGTCAGGGACAAGGGGGCCAGTGGAAATTTGTTCGGAGCATATCGAGAGTGATCTCGCACTCACGGTCCATCAGGCGAAAAGTGCACCCCTTGAGAGTACTACGAATAGAACTTAGGACCTCGAGGGTCGGAAGGACGTATGTGTCCGCCGATACCGAAAGAAAATCATGCCACCCCACATTGTCGTACAACTGGAGCAGCCCCTGGAATACCCCTAGGCGCTCAAGATCAGCAATGTGCGCGAACCAAGAGGGGACTATCGAACGATGTGAGATTCTTTCAAATCTGGCGTAGTGTGCGTCATCTCTGAAAGTGATCCCCATCGTGTCGAAGGCCGTGGCTGGCTGTACTGGTGGGGGTGGAATGAGTGTAGTAGGAGGCTGAAGTGTGGGTGGTGGATCGCTAGGAGGCGGGGAGTCAGCTCTAGCGGAAGAAGGGCTGGGGTCGTCGGTCTGCTTTCCGCTTGGCAGTGGGCTCCTGCGCATGGGGCCTAGTGCGTGGGGGCATCGTGATGCCGTGAGATGTGCAAACTATCGTGAAGTGCTAGTAAATAATATGGAAGGAGTATACCAAAACACGACGCGACTCCACGCTAGAAATTCGGGCAAAGAGGCGCCTCCCTTGAAGTTCCAAATCAGCGCTCGATCTCCTCCAAGCTATCCTGAAGCACAAAAATAATTGATTAGCAATGAATATCAAAAAATCGAGGGGTAGATCAAAATAAATAGGCGTAAATAGGGTTTAATTTGGATTCGGGGCGGATTTGGGCTTACGAAATGAGAAATAGGAGAGTAGGGGCGAATTGGGCATTGGAGGGTTGCCGATCGCCGGCCGGCGGCAGAGTGCACAGGGGCAGAGTGGGTGGTGGCGACGGTGGGGTCGCGCCACTCGGGCGCGACGGCGGTGGCTCGGGCGAGTGAAGGGGGAGCTCGGGTGAGTCGGGGGGGATTTGGGGAATTTTGTGGATTTGGGGAATTTGATCCTAGCGGCCGCTAGAATGGATTTAAATAGGGTTAGGTCGGTCGGGTTACTCGGTCAAGTGGCGATAACCACTCAGTCGAGTGGCAACTGTTTAAGGCATTTTCAAAAATCTCATTAAGTTCCGAGTCGGCCGAGTAGAAACTATCACTCGGCCGAGTTGACGAAGTCACTTGGCCGAGTGGATAGGTGACGTCCCCATGGTTTGTGATCATGCAAGTGCAATAAGAGATTGGGGGCACGAGATTTAAATATTTATAACCGCAAGCGCACGGTGTTGTAGTGTGGCTTGGGGGTCGAACACAGGGAGGCGTGGTTGTGCATGTGTCAGAAAGGACCAAATTCACCCTAAGGGCGAGCTAGACCGAATCTGTAGATGGGTTGTCACGGAAAATGAATACGAAGGGTAAACAATATAAAGGGAAACCCGGTACTTCGGTTTCCACTTAATCATGTGTTCTCGCTAATACGGCCGACAGATAGGACAACGATCGAAATTAGGGTTTAATGGTGAGACGTTGCCTCTAAGAGTGATACCAGCGTCCCATGGGCCCGATATTTCAGTCGGTGCCCAGGATGATACGCCAGACTACCCGAGTTCGGTCAGTGGGCATTCCCATGTCCATTAACACTGACCGACTCCGGGAGCACTAAGCTCGCAATGATAACTCCCAACAACTCATCATGCCGTTCCCATGCGTTAGGATTCGATGTCTACGCTAAGGGCGTGAGCTATGGCTAGGGAGTCAACCGCCAAGTTTATTCCCCCTTGGCCCAACGGTCAAAGGCGGTCTTTTTCCCGCCGATGACAATAAAACACCCCGCGTAACAAATATATTCTAATCCATATCGATTTTCTAGTCCTATGGACACATTAGGGAGAACCCACGAAGGGGTTTCCACCAAAATCCTAGATTAGAGAACTACTCACACATTTTATCTAAAAAGCAATCTAAACGAAAATCGACCGTTAAAAACATAATCGGACAATAGAAATGAAGTAGTAGCAATGCAATTAACAATATATCAAAGTTTCATAAAGATCTGAACACTTACAAATAAGTATAAAATTCCAGCCGTCACAATAGAGGAAAAAATGAAAATAAAACACAGCTCAGGATCACAGCTCTCGTTTCTTAAAACCTAGGGTTTATATATATATAGAAAACGACGTCACCCGATCGGTTGAAGAATCAACCGATCGGGTGACCTGCTGCGATCTTCGGCAGCGGTCTTCAGAAACTTCACCCAGTCAGGCGACACGGTCGGTTGGCGCAAGCAGCTCGCCGTTTGGATCTTCGCGGTCATCAAGTGAACCGATCGGTTGGAAACGTCGCCCAAAAGACAGAAAGTTGTGATGCTTTGGCACGGTCAGCTGGCGGTCGGGTGATCTCTCCGGGTCATCTCTTGGAGGAATTCGGTTATAGATGAACCGATCGGGTGAAGGTCACCCGATCGGTTGGAGTTCAGCTTCAATTCCAGAGAAGACAGTTGGACTGAACCGGTTGTCGACCCGGTCGGTTGATGCTCTCTTGCTTCAGCGGCTGTCCGGGTCATGCACGGGTGCATCACCCGATCGGTTGGCTATATCCAACCGATCGGGTGGGGCTGAAAGATAGAAATCTTGGTCGTTTGACCCCCTGGATCATGTGTGACGCCTCCCGTTGCTCCGGGGACTTATAATATCATCGTTATGTGTCCCCTACGCTGGCAAACTCCTGCAAACACGCAAAAACATGGAGAAGTGAAAGAAAACTAGAAAATACGAGAAAACGGATACGAGACGGCGGAAAATAACGGAAAAACACAAAAGAAGACGTGCGTGAATATATGAAATATAAACGCACTTCAAAATCCCCCAAGCTGAACCCTTCCTCGTCCTCAAGGAAGACGAGTGAGAGTAGGAGCTCGGAGGGAGAAAAAAAGAGAGAAAGAGAGAAAAAGAGAACTCTAAATCCTAAATCGTCCATCAGGGCCAACAAAATCAAAAACGCCACACCAAGCAAGCAAACGCCAAATCACAACACTTAACCAAAGGAAACGAGTCCAGGCAAGTGTCGTGGGCCCACGCGATGAAGCGCGAGTGAGTGTGATCGTGTGCTAGCAGACGGTGTCGCTATCTACATTGTGATATAAGCTCCATATACACAAATCCAAGAAAAGACCCAAATATCGATTCGATTTGAAATAAGCTGTGAATATATAGCTCAAGCATGCATGAGAGGAAAGTGAGAATCAAAACGTATTATGTGTCAGGGACTCCACAGCTAGGGACTAGGACATCACCACACTATCGCCTAGATAAGAGCTAGAAATTCCCTATTCCAAGTGTTTTCGAAAGCGATGGGGGGTTGAGATGATGTGGTGTAGAACACTCGGTGCAAATTCTCGCCTTCCCTTTATTCACGGCAGGTAGGAAAATATTCACACACATTTTTTTTGGGTTTTGGATATATGTATTTTTTTGGATTTTGGCTATACATATGTATTTTTTTCTTTTCTTTTCTCTTTTCTCCTTTTTTGGGTTTTTCTTTTCTCTCTCTTTTTTTGGATTTTTGGATTTTGGGGTGTATACACGTGTGTACTCTCCCAAGTGGGAGAACGGTACACGACGAGGGGATTTGCGCCAAGTAAAATAAAAAAGAAATCGGATTCTAAGCACTTGGGCAAAGGAAATTTTTCGCTGATATGAGCGTAGGCTAAATGGGTTATCCTAGTCCTAACTATAGAATCCTGACACATGCGAAATGAAGCATACGATATATATATATATATTCATGCATACAGAAGCAAATAAGAGAGGCAAATACCGCATATTCAAATCGAAGCATGATAATCTAGGGGTCATTCCTGGACAGGTATATAAAACAAAATCACAAAGTAGAAGCACACCAGACAGCTAGTCACGACACACGACCCACAGAAAAGCTAAGTGGACCCACGATGCATGAAATGCAAGAGGACTCGGCTTCCTAGGGTTAGTGAATGTGATTATCGAAGCCATACTAGGTGTGTGTGTGATTTTTGTGGCAATTCATCATAGGGTTCATCTCTAGGAGAAAGAGATAAAAAGAAGAAATGAAAAAATGAAAACACGATGAAAACGACTCAAAAACGAAGAAAGCGACGCAAAAGACGCACAAAGTGCGACTCCCCCAAGCTGAAACTTGCATTGCCCTCAATGCAATAAAAGTGAATATGGGATGGCAAAGAAAATGGGGGGGAATACGCACCGACACAAAAAGAAATGAAAAACAAGAAAAACACACATACGAAAAAGGAAAATAAAGAAAATCACACAACACGACATAAAAACAGAAAATAAAAATGGAAAATCACACGACACAACATATATAAACAAACACACATAGAAAACAACACACGACAGCACACAGAAAAATTGACTTCCCCCAAGCTAGACGTGACAAAGCTAGCGATATGATATGATCATGAAAATGCAGTGATATGCAAGGGGTAGGTCAGAAAACAAAATGGAATCAAAAAGCAGGAGAGGAATCGTCCTCGTCCTCCTCTGTGGAAGATGTGGGGGATGCGGGGGAGTAGGCGGGAGAGGTGACTGGTGTGCGGAGAAGTGGAGAAAGTGGTCGAGGTGATGGATCGGTGGGTGTGGATGTGTGAATGATGGGTGGAGTGGTGGTGGTGATGGTGAGTGGGAGTGAAAGGGCGACCAACGCGGTGGTAGATCTGGTAGAAACGGCGGTAGATGGGGTAGATACGGCGATGGAAGAGGATGGTGGGGAAAGTGATCGCGATCGCACCTGTAATTTCTTGCGGTGCACATATGGAGTGACGGAAGTGGAGGGAATGGAAACGGTGGGAGTAGATGAGGTGGTGGGAATGGAAGTGGTGAGAGGAGGGGATGGTCGCCTAGGGGGTGATGGTGGAGGTGAAGAATGTGATGGTGGAGGGGAAAATCGTCGAGGGGGTGATGGTGGTGGAGAGGGGTGTGATGTGGGAGGAGGTGGTCTGTGGACGTGAGTGAGAAGGCGGAGGATGGCGGCCACGTTCCTCTCAAGTGCGAGGAAACGTGGGTGAGTGAAGATGGAAGAGGATGGGACCAAGGAGGTGGAAGAGGATGCGGCAGCATGCAATGCAGCTAACTCAGCCTCGAGATGGAGGCGAGTAGAGGCGGCTCGACGAAAGGTGGAGGTGGTGGTCATGTGGACCGGAGAGGTGGTGTCGGTGGTGATGGGAACAGAAGCCGGGATGGCACTACTAGGCCCAGCCCCGGGGTCTCCACGGGACGCAGGAATGTCCTGCTCGCCTAAGTGGGCAGCAGGGGAAAGTGGTCTGGGTGTGCCCGGGATAAATGAAAGACACAACCCCCCAAGAAACTCAGGATCAGGGGGGAATGTCCAATCTGCCACAAGCTGGATAGTCATGCGAGCGGGGTTGGGCAGAATGGTATAAGGAGCTGGGGGGTGTCCGTAATGGAAGGTGAAACGACCATCGGGGCGGGGCTTAATCATGTGTATATGCCGCAGGACGTCAAGATCTAGACGTGAGGGTCCTGCAACAGTAGGTAGGTCTCGGGGGATGACAATATTAAACTAGGGAGCCAAAGCTATGATCGTGATAAGGCCCCCGCAACAAAGCTTGCCCTTACCGGCGCGGCTAATCTCAAGAAGCTTGGTAACGAGCCAAGCACAGGCATGGACGGGAACAACTGGGGCCCTAAAAGAAATCCCGTCATCACCCCGAACAAAAGCGAAGGTCATGGCCCACAAAATGAAGAGATCAGTGATGGTCACGGTACCTGACTCATCCCTGGGGAAAAACATGCAAGAAATGATTCGGTGGGCCAGACGGAAGATGGGGTGAATGATGGAGGAGGCCTTGGCCTAACCTCAGGGATAGTGAGCGTGTAGGGTGAGGCGGAACCAAAACTGATCGACGTCAAATTTGGGGGATACCCGTAGGGACGGATAGCGCCGTCCCCAAGGATGGGAAAACCAAAGATGTTATTGATGTTATTCAGGTTAGTGCGAATGGTTCTGTTACGGACGCGAAAGATGACGATCGACCCCGACTCACAGACAAGGGTGGATAAAAATTCCAGTGTGAGGGAGGGGTAGGATACCGCGGTGGTGTTTAGGAAAGCTAACCAACCTAAATTGGCGAAGAGAGTCTCGACCTCGGTGAATACCCCGAGATCAATAAGCGTTTGGGTATGGGCAAATTTGGACGAGAGATGCCCACGTGCATCAAGTCTATGATAAAAATCTTTATGCTCTTGATTCCTAAAGCGGTAGCTACGCGGACCCATCAGTGGGTCCTCAGCTGGGATGATAGGGGTTGTGCAGGCTGTGCAGGAGGAGGGCGTGAGTGTGGTGGACGTGTGGTCTTACATCTCTTGTGAGATGACCCCTCCTCTCGCATAATACCCTTACACTTATCTTGATCGTTGGCCATGTGAGTGAGTGAGTGAGTGTGTGTGTGTGTGTGTGTGTGCAAGATGTGATGAATGCACACTGACACGGGCAATCGAGCAAATAGAAATATTAGGGCAAAATATAAAATAGAGCTAAAGAGTGAAGTTACCCAGTAGACTCGAAGATCCTTGCTCGTAGATGACCCAACGCAACACAATGTGATTGAGTGTGAAGCGGCGACGTTTCTTTTCAGCAAATTTCTAGGGGAGAGTTGGGTGGAAATTAGGGTTTGGACGGGGTGAAAATGGGAGATGGAGAGAGAGAGAGAGAGAGAGATCGATGGAGGGAAGGAGATGGAGAGCGGGGGATCGATCTAGGGGGGTTTGTGGTCGGTTGAGGGGAGATCGAGGCTGGTTGGAGGAAGGAGAAGTCGAAACGGTGAGAGAGAATCGAAATCGGGCGAGAGAGATGAATGGGTGTGGGCGCTGTGTATTTATAGGGATTAAGTCGAACCGATCGGGTGAAAACTCACCCGATCGGTTGACAATTAGGTCGAAAAATTTTGCTGAAAAGAGGCTACATGCGAACCGATCGGTTGAGAACTCAACCGATCGGTTGGTCGCTTCACAGTTTTTCCTGAGAATTTAGTACAGCTCACCCGGTCATTCACACGACCACGCATCGTATCAACCGATCGGTTGATTAAATCCCAAATTTTCCAAGACTTCAGCCCAGCTCACACGGTCTGCCACCTGGTCTTACCTTGCTTCACCCAACCGGTTCGTTGGAGAACAGATACGGCCATTGTCTAATACGTCTCACCCGATCGGTTAAGTAGTCACACGATCGGGTGAGGGCTTGTTTCCTGCAAAAATTCACAAATGGCCTAAGTCTCTCGACGGAAGTTCCTGCGGCTGGATTTATTTAAAAAAATAGAAAAAATAAAGCTAAAAATAATCCTAAAAACTAAGATGAAAGTTTAGAGCATGGGTTGCCTCCCATGAAGTGCTTATGTTTAACTTCGTTTGCTCGACGCCCGTAGATGATATTCAAGGTGGACGGGGGTGCAAATTTTATTCAAACAAGGGCAATTAATCCTAATACGCTCTTCTCGCTGCTGAGCAAACGGTGGGTCTACGATCTGGAGTTGAGCAGGAAGCTGCTCTACCTGTTCTTTCTGTGGCTCCGCCAATGTTTTGGTGCCACGAAGACCAACGAACTCCAGCGATGCTCCCCCAAGCTTCTCTCGATGATGTCCACCTAAATCATTCGAAAGAAAAGGTGCATCAGTCCGTGATGAAAAATTCTTCCCCGCAATAAATGTATCCCAAAGAGTATCGTCAAAGTGCAATGTAAAGCGCGGAAAAAGTTGATGATGACTCCCTGAGAATGTGGTGCTATGCCCTGGTGGTGACGCGATGATCTCCTGTCCACGTTCAGCGACGAGCTCGTCAGGTGCTGACATGCCCAGACATATCTCCGTATAATGTGAATTTGGATTCTTTGGAGGGTATGTCATGTCAGTAGTATCTGAATCTAAAAATATGGGGAATGTAATATAAAATTCAGAAATAGGGTCTAAAAGATCTCCCTGAGTGGGAGCAGTAAGCTCTGGTGGATGTGATGCCTCTGGTGGAGTGAGGGTGAGCTGTGGAGGTAGTGGTAGAGGCAAGGGAGCATGAGACTCAATAGAATGAGTTGTGATGTTAACGGCTCCACGCTCTCCCTCCTCATCGATATGGACATCCTCCATGGCCTCCTCGATGCCGTATGTCTCAAAAATCGTACCTTCTGTGGTGCAAGTTGTCGAAGATGTATGAGACACGACTGCTTCACCCACAAAAGTAGAATTGGTAGGTGAAAATGGAATTGGTGAATCCACCTGGCCCTGGGTTACGATGGAATCCTCAATAAATAATTCAATGATAGATTTCTGAGATGGAGATGAGGGTGGTGGTGTTGTCGGGCCTTGATTTACAAAGGAATTCGCCACTAACAATTCAAGATCGGTCGTAGGTGGTGGTAGTGGAAGTGGTAGAGTCATCTGGCCTTGGTTTAAAATATTGTCCTCTAATAAAAATTCAAGGTCAGACATCGGTGGGGGGAGTGGTGATGGAAGTGGAGGTGATATCCAGTGCATTTAAGTTGCAATGGAGTTTTTCCAAGAATAATTCAAGGCTCGACCTTGGTGGAGGATGGGGTGTGGAAATTTGGGGGTAAGGATGGGAGGGTTCTTGATGTAGGTTGTGGGTATATGAGTGTGGGGTGTAGGGTTGGGCACTGAATTGGCAATGGTTGGCCGTATATCCCTGCATCCCACAAGCTTCAAACTGCCACGACCTACGGACAATTCTCATATCCCCCATCTGAGCACCGTATGGCGTGTAAGCATCAAAATTTCCGATGTATGATCCATCGGGCATCCACATAATTCACCTGACAAACAAAAGTTTTGGCTACGACAAGCGCGTCAGTAGTACAAGGAATAGCACAAATTGATAATGGTGGTAGGGAAAGAATATGTTTATTGAAATTTTTATAAATTTTTTTTGGATAAAACGCAGTCTAGCGATCGCGTTCACGAGCTAGTCTCAGGGATTACTGGGTCCTAAATGAAAACAAGCACGTTGCCTCCCCGGCAACAGCGCCATAAAGCTTGACGTCCCCATGGTTTGTGATCATGCAAGTGCAATAAGAGTTTGGGGCGCGAGATTTAAATATTTATAACCGCAAGCACACTGTGTTGTAGTGTGGCTTGGGGGTCGAACACAGGGAGGTGTGGTTGTGCTTGTGTCAGAAAGGACCAAATTCACCCTAAGGGCGAGCTAGCCCGAATCGGTAGATGGGTTGTCACGAAAATTGAATACGAAGGGTAAACAATATAAAGGGAAACCCGGGACTTCGGTTTTCACCCAATCATGTGTTCTCGCTAATACGGTCGGCGGATAGGACAACGATCGGAATTAAGGTTTAATGGTGAGACGTTGCCTCTAAGAGTGATACCAGCGTCCAATGGGCCCGATATTCCGGTCGGTGCCTGATTCGGGTTCAATATTACATATTTAACCCCCCATTTAGCCCTATTTTGTGCTCATGTGATGCTACATTGTTCTCTAATTCATACGTATTTTCTACACATTTATTTATTAGAGAAAACACACTATTTGAGCACAAAACAGCATTTAACGACACATTTCTGCACTTTTTATATTTTTCCTAGCACCGTCTCGGTCTCACGATTCCAACGAATATTTATTTGTATTTTTCTGAGATCTGTGCTAATTACTGTGTATTTTTGAATGCAGGATACAATTTAAATGAGGAAATACGCGAGAAATACGGAATAAATACGAATATACGGTCACAGCCCAATCGGGAAGCGACACGTGGCACGCATCCACCCCTTTCCCGCCGCATCCAACCGCTGGATCTCATCCCGCATTTTCTCGAATACGGGCGACGTGGCCGCTTCCGGACCCTTCGATCGCGATCCAACGGTAGCAGCGACGAGAGATGAAGCGGCGACGCGGCATATTGAGGGCCGTTGGATTCTCATCCAACGGGCAAGATCGCAACGAAGACGCTGCGGCGAGCGCGCGCTCTTCGGGCCACGTGGCTACTGCTGCGCCATCGATACACGATCCAACGGTCCAATATCAACCCGCCTCGTGAAACTTAAGCGAAAACGGAGACGGCGGCGTGGCATTCATCGCAACTGTTGCGCCTCGATCCAACGGCATCGAAGCATCGTTCGAAGCGGGCGTCTGTGGAGCGACGTGGCCGAATTTCATCCACCCGATAGGCGATCAACGGTGTGGATCAACCCGAGCTGGGATCGGAAATGTTAACGGGTGCGAGAGGAAGTGAAGCGGGTTTGGCACGAGATTTAAAGGACAGGTGTCGGTTTGATATTCAATCCCGCTTGGATCGACGGTTCTCGTTTACTCCGCTTTGGATGTGCGGCTGCGATTCGTTCGGGTAAGTTTTGGTGCGGGTTTGGACCCGTTAGCACAACCCAAACCCGCAATCTCTATATATAAGGTATTTAGGTTTTTTTGAGTGTATTCAAGGAGATTGGGGGCGTATTTTGGGCGTATTGGAGGCTCTAGGAGCCGTATTCTCCCCCTGAAAAATTCTGTAAAATTCCAGAGGCTATTTTCTTATTTTCAGAGAGTTTTGATGTATTTTCAAGGATATTTGGTGATGAATTCTTAACTTAAACTCCTTATTTAGTGCTTTTTCTACCGTATTTTGCTATAATCTTGATGTATTTGGCTATGGAACTTGTTTATTCTGAAATTATGAGTAGCTAGAACTTATTTGTGCATGGTATGGAGTAGTTAGGGGATATTATTCGTGTTTATTTGGTTGAAATTCCTTGTGCTTAATCGTTAAACGTCACTAAAATTGTAATCGTTGTTCGTAAATCGACTTTTTTAGATTCCAAAAGAATTAATTTAGTTGATGATCGCCCCAAAAGGGTGAGATTTGATCTCCCCAAAAGGGAGTTTCATACCGTAGTTTTGATCTCTCCAAAAGAGAGTTTCATATCGTATTATAGCTTTAGCGACGATCTTTTTGAATATTGTGATTGAACCCCCAAAAGGGCATCTTCCGATGAATTGCTCCCAAAAGGAGAATTCATTGAGTTATATTGGATATTTTTCCCAGTGAATTGCTCTCAAAAAGAGAATTCATTGTGATATATTCATCAACCAAATTAATACGAATCATTGATCCTAACGAACCCATACCATGTGCAAACTTTTTATAGGTATTTTCATACACGATTTTCTATGTTTATTTTGTTCACGTGTTCACATCACCATCACCGTCACCGTTGCTGAAGTGGTTAGTTTCTTTCCGATAGATTTCTATTTGATTTGAATTGTGGTTGCAACAGATTTCTTCCTGTGGATTCGACATCTGGACTCCCAGATTTTACTACTTGTACGGACTCTTGCACTTGAGAGAGAGCACCTTTTCGGTCCCACCAGTGCCCAGGATGATATGCCGGACTACTCGGATTCGGTCAGTGGGCATTCACATGTCCATTAACACTGACCGACTCCGGGAGCACTAAGCTCGCAACGATAACTCCCAACATCTCATCCTGTCATTCCCACGTGCAAGGATTCGATGTCTACGCGGCTAGGGAGTCAACCGCCAAGTTTATTGCCCCTTGGCCCAATGGTCAAAGGCGGCCTTTTTCCCGCCGATGACAATAAAACACCTCGTGTAACCAATAGATTCCTAATCCCTATCGATTTCCGCATTAGGGAGAACCCACGAAGGGGTTTCCACCAAAATCCCAGATTAGGAAACTACTCACACATTTTATCTAAAAAGCAATCTAAATAAAAATCGACCGTTAAAAACATAATCGGGCAATAGAAATGAAGTAGTAGCAATGCAATTAACAATATATCAAAGTTTCATAAAGATCTGAACACTTGCAAATAAGTATAAAATTCCAGCCGTCGCAATAGAGGAAAAACAGAAAATAAAACACAGCCCAGGAACACAGCTCTCATTTTTGAAAACCTAGGGTTTATATATATAGAAAACGATGTCACCCGATCGGTTGAAGAATCAACCGATCGGGTGACCTGCTGCGATCTTCGGCAGCGGTCTTCAGAAACTTCACCCGGTCAGGCGACACGGTCGGTTGGCGCAAGCAGCTCGCCGTTTGGATCTTCACAGTCATCGGGTGAACCGATCGGTTGGAAACATCGCCCAAAAGATAGAAAGTTGCGACGCTTTGGCACGGTCAGCTGGCGGTCGGGTGATCTCTCCGGGTCATCTCTTGGAGGAATTGGGTTACAGATGAACCGATCGGGTGAAGGTCACCCGATCGGTTGGAGTTCAGCTTCAATTTCCGGAGAAGACAGTTGGGCTGAACCGGTCGTCGACCAGGTCGGTTGATGCTCTCTTGCTTCAGCGACTGTCCGGGTCATGCACGCGTGCATCACCCGATCGGTTGGCTGTATCCAACCGATCGGGTGGGGCTGAAAGATAGAAATCTTGGTCGTTTGACCCCCTGGATCACGTGAGATTCCTCCCGTTGCTCTGGGGACTTATGATATCGTCATTATGTGTCCCCTACGCTGGCAAACTCCTGCAAACATGCAAAACCATGGAGAAGTGAAAGAAAACTAGAAAATACGAGAAAACGGATACGAGACGACGGACAATAATGGAAAAACACAAAAGAATACGTGCGTGAATATATGAAATATAAACGCACGTCAATAGGCCACTCAGAGTGTTTACTAAATGTGTCTGAGTCGCTCGGTCGAGTGACCAAGTCACTCGACCGAGTAGCATATAATTTCCAGAGAGTGGTTTTCGAGACTTCCTTGTGCAGTACACTACTCGGCCGAGTAGGGTCTTCACTCGGTCGAGTGAAAAAGTCACTTGGCCGAGTGGGCTGCTGTTTTCAGCTCCAGACTCTTTGTTTTTGCGACACTTTCTATTTTCTTTTCTCCCGTCAGTTTCTTCCTCCCTTTGGCGTTTGAGCGCATCCCTGGAGTGCTCTCCATCGCCATGGCCGTCCTCCGTTCATATGGTCTCCTATCATCCTTTTCCTGAAATGAAAACAGTAGCCCGTTGTCAGGTTCTTTCTAGACTCTAGACTCTATACACTAACAAAGATCTAAAACAATAATGAAAGTAAAATTCAACTAAAAACTGAGATAGAACATCGGGTTGCCTCCCGACAAGCGCTCGTTTAAGGTCTTGAGCTCGACCCCTTAAGATTCGCGATTAGTGCTCGGTGTTCGGTGCATAGGAGATGCACGTGTCAAACTTGCCAAGAAGGCCGCTTGGGTTCAGTTGTTTCTTTTCGTCAGCTTTCCTTGGCTGTGCCTCATCAAAGGTGGTAGTGGGGGATGACTCCCCCCAAGCTTGGGCTCTTGGCGTCCTTCTTCTTGACCGGCGGTGAGGATTTATTTGCCGGTGGTGCTTCTTTCATGTGCTTCACCGTAGAGAGCTTGCATAGCTCTCTAATCCTAACGACATCAGCGTCGTTCTTCTCTTCATCCGTAAGAGGATCCGATGGGTCTCCCATCATTTCGCCATCTTCGGTATTTAAGATTTTATAAATATCGTTTATGTGCAAAGCTCCAATGGCATGGGGGATGGCGTCGTCAACGGCCTTCTCAAGTAGGTATGACAGATCTTGGGACCAACCTTTAATAAGTTGTATGCTATTTACTTCACCGGCAGGGTCTCCTTCTGAGTAATTCTTGAGCCTTTGTCCATTCACCTTAAATGTGGCACTGTCTTTTCCTTTTATCTCAAAAGCTCCTCCTGGTTGTATGTGTCGAATGGTGAAAGGTCCCGACCAACGTGAGGGGAAGAGTCAAAGTCTAGAGTTGAATAATAAGACCTTATCTCCGACCTTGAAATCTGTCACAGTGATGCGGGCGTCGTGGAGAATTTTGGTCCTTTCCTTGTAAATTCTAGAGCTCTCGTAAGCATCCCGCCTAATCTCGTCAAGCTCATTGATATCTAGAAGTCGTCGCACCGCTGCACTCTTGTAGTCATAATTCAAAGTCTTGATTGTCCAATAGGAGCGGTACTCCAACTCTACAGGCAAATGGCATGCCTTCCCATAAACTAGCCGATATGGGGTCATGTCAATGGGGGTTCGAAAAGCCGTGCGATATGCCCACAATGCATCGTTCACTTTCATGGACCAATCTTCCTTGAACTATCAACTGTCTTCTCTGGAATTTGTTTGATCTCCCGATTCTATGATTTACCCCATACTTCATTAGCATGGCTTCGAACTTGCTTTCTATGAAATGGCTTCATCCGTCACTTATCAATGTTCTCGGTACTCCAAAGCGGGGAAATATGTTTTGCTTGAAGAATTTGGAAACCACTCTCGCATCATATGTCGGGGTAGCGATGGCTTCTACCCATTTCGATACATAGTTAACAGCTAATAGAATATACGTGTTTCCTTTGCTTGACGGGAAAGGCCCCATGAAATCTACTCCCCAATTGTCAAATAGCTTAATCTCCAAAATAGGCTTCATCGGCATCTCATTCTGTTTGGATATGTTTCCCGT
Source organism: Scilla litardierei (assembly GCA_030789695.1). Lineage (NCBI taxonomy): Eukaryota > Viridiplantae > Streptophyta > Magnoliopsida > Asparagales > Asparagaceae > Scilla > Scilla litardierei. The sequence goes on along the minus strand of CM061133.1, from coordinate 181,703,201 downwards.
CCTTTGGCATCTATCACAATATTTGACGAAGTCATGTGTATCCTTGAACATGGTCGGCCAAAAGAATCCGCATTGCAATATCTTCATGGTGGTTTTGGAGGCGGCGTGATGTCCCCCGCAGCGCATATCATGGCAATGTGAAATGATAGAAGTGGCTTCTTCCTTCGAAACACATCTCCGTATAATCTCATCTTTGCATACCTTGAAGAGGTACAGGTCTTTCCAGAAATAGTTACAGACTTCGTGCATGAACCTCCTTTTTTGTTGTGTGGCCATCACATACAGTTTTATCCCGCACGCCAAATAGTTCACATAATCTGCATAACAGGGCATGTCTCCGGGTCTAATGGAGAATAGCTTCTCGTTAGCAAAAGTCTCATCAATTGGCAAGCTATAATCCTTCCCATCACGAACCATCCTTGACAAGTGATCTGCCACAAGGTTGTCCGTGCCCTTTTTATCCCGGATCTCCAAGTCAAATTCTTGGACAAGTAGTATCCATCTTATTAACCTTGGCTTGGCTTCCTTTTTGCTCAATAGGTACTTCAATGCCGCATGGTCGGTGTGCACAATCACTTCTGATCCAAGAAGATAAGAACGAAACTTCTCAATGGAGTAGACCACAGCCAAAAGCTCCTTTTCGGTGGTAGTGTAAATCTTTTGTGCCTCGTCCAGGGTTTTGCTTGCATAAAATATCACATGAAGTTTTTTATCCTTTCTTTGTCCCAACACTGCCCCAATTGCTTGGTCACTAGTGTCGCACATCAACTCGAAAGGAAGATTCCAATCAGGTGGTTGTATGATTGGAGCAAAAATGAGGGCCTCCTTCAATGTATTAAAGGCTTGTAAGAAATCTCCTGAAAAGTCAAAGGGAGCATCTTTAGCAAGTAAAGCTGTCAGATGTCGGGCAATTAGGGCAAAATACTTGATAAAATGACGATAGAACCCTACATGACCAAGGAATCCCTTAATGCCCTTAACATTATTAGGAGGGGGAAGCTGTTCTATTACCTCAATTTTTGCCTTATCAACCTCGATTCTTCTAGATGAGACAAGTGATGTGTCATTAGATTCCACATTTTATTTAAATTATTACACGTCAAAATGATTGCTTATTTACATATTTCATATGCTTTTACACTATTATTTGGAATAATATGACTTTCGGGGCGTTTATGTCCATTTCAAGGATTTGGGGCGATATTGGAGCAATTTGGAGTCAATACGACGATCGACGATGTAAGAGCACCAATGAGACTCATGATGACATGCTCGAGGTGCCAAAGAAGAATACTGGAGCAAGGAAGAGGCAAGAGAGAAGGTCGCTCGATCGAGCTATGATGCGGCGAAGGAATCGAGCGACCCGAAGTGCTGGAAACAGGACAGCCGTGCACTCTTTTAAAATATGCTATTACCTGAGATATTTCAGTATGTTTTTGATATTTTTTCCAGATAGTAGACTTCATGACGGTTCCAACGCCACCAAGAATGCACCAATCGGAGGTCGGATGAGCCCTGGGAAATTTCTGCAAGATGATGCTGCAGTGCTGAATTTCTGCTGAAATCTGTTTGACACCCACTCGACCGAGCAGAGGACTCTACTCGATCGAGTATGGTGAAAATTCTGCTGAAATCTGTCAATTGTTGCTGTTCGACCACTACTCGACCGAGCAGTTGACTGCTCGACCGAGCAGAGTGCTGAAATGTGTTTTCTGACCTCCTATTCGGATGAACATCAGGTAGGTCGACCGAGCAGTTGATTGCTCGACCGAGCAGTTGCATACTCGACTGAGCAGCTATGTACTCAGTCCACACAGGCAGAGCAAGATTTTGGAGGAGAGTTGCAACCTACTGATAGACTCGACCGAACAGCTACCTACGTGGACCGAGCAGACCTACTCGGTCCGAGCAGACAGAGCGACGTTTTGGGTGATTGATCCAGACTTCTGACGTACTCGACCGAGCAGCTTCCTGCTCGGACCGAGTCGCCGTGGGCCCAGGGCTGCATCCAGATCACGATTTTGAGAGGGTTTTCGAAGGGAGGATATATTCGACTGGCAGCCGTCATTTTTGGGAGACTTTTAGATAGATTTTCGGGGAGAACTTTTGTATACTTTTAGAGGAGTTTTTTAGATCTTTTTTAGGGTTTTTCGGCGACGATATTTTTGGGAGTTAGGCTATGCCCTAGGCCCCTCCTTTGTATTAAGATAAGTACTTTTGCCCTTTTTAATTCTATTATTATTTTCTTTGTGATTTCTTATTGTTTATCTCTTTTTGATGCATGCAATGAAATCTTTGTGCGTTCTAATATCTATTGCTATTGCTATGCTTGAGTAGTCTTTTCTAGGGCTAAGGGATTAGCCCATGGATTAGCCCATGGATCTTAGGATTTAGATGCAAAGTTGGGATTTTTATAGTGCGTTGGATATAAATGGGGTTGTATTTTGGTTGATCTAGCAAAATACCTAGGAGAACTCGTACTGAGATCGTGCCCACGGTCGGTGGAATCGATTAGCTTAAGGAGTATCCTACGGATTTAATTAGGAGTTAGTGGATTCAACCGAGGCACGTGACCATGCCTGGCTCGTGCCTTGACGGAATCCACCGACGAACTATATAACTAATTGACGGCTACCGCCATTACGTCAATAAGAGCCACCAAAATACCTCGACGCTCTAACTCACGAGAATGGTACGAGTTGAGAGCGTTCGAACCACGAGAGTTGTGAGAACTTTGTAGATCCTTAATGCATGTATCGTATGCACCTATCGTGCAAGCTGGGTTAATGCGATACGTTAGATTCATGATGCCCAGACGCATGAATTCACTTTCTAGATGCTACAATCCCCTAAATCCCTAATCTTTTATATTTTATTTCTTTCTTTCTTTGTATGGAATCCTCTATTTACGACGTTGAGTGACACAACCTTCGCATCTATCACCATTACGATACTCCATAATCAACATCCACCAATAAACCCGTAAGTCTAACTCAACCTAGGAGTAGATAGGTAGTATAGCACCGCTTCCCCGTGTTCGATACCCGCTTGCCACTATACCGTGCGCTTGCGGTAAACGACATCGTTTCGGAGTTAGTTCCAGCTCGATCAAGTTTATGACGCCGTTGCCAGGGAGGCGTTCCGCCATATTATCTATTTACCACAATTAGGTTGATTAGATTGTGTTTAAAAAAATAAAAAAAACACAAAAAATATATTAAAAAACAGAGAGTGATTTTTCCCCACCACCTGCTACCATTATTATCTTTATCTCTCTTTGTACCACTGACGTCTAAAATATATTAAAAACAGAGAGTGATTTTTCCCCACCACCTGCTACCATTATTATCTTTATCTCTCTTTGTACCACTGACGTCTTTTCCAGGTTGTTTACTTTGCTTGATCAGGTACAGTTGATACAGCGATGGTGCATCCAAGGATGCGACCGGGTTCTATACGATCCTATATATACCTCGCTACATTCTATCAGGATGATGGAGAGTCCTTCAGAGATGCATTATGCAAGTTCGAAAGAATGTTAGGGATGTTCCATACGGAGTCAGACCATGAGTGGGATGGTTCCAGGCTATTTGATATCTTTGTTGGAAGACTAAAGGGCCCCTCACGTGAGTTTATGAAGAGAATGCAAGTGGAAAAGTTCAGTTATTTGCAGTTGGCAGCAACCTTGGAGCAAATGATAGATGACGCTCGATCTATCGGTTCGCTAACCGTTACGGTAGGTGAACCATCCAACCAAGTATTCATCGATTTTGTTATGGCTAATGTCTCTGATGCAGGTACTATCATAGATGGAGTGTATGCTTCACTTGAAGGTGATCATATCCACCTTTACATCGTCAACACTCCACAAATAGAGACATCTGAGCTGCCAGAGGAGGACACATATATGGACCTAATGAGAAGCATCGTGGATGCAGTTCGATGCACCGGTCCATAACAATAACGGAAGGTGACCCTTTTGAGTTTGGATTTCAAAACTTTATTACTCATCGTATCTCTTCCACAGGCACAATTGATGATGGAGTCTACGCTCTAGTTGAGGGGCACAAGACCCACTTTTATACCATGGACGAGATACAGGAGCCCATAGAGCCACCTGCACCTACTATTGAGAGGGCCAAGCCATGCAATCAGGTGCCTCGAGTTCCAGGACAAAAACGAAGACATAGGCGTAGAAAGGAGAAGATGAAATTCACTTTGCCTACTATACAAGATGAACCCGAGGAGGAGGCCGAAGCAGTGCATCACGAGGAGGCCGAGCTATATTTATTTTACATATTGCATGCGGAGCCAGAGACTTTCGCCGAGGAGGTCGTGCGTCGGGACGAGGACACAACCATTCATGAGGATCCCGAGCAACACCCTCCTCCTTCAGAGCTTCTGCAGCCACCTCGTCCTTCCACGGACTCTGAGGACCACCCACCAGAGCTTACTGCTCCCCTTCAAGGAGATCTCTTCACTCCCTCGCCCTTTACATTTGATTCCCCTCCTGTGTATGATGTTTATTATGATTCAGATTTCGATGACTCATTGCACCTTTTGCAGGATACACATACATATGATCAAGAGGTACAATGTGACGTATACGAGGAGGAGAGTGAGGAGTTAGCACACATGGATGTTGTTGAATATGATCGGGAGGTGCGCTGGGATGAGTCTGACGATGATGAGGAGCATCCTGACGAGACCCACTCTATTATGCCAGAGTTACCTGAGGAATTATAAGAAAACGACGAGGAGTTGATTGACATGGTGCACAAGCATATCGATCTATTTCCAGGGAAGTGTTGTCAACCATGCTTAATTTTAAATACTTATGTTGATGACCCTCTTTGGAATACATTTTTTTGGGGAAAAATTATCCCCATCAGATTGATGCGGCTTATCTCTTTCAGGGTATAGGTGGAGTCCTTGGAGAGATACTGGGAGTCGCATTACTAGAATCTGATGGAGCCTATGGAGATACGCACCTGGCGGAGCCACGGAAAGTGCAGATAGAGCAGCTGCCTACACCGGCAAAGATTCTGGATCCGCCTTTTGCTATAGGTGATACCAATCTAGTAGTGTAGTATTTTATGCTTTTAATAAACACGAATCCTCTCGGCAGCGAGAGGACCATATAGGATTTTATATGCTTTCATTAGCTTAATAAATTCACCCCCATATGATGGCTCAATTTTCTTTTGCACCCAACCCATTATTTATCATCAATGCCCACCGTTATATTTGGTGCTTATTTCACCTCTCTCCCCAATTTTTATGTGATGTTTAAGCTTGGGGGAGAGAAACTATTTTGCTGAATGCCCCCCATCTTATTGTTGTCCTCTATTTATATCATATACACATTGAGGACAAAGTGATGTTTAAGCTTGGGGGAGTGCATTAGTGCACGCACTTTGCTTCATTGTGAAACACATTTCGAAATTTCCATATGAACCATGTTCACCTCTATATTTATGTCTCATATGCTTTATTTTCTATGAAATATCGTGGATTTATTTTTTTATGAACTTTGATATCTGTTAGATTAGAGTTTAATCCTTGATTAGTGTATCTTTGTTAATATGCTTTTACATAGTAGAATCCATAGTTTCACAACCATATTCTCGAAACAGTTACGCTAAAAATGAATGAATCAAATCTGAAAATTATTTGACTCCTGCGTGATTTGCTTGATAACTATATTGCTTCATGGCTGTTTAATGATTCAAAAGAGATAGGATAACCCCACGACAACCAAAGTAGTGATGATTAGGATTCCTAAAACCGAGCCATGTCTAGATTCTATGCTTTTTCTTTTTCTTTTGTGAATAACCAATAAATGATCGTTGATCATGTTTTGCATTCCATCGCATTTACGCGAGTTTGCAAAAATCCCAATAATGCAAAAATCAAACAAATATCCTTAATAAAAGGCCCTAAGGGTTCTTCGTAACCCAATGACGAAAGATCGTCTGGTCTGGGATGCATAGGCCGCTTCTTGTATATATTGAGTTATCTCGTGTATACAAAGAAAGAAAAATGCATATGAAATATTCATATAACCAAAAACAATATAAAAGTACAAAAATCCCATATCCTTATCTCCATTTCTATATAGAACAAAGACATGGCAAAGTTGATGGGTTCTAGGAGTCTTGAAATGGTCGTAGTGTGGTGATGCCTCATCTTGATTGAATTTGCTAAATTCATTTCATGAAGTATAACAAAATACCACGCATGCTTGAAAATGTTTGATCATGACATACTATACTACTTAGAGAATGAGTTGTGAACATTGGTTTCATTTCTATGAACTTAGTATATTGCATAATAAAATATGATATGATATATCTCTAATCTCTTTTTATTGCTTATCAAGTTCATTTTATTTATTGAAATCCACGTTATTTTAATTCGAGCGAGACTTAAGTATTTGTTGTGTATATGTGTTCTAATTTCATATTGATGTGTGTTCACGAGACCTTGCATATCTTGGGTTCTTGTGCTTTCTGAATTAAGGTTGAACCCCTTGTCTCCATTATATGCCGCCGCCTCACATCTCTATTGTATCCATTTCCCGTGTTCGCTTCTTACTACTCTTTCTCGAGGACGAGTAAGCTGTAAGCTTGGGGGATTTTGATGTGTCACTATATTCCACATTTTATCTAAATTATTACACATCAAAATGATTGCTCATTTACATATTTCATATGCTTTTATACTATTATTTGGAATAATATGACTTTCGGAGCGTTTATGTCCATTTAAGGGATTTGTGGCGATATTGAAGCAATTTGGAGTCAATAAGATGATCGGCGACGTGAGAGCACCAATGAGACTCATGATGAAATGCTCGAGATGCCAAAGAATAATACTGGAGCAAGTATGGGGTAAGAGAGAAGGTCGCTCGATCGAGCTATGATGCGGCGAAGGAATCGAGCGACCCGAAGTGCTGGAAACAGGACAGCCGTGTACTCTTTTAAAATCTTCTATCACCTGAGATTTTTCAGTATTTTTCTGATATTTTTACCAGATAGTAGACTTCATGACGGTTCCACCACCACTAAAAATGGACCAATCGGAGGTCGGATGAGCCCTGGGAAATTTTTGCAAGCTGATGATGCAGTGCTGAAATTCTGCTGAAATCTGTTTAACACCTACTCGACCAAGCAGAGGACTCTACTTGACCGAGTAAGGTGAAAATTCTACTGAAATCTGTCAATTGTTGCTGTTCGACCACTAATTGATCGAGCAGTTGACTGCTCGACCGAGCAGCGTGCTGAAATGTGTTTTTCTGACCTCATATTCGGCTGAACATCAGGTTGCTCGACCGTGCAGTTGATTGCTCAACCGAGCAGCTGCATACTCGACCGAGCACCTACGTACTCGGTCCGCACAGGCAGATCGTGATTTTGGAGGCGAGCTGCAACTTACTAACAGACTCGACCGAGCAGCCTTTTACTCGACCGAGCAGCTACCTACTTGGACCGAGCAGACCTACTCAGTCCAAGCAGACAGAGCGACGTTTTGGGTGATGGATCCAGACTTCTGACGTACTCGACCGAGCAGCTTCCTGCTCGGACCGAGTCGCTGTGGGCCCAGGGCTGCGTCCAGATCACGTTTTTGAGAGGGTTTTCAAAGGGAGGATATATTCGACTGGCAGCCGTCATTTTTTGGAGACTTTTAGATAGATTTTGGTGGAGAAATTTTGTATACTTTTAGACGAGTTTTTTATATCTTTTTTAGAGTTTTTCGGCGACGATCTTTTGGGGAGTTAGGCTATGCCCTAGGCCCTCCTTTGTATCAAGATAAGTACTTTTGCCCTTTTTAATTCTATTATTATTTTCTTTGTGATTTCTTATTATTTATCCTTTTTGATGGATGCAATGAAATCTTTGTGCGTTCTATTATCTATTGCTATTGCTATGCTTGAGTAGCCTTTTCTATGGCTAAGGGATTAGCCCATGGATCTTAGGATTTAGATGCAAAGTTGAGATGTTTATGGTGCATTGGATATAAATGGGGTTGTATTTTGGTTGATCTATCAAAATACCAAGGAGAACTCGTATTGAGATCGTGCCCACGGTCGGTGGAAACGATTAGCTTAAGGAGTATCCTACGGATTTAATTAGGGAGTTAGTGGATTCAACCGAGGCACGTGACCATACCCGGTTCGTTCCTTGAGGGAATCCACCGATGAACTATATAACTAATTGACGGCTACCGCCATTGCGTCAATAAGAGCCACCAAAATACCTCGAAGCTCTAACCCACGAGAGTGGTACGAGTTGAGAGCGTTCGAGCCATGAGAATGGTAAGAACTTTGTAGATCCTTAATGCACGTATCGTATTCACCTATCGTGCAAGCGGGTTTAATACGATACGTTAGATTCATGATGCCCTAGATGCTACAATCCCCCAATAAAACCAATGCAACGTAAGAGTTGTAATGCCCTGTGTAGCTACTGCACATGTACTAGAGGGGGGTGAATAGTACTTTAAAATAATCAAGAGAGTTATTCCTAATTATTGTGCAAACATACAAACAACAATGCGGAATAGACTACAAACAACAAGAATAGACAACGCAAACAAATGAAGTAACGGGTTCAGATCCACCCAAGTCTCCCCGACTTTTTCCCGTTGATCATACGTCCCAACCACCCGGATCCCCTCCGGATACTTGAGTTAGAAACCACTAACCCAAGATTTCCTTTAGCCCACTTGCGGAAACCCCACAAGTGAAATCGACCTACAATCGATGTCCGTGTATCCCACAACCCGGGAACACGCAAACCTTAATCCCACAACCTGGAACTAAGCAAACTCTCACAAACCGAGAGTAACAACTTGTAAAACCAAAGTAAATGAAACAATGAAATACTTACCACAAAATCCTATGCCTTGAGTAAAACTTACGATTTTAGGGCAAGAAGGATTTTGGGGAAGATGAAGTCACCAAACCCTAGCTCCAAGAAGTTGACCAGCAATAGAAGCCTAGGGTGGAGTTGGTGACCTTGATTCAAGCTCTTGGCTTGGAAGGCTCACAATGGAGAGAATCTCTCTTGAGGAATTAGGGCTCAAGAAGTTGAGGGAGAGATTCTTGTGAGAAGAGAGAGCTTTGGAATAGAGTTGAATGGCTCCTCTTTGATTTCTCTAAACCTCTAAAATGACAGCCTTGAATACTAGGAAAGAACCCCTCCAAGTATATATAGGATAGAGGAAAGAGAGAGCAAAAATCGTGGCATTAAATGCACCAACGGCTCTATTCTGAAGCAGTCTAGTCGGTCAAAGAAGGATCACTGATCGACTAGTTTCTCAACTAGTCGGTCGGTGATTCAACATGAACCAACTAACTGGAGAACAGCCAAATGAGAAAGTTCAGACACAAAGAACTAGTCGGTCTATGAAGACTTGCCAACCAACTAGTTTCACAACTAGTCGGTCGGTGAGTGTTCTTTGACCGACTAAGAGTTGAAATAGTATAGTCTTAAATCAAGGAGAACTAGTCGGTCAGAGAACAAATCCTAACCGATTAGTTTCTCAACTAGTCGGTCGATGATTGTTCTTTGACCGACTAACGATAAACAGTAGCTCAGGCTGTGAAAATGAGATATAACTAGTCGGTCCATGAAGGATTCCAAACCGACTAGTTTGACAACTAGTCGGTCGGTGAACCTTCTTGGACCGACTAATTGGTCAACAGTGAATGAGCTGAAATGAGCAAGTAGATCTAGTCAGTTCAAGAAGAATTACTGACCGACTAGATTGCCATCTAGTCGGTTGGTTCTTCTTCTTGAACCAACTAAGATGCACTAGAAGCCGCGAATCGAAGCGCGAGGCTTCGGGAAAGTTTCTATGGGCTTTTATGATAATCCTAGCTCTAATAATGTAAGACCTACTCAAGGCTTAACATTCTACGGAAAGAAACTAGAAGACTATAAATAAAACTTGACGAACCGTCTTCAAAAGCTTCAATCCGAATCTCTTGACGTCAATAATACTCCTAGAGCTTCAACAAAGCTTCAGGCACACGATCACGCGCTTTGAGAAGTCTTGACACGTCGCTTTTGATATACGTGGAGTTTTGGCGACGATCTCCATAACTGCGCTCACAAAGGAGTTAGTTCACAATATTTATGTTTGCTCATCATCAAAACCAAATCCAGGGAATCAATACTCAACATTCTTGTAATGTCTAGTTGCGACGGAATTATAAGCTAGTTGGGGATGTGGGTAGGGCTTTCGTTCAACTCGCTCCGGGTTCCGATCTATATGACCTCCGGGCGGTACAAAGTACACATCTTCCGTGATTGCCCAAATCCTGGCGCCAAAAAATCATCACATTTTCGGATGACCCGTCGAAGGACGCAATCATGTCCGACCTCTCACCATCCCCCGGCAATGCCAACTAAACTCTTAAATGAGAGGCGAGTGACCGCTTCTCAATCAATTGATTCCGGAGCAAGTAGGCTACAAAATCTCCCTCCTGCCTGAAACACTACCGCCTCGGCTCTTTACACTTGCGGTATAGCAAGTTGGTATATTCGTATATCCCTTGCCTGAGCAGTGAACAAATCCGGGGAATCAATACTCGACATTCTCCCCCTTTTTGGTGATGACAACCCAACATAAATAATAATCAATAATAATGATGCAAATGAAATTTACTTACTCCCCCTGCATTGATGACACGTTAGTTCCGTATTCAATAGATAATTATACGCATCAAGCAGACGAGGAAAGTATAAAATGTGAACTCAAGTATTGCAGTTTAGGATCTAAATCCATTTTTATATCTTAACTCCCCCTGAATCTAACATATCAAATTAGATTCATGGTAAAATGCTTTAAATTATCATTTAGCATATTGTCATTATTAATTCTCTCCCCCTTTGGCATTAGCAAAAAGAGCGGGAGGAGATCAACGACAACAACAATGGCTAAGAAATAAAAGCACGAGAGTCTAAGAATACGACCACGGTCCAAATGACACCTATGTAAAATACCAAATGTAAAATACCGAATAAAATCAAAGCGTGCCAATGAGACCATAGTCGAAAAATGAAAAACGAAATCATCAAAACTCAAATCAATTTCACGTATTGAGTTATGGAACATACTCTCCAATATCAACAATTTTGGTTAATTTAGTGCATGGAAAACAATTCTATGTTTTCATAAAAGTAAATCTATTTAACCAAAATAATCGTCGATCGACGAAGTCAATATCAGAGACATAAATCCAATGTGCACAAGAAAAAGATGCACACAACATACAACACCAAAAGTCACAACATCGATTGAAAAGGATCACAAAGAATAAGCATTCCAAATCTAAGTGAAGTGTGCGATGTGAGGTGACAAGGTGATTAAACCAATATGCAATCAATAACATGCAACAGTGTTATGCCAAAAATAGAGATAGAAACTTCGAGAAATTTATGGCATACACAAATCTAGTACAAGCATGCATTCCAAAAGAGATACTCACTAAATGAGTCAATATTAAGAATGGAATGCCATGAGCATACGAAAGAATAATAATTATACCATAAGCTCAAAACTAGCATCAAGATATGCATGAGATAGTCTAAAACACAAAGAGACATCTACATGCATTCAACACAAATGAATACCAAATGTATATCAAATGTAAGAATATACTTACAACATTAAGCTCCTCCTACTTTGGTGCATTACTAAAGCACCATCAACTCCATTTGAATGAAAAACTTTGCAAGTCAATGAGTTGGTAGGGTTGGTATCCCACGGTGGATTGAACCTAGAAAACATAACATGGAGCTAAATTTTTATTTGTCACTCCTTCTCTTACTCTTGAGTACCTGAAGATAAACATATCATTCCATGGTACCCAAGGTCATTGGGTCCTAAGAGATTAGACCTTTGGAAGCCAAGTCCAATTGGACTTAGACTTCCCAACGAAATCATCATTGTGCACGACATTCATAAAATACGAATTAATATATGCTTCTTTTTCATGCATGCTAGTGTTCTTCGGGCCCCAAATAGTGAATTTCTTGGGATCCCTATTCCTATTGGGAGCATGCATACGTTGTTGATGTCTACGTGATGCATGTGGCCTATGAGGAGGTGGCCTAGGAAATGCATGTCGTGGGTGAGCATATGGCACATGATGAAATGGTGCATGATGATAAGTGTTCATATGATAGTGTGGATGAACATATGCATGTGGAGGAACACATGCATGAGTGTGTCTCACATGGTGTGCACGTGCTCGTGAACGTGGAGCATAAAAATCATCATACGTGCGAACATGTGGGGTAGGATGTGTGTTCCTACGTGGCATGGTATACATGAAAGCATGACCCTTCTTTGGAGGTCCACCCAAAGTGGGTTTCCTTCCAAAAGAGGGTGTGTGCCTAGTGAAAGCACCATTGGTAGAAGAACTACCCATGGAGTGTTTACTCCCACTAGTTGAGACTTCGGAAGATGGCCTAACAAAGGTCGTGGCCGATTTCGATGAGTCTCCCATCTTACACCCCAAACCAATGTGATGATTGGCTGGAAGTAAGTCATTTATGATATTATCCAAATGGCCCTTACCTTTATTGAATTTATCAATTCGGCCTAATGTGTACTCATACTTCTCGGTGAGAGAATGCATAGAAGCATCCAAGGTGGACACTTGCGATGTGAGTGCACAAACACGAGACTTGAGATTCTCATTCTTAATACTCAAAGTTGGGTTTCGAGAAATCCAATCCGCTATCTCATGTTCATCCGAACTCTCAATATGAACATGCTCAAGTTGAGATTTGAGATTTACAATCTCATTTCTCACATCTTCAACAACGGTGTCGTTGTTGTTGATGATAGGCTTAGGCGAGGTTTGAAGACTAGTTAGCTCATTTTTAGTCTTAATAAATCTATTAGCCAATTTAGAAAACTTATACCAAAGTTGTTCGTTGGCTAATCTAAGTTCATCCATGGTTACCACTTCGCCTTCATCCTCGCTTTCATCGGAGGAGGTCTCTTGAACATATTCCTCTTTTCCCATGAAGCACATGTGTGCTTTCTCCACTTGTTTATCATCTGACTCTCCACTTGAGGAGTCATCTTCCGAGTCGGTGAATGAGCCGACAAGCCCTTTCTTGTACCCTTTCTTGTACTTCCTCGACTTGTCGTACTTGGATGCCTTCCACTTCTCCTTGTGTTTGTTGAGAGGACAATCCGGCTTGATGTGTCCTGGCTTGTTGCATTTATAACACACAGGAGTAGATGCATTAGTAGAACTAGATTTAGCTTTGTTCTTGAACTTACCTTTTCAGAAGAATCGGTCGAACTTCTTTGCCAAATCGGCCAAAGCTTCTATGTCCAACTCGTCTTCCGATTCTTCATCATCGGTAGATGTAGATGGAGATGGAGCGGCCTTGAATGCAATCGTCTTTTTCTTTGGCACGTCTTGCTCAAAGTAAGACTTCATCTTCTCCTGCATCTTGATCTTACTGTCCTTGCGTACCTCATAAGACAACAAGGTACCCATTAGTTGTACGACAGTATACTTATTCATATTGTTACTTTCCTCGATGGAGAATGTACGCTTCTCCCAACAAGAAGGAAGTCCGTCAATAATCTTTGCGACTTTCTCCTTTTGGGTATAGATCTTCCCAAGAGCTTCCAACTCGTTGGATATGTCCACGAAATGAGCATAGTACTCCTTCATACTTTCACCCTGTTCCATGTGAAATAATTCGAACTCTTTGTTAGCAACAACGAGTTTAGAGTCTTTTACCGTACTCATTCCTTCGTGCAAGATGAGGAGTTGGTTCCATATTTGATATGCACTCTTATATGTGCATATCATGTTGAAGTCTTCGGGCTCCAACGCACATTGCAAGGCATTCATTGCCTTGGCATTGTTTACCTCCCCGGCGACCTCCGAGGTAGTCCACTTAGCGAAATCTTCTTCTTCGGGCTCGACGTACTCCGTCAACGTGGCTCTCCATAGTGAAGCGTTCCGGAGGAAAGTTTCCATCCGGCATTTTCAGTACCCATAGTTGGTACCGTTGAAGAAGGGAGGCCTTGTCGAGGAGTGTCCTTCCATCACCGAAGAAGCTCCTTCACGGTTCCTGAAGGTGCTATATTCTGAAGGTGGACGAACGTTCTTGTTGTCGTTGGTAGACATAGCTATGAACTTGGCTCTGATACCAATTGTAATCCCCTGTGTAGCTACTGCACATGTACTAGAGGGGGGGTGAATAGTACTTTAAAATAATCAAGAGAGTTATTCTTAATTATTGTGCAAACATACAAACAATAATGCGGAATAGACTACAAACAACAAGAATAGACAATGCAAACAAATGAAGTAACAGGTTCGGATACACCCAAGTCTCCCCGACTTTTTCCCGTTGATCCTACGTCCCAACCACCCGGATCCCCTCCGGATACTTGAGTTAGAAACCACTAACCCAAGATTTCCTTTAGCCCACTTGCGGAAACCCCACAAGTGCAATCGACCTACAATCGATGTCCGTGTATCCCACAACCCAGGAGCACGCAAAACCTTAATCCCACAACCTGGGACTAAGCAAACTCTCACAAACAAAGAGTAACAACTTGTAAAACCAAAGTAAATGAAACAATGAAATACTTACCACAAAATCCTATGCCTTGAGTAAAACTTACGATTTTAGGGCAAGAAGGATTTTGGGGAAGATGAAGGCACCAAACCCTAGCTCCAAGAAGTTGACCAGCAATAGAAGCCTAGGGTGGAGTTTGTGACCTTGATTCAAGCTCTTGGCTTGGAAGGCTCACAATGGAGAGAATCTCTCTTGAGGAATTAGGGCTCAAGAAGTTGAGGGAGAGATTCTTGTGAGAAGAGAGAGCTTTGGAATAGAGTTGAATGGCTCCTCTTTGATTTCTCTAAACCTCTAAAATGGCAGCCTTGAATACTAGGAAAGAACCCCTCCAAGTATATATAGGATAGAGGAAAGAGAGAGCAAAAAATCGTGGCATTAAATGCACCAACGGCTCTATTCTGAAGCAGTCTAGTCGGTCAAAGAAGGATCACTGACCGACTAGTTTCTCAACTAGTCGGTCGGTGATTCAACATGAACCGACTAACTGGAGAACAGCCAAATGAGAAAGTTCATACACAAAGAACTAGTCGGTCTATGAAGACTTGCCAACCGACTAGTTTCACAACTAGTCGGTCGGTGAGTGTTCTTTGACCGACTAAGAGTTGAAATAGTATAGTCTGAAATCAAGGAGAACTAGTCGGTCAGAGAACAAATCCTAACCGATTAGTTTCTCAACTATTCGGTCGATGATTGTTCTTTGACCGACTAACGATAAACAGTAGCTCAGGCTGTGAAAATGTAGATATAACTAGTCGGTCCATGAAGGATTCTAAACCGACTAGTTTGACAACTAGTCGGTCGGTGAACCTTCTTGGACCGACTAATTGGTCAACAATGAATGAGCTGAAATGAGCAAGGAGATCTAGTCGGTTCAAGAAGAATTGATGACCGACTAGATTGCCATCTAGTCGGTTGGTTCTTCTTCTTGAACCAACTAAGATGCACTAGAAGCCGCAAATCGAAGCGCGAAGCTTCAGGAAAGTTTCTATGGGCTTCTATGATAATCCTAGCTCTAATAATGTAAGACCTACTCAAGGCTTAACATTCTACGGAAAGAAACTAGAAGATTATAAATAAAACTTGACGAACCGTCTTCAAAAGCTTCAATCCGAATCTCTTGACTTCAATAATAGTCCTAGAGCTTCAACGAAGCTTCAGGCACACGATCACGCACTTTGAGAAGTCTTGAGACATCGCTTTTGATATATGTGGAGTTTTGGCGACGATCTCCATAACTGCGCTCACAAAGGAGTTAGTTCACAATATTTATGTTTGCTCATCATCAAAACCAAATCCGGGGAATCAATACTCAACAAGAGTCATAGCCTAGCGTCGACATCTGACGGTCCTAGCGACGAGTCCTAAAGCCCTAATCTTTTATATTTTATTTCTTTCTTTCTTTGTGTGGAATCCTCTATTTGCGATGTTGAGTGACACAACCTTCGCATCCATCACCATTACGACACTCCACAATCCACATCAACCAATAAACCCGCTAGTCTAACTCAACGTAGGAGTAGATAGGTAGTATAGCACCGGTTCCACGAGTTCGATACCCGCGTGCCACTATACCGTGCGCTTGCGGTAAACGACATCGTTTCAGAGTTAATTCCAGCTCGATCAATAAGATGCCTTAGAACTATTCCCTCGATGACCATGAAATGGCATTTCTCCTAATCAAGTGTGAAATTATTTTGTTGGCATCTTTTAAGGACCTTAATAAGATTAGCCAAACATGAGTCAAATTTGCTGACATAAACAGAAAAATCATCCATAAAGACTTCCATGATGTCTTCAATATAATCAAAAAAGATGGACGTTATGAACCTTTGAATGGTGGCGGGGGCATTACAAAGACCGAAAGGCATCCTATGGTAAGCATAAGTACAGTAAGGGCACGTAAAAGTAGTCTTTTCTTGGTCATCTTCTTGTAAGGGAATCTGAAAGAATCCCAAATACACATCCATATAGCATAAGTATCTATGTTTGTCGAGGCGTTCTAGCATTTGGTCAATAAAGGGCAGTGGGTAATGGTCCTTCTGGGTGGCTTTATTCAATTTTCTGTCATCATTACACATCCACCAACCCGTGACGGTCCGTGTGGCTATAGATTCTCCCTTATCATTTTTTATTACGGTCATTCCCCTCTTTTTAGGAACGACGTGAGCCGGGCTAACCCATCTGCTATCAGAAATAGGATAGATGATATCGGCTTCAAGCAGTCTAAGGATCTCCATTTTAACCAACTCTTTCATGTTAGGGTTTAACCGCCTTTGAGGCTCTATGGTGGTGGCTTCAGTGTTTTCAAGATGGATCCTATGGGTGCACAGCCTAGGGCTAATCCCCTTGAGGTCAGAAATGCTATAGCCAAGGATATCCTTATGGCTCCAAAGGACATCTAAAAGACTCTCAAGTTGATGGTGGCTGAGGCTAGCCTTAACAATCACCGGATAGGTCAATTTATCCCCCCCCCCCCCCCCCCACAAATGCATATCTTAGGTTAGGAGGTAATTGTTTCATTTCTACCTCAGGAGGCATTGTACCCCCTGCCTCCTTTTCCTATGAAAGCATGGCGTCTTCGATCGCATCTATGTTTACTTCCTCCTCAGAAGGTAGGCTCTCGCATGCTGACTTAAAATCACTGTTTGGCGAGGATGGTGCATCGGAGTAGGTGCTATATGACTCTGCTCTCAGGTCAATGGGACTACCATTCTCCTCTTGTTCATACCTGACTTTAAAAGATAAGTCAGTGCATACATCGGTGTTGCAGAAGGGATCGTCAAGTATACTTCCCTAAACATCGGTATGCCAAATTAACTCTTCACAAGCATCGATCTCTCCGGTGCAAGCTTCGATGCCTTTCGTTATTTCAGGCTGAGGGATCCCGCCAACTTCAAAATGCAACTTATCATCCCTAATGTCGACTCTGATGTTGCCCTTGATCGTTTCTTCTGGGGAAATTTGATCAATAATGAAATTAGCAAACAATTGCTCAAGGTGGTCCTCCATATTAATGGCCAAGGCCCCTATGGATTGGACCTCATCCACAAGTTCCTCTAGAATGGGTGCAAAGGTGTCATCATATTGCGGGCTAGAGCCTGTTCTCATCATCGTGTCTCCCAGGTAACCTGTTAAGAACCAATTGAAAAATCTGGAAGAACACGTCAATATGAGCGTCAAATAAAAACAAAAGTACATTTGGCTCGTGGTCAATTATCATAACTCTTGCGGGCTAGTTTGGCTAATCATACACCTTGTGGGACGGTTTGGCTAGTCTGGCTCGTGTTCCAGTATCATAAAACATGTCGGCCGGTTTGTATGGATCTGGCTTGTGGTCCAGAAAAGTACATGTGGGTGGAGTTGGGTTTGCAGGCACTAGTCGGAAGTAAACGGTTCACCTTCGAGGGTACGAGAAGGTAGATTCACTTGCTATTCGCCTAACGACATGAACCTTAGTCACTAGTTAGATACACTCATGAATATCTTGAAAACTACTATCTTAAAATGTATGACATGTAAAACTGTTACTGCTTTCACTAGAACTGCCATGCTAAAGTAATTTTTGTTCATACTGCTTAGAATCTTAATTGTTCCATTATTCATAATGCTTTAACTGCCATGTAAAGTATTTTTGAAAACCTTGCCGAGGGTCTCATTTATACTTATTGCTTGCCAAGGACCCTTGCTGACATACATTTCTATGTTGTTTGAAATGTATGTCAGGTCACGAGATAGGTTACCTTGAGGACGAGCTGCTTGAGGAGACTGATCCACTGGACCAGGAGTACGTTGATCCAGGAGTTCTCCCACTGAGGACTAGTTACTGAGCGTTAAATTTTGCTGCTTAGGATTTCTTTTGTTGCACTTTTGTAGGGTGTGCACCCATCTTGTAGAACTCTGTAGTTTGTTCGGCCATGCTTGGGGCCTTGTTACTTTTGAGTACTTTCTTTCTGGATGTTGGCTTTTAATTCATGGTTATTCTATTGTTTCTGAAATGCATGCAAGTTCATGCGTATGGTTTTTATTCACAGACGCTTATTGGGTTTGAGTTTCACTGCTTCAGCCCATGCGGACCCGCTCGCATCCTCGCTCTCAAGTACATTGGGAATCATGGATTGACAGGTTTTTGTGGTGGCCCATCGGGTCCATGCATTATGCAAAACTTCAGAACAATTGAAATATGATCATTAGCCAAAACGTTTGGATTTATCTCGTACACAAAATTTAACCGAGTTCTTGTCTCAGCATGGCAGAGAGACACAACACCAGGAACAGAAAAAGAGCCAGTGGAAGTGGTACTCCCGACATCAATGAACTCCTCGGAGTCATGAGAGGAATATTGGAGATCTAACAGTAACTGATGCAGCAGGGCCAGCAAGCTGCTCAGATTGCATCACCATCCCCTCGAGCTGAACCTGGATTTATGCAATTCCATGAGCTACAACCCAGGAGCTTCTCTGGAAGGGAAGGGCCTCTGGATGATGAAGAATGGGCCCAAGGGACGGTGGACAAGCTGAGTGTTGCACGTATCCCTCAGGCAGGATGGGTTGATGTCATGAAGCTTCAACTGACTGACAATGCTCGGGGTTGGTGGCAACTGGAAGAAAGACGTTTGGTCAGGCCCATCTCTTGGGGCATGTTTCAGGAAAGGTTCAACGTCAAGTATTTTACCAAGACAGCGAAAAGAGAACTTCAGCAACGCTTCTCCAATCTGGTCCAAGGAGATAGGACTGTTGACGAGTATGAGGCCAAGTTTGCAATGCTCAACTGCTTTGCACCCCACAAGGTCGAGGACCCAGAAGACTGTGCGTTTCAATTTCGCCAAGGCCTGAATCCCAAAGTTCAAGCCTCAACGACCTCGGCGAAACTAACGACCCTTCAGTACATTTTGGATGCTGCAAGGAGCCATGAAGTTGTAGCCAGACTTTCAGTGGGACCTCAAGCTGGCGGAAGCAAGCGTCCCAAGTAGCCACCTAGGATTGCGCCCAAGGGCAATTTTTGACCTCCCCAGACCACACAGTTCAAGAGGTCAGCTGCTCCTGTCAACCGATCACATCTAACCGGTTTCTTCTGTGGCAAGACCGGACATCAGAAGAAGGATTGTAGATAGATGCTGAACCAATGCCTGATATGCAGAGCATTTGCACACGTTGCGAGGGACTGCCCCCACAGCAAGGACCGTCAAGCACCAACTGGAGTACCTGGACCTGTTCAGCGAGGAGTGTCTGGACCTATTCAGTGAAGTGCACCTGGACCTGCTCAGCATGGATCGCCTCTATTTCTGCAGAACAGAGCCTATCAGCAGGCCAATCAGTAGAAGCGCCAACCGTTCATTATGACAGCTGCAGAAGCTCAGGCTGAGGATGAAGTGATTACAGGTAACATCTTGATCTAGTGTTTCTTATTGCTTTTATATTCATGCTGTAGGAACCCTGTCTATGGGGAAAACACTAGAAGGGGGGTTGAATAGTGTTCGGATTACCCAACAATTAATGCGGAAATAGAATTAAACCCAAATAAGAAACAATTACAAACACAATTATATTTCTAGTGTTCGGATTACCCAAGTCAACTCCCGACTTGTTCCCGGTAATCCTACGTCCCTTCCACCCGGATACCTCCGAATACTCAAGTTAGAACCCTAACTTGAGGTTCCCTTAAAGCCCACGTGTAGCAACCCTACAAGTGCAATCGAATACAATCGATGTCCTTGACTCCCACAACCAGGGAGCAAGCAAAACCACTCTCACAACCGAGAGCAAATCTCAAATTACGAAAGTTATGAAATAAAGAAAACAACACTTACAATCACATATGCCTTGAAGTATAACTTGAAGGAGGAGTGTGATGTGTGTTGAAGAACTCTCTTGGAAGAGAGGAGAAGCCCTTTCTCTTACTGCACCAATTGCCTAGAAGATCACTCTTTGGTTCTAGGTTGGAGAGCAAGAGAACAAGATTTGGAAATACTTATGGCTTTGGATTTGAGAGCTTTGATCTTTGGAAAATGAAAGCTTGAGAGATTTTGCAATGAATGAGTTACCTTCTAATGGAACAGTAAAAGCTCAATTCAGTTTAGGCAAAAACCCAATTGGAATCCGTGAGAAAAATCTCAACGGATAGAATCTGAACTCGCGACAGTCGACTGTTGAACAATCCATAGTCGACTGTTGCACAGTCAGCAAGAGTATGTGAGAATTCATAACTGTAACTTACCACGTGGACAGTCGACTGATGAAGCAAAGGCAGTGGACTGTTAAATCAACAGGCGACTGTACTTTCTTCTACAGGCGACTGGCCGAGAGAAGGGTAAGTTAGACTAATACTGGAAATCTCATAAGTAACAGGACAGACGACTGATACAAGGAACACAATCGACTGTTAATTAGAACAGGCGACTGAAAATCCTTAAACAGATGACTGTCAAAAGCCTGAGAAATTTCCAGAGAGCTGAGTCAAAGAAATGACTCACAGACAGACGACTGTTGCAACATAGACAGTCGACTGATCCAAGAGACAGTTGACTGTATATACAGCATTAGTCGACTGGTCGTAAAAGTCAGATCAAACAGAGTTTGGGCAAATGATATACAGGTGACTGATTTACAAAACACAGTCGACTATCACCAGGACAGGCGCCTGTGAATCATTCATCAGAGGCCTGTGCGAAATAATCAGAGAAGGCCCAAAACTATATTGTAAAAGTCTGTGCATAACAGGCGACTGTCGAACAATACACAGCCGACTATTTTGAGACAGGCGACTGTAGACTGTTAAGCAGTCGACTGTTATAAACAATCCTTGCACAAGCAATAGAGAAATGAATTGGAGTCTAGGACGAAAGGTCTAATGATGTCCTATGACTGAATGTAGATGTTTGTGAGTGCTCCATCAAATTCAGCTTCTAAGCTACATACTAGAAGAGATAAAAGAAAATTACATTTGACGAATAATCTCTTCTTTCCATCGAATGAGCTTGAAGTCATCACGGAGCTTCAATCATCATCTACGATCATCCAATCCATGTAATTTGCCTTCTGTCACTCCCCGCTTCCCAAAACTACGGAGGCGAAGCGTGACTAAGGCCCGCTTGGGCCGGAGCTGTGAGGCTCGGACCCAATAAGCGTCTGTAGGGGGAAAACCATCTTAAAAGTTCAGGTTCTTGCATTTATAAAATTCGTAACAACCGAAAGTACTGAAAGGAAATGCATTCATTTTATTCCATCAAGATATCCAGAAGTACAAGAGTCTAATAAAAGAAGTAATGCCCAGCATGGCAACAACGCAGAAAGTAAACTACTGGTGCAAGCACCCAACCTAGGCAGTAAAGTAAACGGTACTACTCGCCCGAATTAGAAAGCAGGAAAAACTCTGAACTGCAACGGTGAGGGACCACTAAGACTGGTCCTCGTCAGGTACGTACTCCGGGTTGACGCCCTCTGGCTCCACGTACTCAGGAATGTCTGGCTCGTCCATGCGCTCTGGCACTATACCTGACGTACAGCACCCAAGAGAAAAGGAACTGTACGTCGAGTAAAGTCTACAAAAGAGGGTTAGTGTCACGCCCCGCTTCCCAAAACAGCAGAGGCGAAGCGTGACTAGGCCCGCTTAGGCCAGAGCTAAGGAGCCCTGACCCAATAAGCATCTGTGTGGTACCAAGACGAAGGTACAGTTCCCTGCATGTTAGTACAGAACAATAAGAGTACAAGAAAAGAAAGAACTATTCATTTTTATTCCAACATATCCAAAGTACCAAGTCTCAACGCCCAAAGGGCTACAATAGTAGGAAAGATAAATCTAATGGTGCAAGCACCCAACCTAGACAAGTAACAAGAGATGCTACGCACCCAACTAAAGTAAATGGAAATCTCTGGAAACTGGTATGGGAGTCTCTAGCTCTGGTCCTCCTCAGGGTCGTACTCAGGATCGACGCTCTCTGGCTCCACGTCAGCTGGCAGGTCAGTCTCCTCAACGTACTCTAGCTCAATCCCTGACGTACAGCACCAAAAGAAGGAACTGTACGTCAGGTAAGGTCTACAAGAAAACGGTTAAACCAAACTGCAAGTGCACCAATTACTTAACAACGTTTTACTGGTTGATTAACATGCTGAGGTTTTAACATCAGAAGCACACGCAACAGGAAAGTAAACACGACAAGTAGTGGTCGTAGCGAGTGCTACCGACCACGGGACTAGCCTACAGGTGTCAAGACAAGACAGAACACGGAAAGCCAGACATGACATGACAAGACGTGAAAAGGGTTCACGCCTGTTCGGTTCGAGGGGGATCAGACCCTCTTACCGCTTGCACACTCAACCATATCCCAAAACCCCAAGAATCGTGACAGGATAAGGGATCACTTGCTCTAGCTTGACAAGTGCCCTATTGCTCTCTGAGCTGTGTATCAATACATGGGATCACCTGCTCTAGCTTGACAGGTGCCCAATTGCCCATCGGGCTGTGAACTAGTACAAGGGATCACTCGCTCTGGCTTGGCGAGTGCCCTATTGCCCAGCGGGCTGTGCAGACAGAACGGGACAAGACACGACAAAACAGGAGGGGTTGTACTAGGGTGTCCACAACTCACACACACGCATGTCAATCCTATGATGTCAAAATTGTTGTTGTTGGACTCAGATTTCGTAGTCAAATCTGAGCCATCAAGGCGTCCCGGACGCTATCATTTCACGTCCGGTCCTCATCATTCCAAGATTACTATTCTAGAAAGACTAAGGCCTAAATGTGGCCAAGAACGCAAGTGGTACACTTGCCTGTGGTGGCGAGTGTGTCGTCTCCCTGGTACTTCTCGTCCAAACGTCTCGTCGGCGGAAGAGCGTCTGAAAATCGTGACACGGCGACGGTGTCAGATCACGATTCAATAATCCCTATTAGGGTTGTGTCTAGGTTATCAGGACTATCCTATTCAATCAAAAATCACATTTTTAATGTAATTAACCTAATCGACGATCTACCCTATGTGTACATGCATAACGTCCATTCGTCGATTTCTACGGTTTGCACAACGTTTTAAAGAGGAGTGAAAAGTAAATTTAATTTGATTATATTGCTGGTTTTAATTAGGGTTTGATCATCTATTGTGTGGGTTACTACGAATTTAGGGAACCAACCTGATTTGACGATTGCACGAAGATCCGGCGTCAGATCTGAAAGAGGTGGAAGCTTTGCGTCGTCTGAAAATTCCTAGGCCGCGGGTAGCGCAGCGAGGAATGTTGATTGTTGATGATGACGTTGGCCTCCGAAGGTGATGACGAAGATCTTGGCGTCTCCCGGGGTCGTCGTCACTAGATCTGAGATCAGGGTGCCACGCAAGGAGAAAGGCGGCCGGAGCTTGGCCGTGGGTTCAGATCTGGGGAGGTGAGGTGGTGGTCGGTTGCGGGGAAGATAGGAGGAGGAGAAGAAACGGGGAAAGAGAGAGAAGGAGGAAAGAGGAAGAAAATGAAGAGGAAGAGGGAGATCTTGGAGAAGATGGGGGCTCGGCCTCAAGGGAAGGGAAGGAGGAAGGTTGGGGAAGAAGACGGCTAGAAATAATGAGGAGAAAAGAAAATACAGCCGCGTGTTTAAATAAGAAAATGAACTGGCGGCTGGGTCAAAAATTAGGGTTTCGGTGTCATTTAGTCGGTCTGAGAAGGGTGGTTGACCGACTAGTTTGAGAACTAGTCGGTCAGTCGTCTAACTGTGACCGACTAAAAGGCAAACAGAGAACAGTGTCGGTACAGGGTTGATAGATCTAGTCGGTCTGTGAAGGCTCGTCGACCGACTAGTTTGCAACCTAGTCGGTCGGCCAGTGTTCATAGACCGACTAAAGGGTAAAAGTAGTCAACAAGAGATTTTGAAGATTAGTCGGTCAGCGAAGGAAACCTAACCGACTAGTTCGTCAACTAGTCAGTCGGTATTCGTTCTTTGACCGACTAACAATAAACAGTAACTTGACTGCATGAAATGATCTCTAACTTAGTCGGTCTGCGAAGAAGTGTTGACTGACTAGTTCGACAACTAGTCGGTCGGTGGATGAACTTAGACCGACTAAGCGTGAACAGTAACTTAGTGGAAAAACCTGACAGAAACTAGTCGGCCACGAAGAGTTTCTGACCGACTAGATTGACATCTAGTCGGTCGGTCCTTGTTCTTGAACCGACTAAAGTGCACACCAAGTCTCAAAATGAAGCGTGAAGCTTCGGGATGGGTTCTAGGGACTTCTAAAATGAGCCTGGCTCAAGATAATAACACGCTCAGCTCCAGATAGGGTAAAAAAGAGATACGGGAAGGAAAAGAAATAGATGTATATATAAATAAAAGCCATCATACAGAAACCAGTCGTTACATCCTACCCACCTTAAGAAAATTCCGCCCTCGGAATTTCCCTTCAGAATAGGTGAGGGTAACGCTCTCTCATCTCATCCTCTCTCTCCCAAGTGGACTCTCCAGGTGATCCGTGACGCCATATCACTCTCACCAGGTTGACTACTTTATTCCTCAACTGCTTCTGTCGACGGTCCAAAATCCACACGGGCTGCTGGTCATAGGCTAGGTCTGGATGGACCGTGATCTCTGAGAAATCCACCGTGTGTGACGGATCACTGACGTACCGACGTAACTGAGACACATGGAATACGTCGTGAACTCCCACCAAAGATGGTGGCAGAGCAAGGCGATATGCCACTGCTCCCACACGTTCCAGCACATCGAAAGGTCCAATGTACCTCGGACTCAGCTTCCCCTTCTTCCCGAATCGAATAACTCCGCGGTTCGGAGAAATCTTCAAGAAAACGTGGTCTCCAGGCTGAAACTCCAAAGGTCTCCTCTTGGCATCCGTCCAATGCTTGAAGCGGTCCTGAGCAACCCTAAGCTTCTCCCTGATGTCTCTCACGACATCCACGGCTTCCATTATCATCTCTGGACCCAACAGCTCCCGATCTCCAACGTCATCCCAGCTCAGTGGCGATCGACATTTCCTCCCATATAAGGCAGCAAATGGCGCCATGCCAATGCTCGCCTGGTAGCTGTTGTTATAAGAAAACTCCACCAAATGGAGATGGTCCTCCCAAGATCCCTTCCAATCGAGCGTACAAGCTCGCAGCATATCCTCCAGAATCTGAATAGTCCTCTCGGACTGGCCGTCGGTCTGTGGGTGGTACGCCGTGCTGAAACTCAGACTCGTACCCAAATGCTCCTGCAGACTTCTCCAGAACTGAGATGTGAATCTCATGTCTCGGTCAGACACAATGCTCACGGGGACTCCATGTAAGCGTACAATCTCCTGCACGTACACGGTCTACGTTACAATCAACTCAAGAGGAAATTAAAAGAGAAGTAAAAAGAAATTTACCTCCAGATATTTCCTCGCCAAAGCTTCCGTAGACTGGCCTACTCAGAATGGGATAAAGTGCGCAGACTTGGTCAACCGATCTACGATCACCCAAACTGTGTCGTTCTGTCTCGAGGTCTGAGGTAAACCAGTTACGAAATCCATCGTAATATGCTACCACTTCCACTCCGGAATAGGAAGCGATTGTAGCAACCCAGCCGTACGATGGTGCTCAGCCTTCACCTGTTGGCATATCAAACACTTGGCAACGCTCCGTGCCACACTCCTCTTCATGCCAATCCACCAGTAATTCAGTCGAAGGTCCTTATACATCTTGGTACCACCAGGATGTATAGAATAAGGCGATCTATGAGCCTCGCTCAAAAGCTCCTCCCGAACATCTCCCGCAAGTATGCAGAGTCTGCTGCCGTACCGCAGCGAACCATCCTTATGAATTACAAACTCCGCTCGCAGCCCAGCTTCAACCTGCCTCCTGATCCTCTGCAACTTCGGATCTCATGCCTGTGCTGCCTTGATCCGATCCATGATCGTGGACTGAATCTACAGATTCATGAATGAATGAACTACACCAGGTTGGACAACTTCCAAATCCATCTCCTTCAGCTCCTGCTGAATTCTCCAATCAGCAGTATGCATCATAGCAGCAGGAAGTCTACTCAAAGCATCCGGCACAACGCTCACCTTCCCCGGATGATACTGTAAATCAATCTCATAGTCAGCCATGAGCTCCAACCATCGCCTCTGACGCATGTTGAGCTCCTTCTGCGTGAAAATGTACTTCAAACTTTTGTGATCGGTGAAAATCTTCACGCTCTCACTCAGTAAGAAGTGCCTCCAGATTTTCAATGCAAAGATCACCGCTGCCAACTCCAGATCGTGCGTCGGGTAATTCTTCTCGTGCGTCCTCAACTGGCGAGAAGCATACGCGACCACGTGGCCATGCTGATGCAGAACGCATCCTAGGCCCTTCCCTGATGCATCACAATACACTTCAAAGCCTCCGCTTCGATCCGGTACTGCAAAAACTGGTGCCGTGGTCAACCTCACCTTCAAGATACTAAAAGCCTCCTCACAAGCATCAGACCACTGAAACTCCGTGTCTTTCCTCGTCAGCTTCATCATCGGCTCAGTAATCTTTGAGAAATCCTTGATGAACCGCCGATAATAGCCTGCTAACCCAAGGAAACTCCTATGTCGGACGCTGACTGCGGAGTCGGACAATCCCGAACTACTCTGACCTTCTCCGGATCCACTGATTTACCATTGCCGGACACCACGTGTCCCAGGAATGTGACTCTGTCCAGCCAGAACTCACACTTGCCATACTTGGTATACAACCTGTGTCGCCTCAGCGTCTCCAGCACTGTCCTCAGATGACAGCTGTGCTCCTCTTCAGACTTCGAGTAAATAAGAATGTCGTCAATAAAGATAACGACAAACTTATCCAGGAAGTCGTAGAAAATCAAGTTCATAAGATTCATGAACACAGCCGGAGCATTGGTCACGCCGAAGGGCATCACCACAAACTCATAGTGCCCATACTTCGTCCGGAAAGCTGTCTTCGGAATGTCATCCTTCTTCACCTTCAACTGATGATATCCGCTCCTCAAATCCAACTTCGAGAAAACTCTCGAACCTCCCAGCTGATCAAATATGTCATTGATGCGCGACAGTGGATACTTGTTCTTCACGGTGACAGCATTCAATCCTCGATAGTCCACGCACATCCTGCGGGACCCATCCTTCTTCTTCACAAGCAACACTGGTGCACCCCACAGTGACACACTAGGATGGATGAAACCCTTCTACAACAACTCATCAAACTGCTTCCGTAGCTCCTCAAGCTCCACGGGAGCCATCCTATACGGGGCCTTCGATATCGGCTGCGCACCCGGCATCAGATCGATGCCGAACTCCAAAGCTCTGTCGGGTGGCACACCCGAGATATCCTCCGGGAAGACGTCGTCGAATTCTCTAACAACTGCTGGTCGGTCGATCTCCATTTCCATCTGCATGGCTGCAACAATCGGCACTTCCGGCTTGACCCGAAATCTGATGGGCCCAAGCGACTCATCTCTGCTACGGAACTCGAACTCCGGATGGCCTGGAATCTGGAATACCACTCTCTTGTTGTGACAGTCGATCGAAGCGTGGAAATCTCCCAGCCAATCGATGCCAAGGACGACATCGAAATGCGGTAGATCGTGGACGATTAAATCTGCATATAACTCATGTCCACTGACCACTAGAGGAATCGATCGACATCCCATGTTCACAGTCACCACTCCATTCCCTGTGGTGATGTCCCAACACCTAGGAAGTGTGTGGGTAGGAATGGAGTGCTTTGTTATAAACCTCTGGGATAAGATGCACATGGATACACCGGAGTCAAACAAAGCCAAGGCAGGGTGAGAGAACACAAGAATGGTGCCTAGGGAAAACAAAGGGTTTAAGGTCACAATGCTACTCTAGCAATCAAACAAATAAGCAATACTAACAGAACTAGCAATACAGTCTAACTATGAAATGTAAAGACTAGGTCAAGAAGTTACCTGCGATAACTCCATCCAGCTCCTCGGTCTCAACAGCTGTCATGGTATAGGCCGGCCTCGGAGGCTGCACTGCCCGCTGGTACATCTATCGTTGTGGCACCAAGGGTGGTCCACGAACAGCAGGTCCTTTCTGAGCTGGGGCAGGTGCCCTCATCTGCAACGGGGCTGGCGCTCCAACAACAGCAGTGCGGGCTCTAGGACAATCCTTCGCAGCATGCGAAGCATCTCCACATAGTAGGCACAGACCAAGCTTCCTCCTACAGTTGGTCTGAACATGTCCGGGCTTACCGCAGAAATGGCACGGACCCTTGCTCTGCTGCTGCACTGGGGCTCCAGGTCTCTTGAACGGCACAGTCTGAACTGGCCTCATCATCGACCTGGCAGGTGGCCGGTACTGCTCCATAGGGCGCTTCCCTCTGTCCGCTGGAGTGTCAGGCAGGTGCGAAATCGTCTCATGATTCTTCGCAGCATCTAACACCTCCCTCATAGTCGAGAAACTAGCAGAGGACATGGAAGCCTGGACCTTCGGACGAAGTCCCTGACGGAACCGCTCAGCTCGGTTCTCCTCCTTCTTCACCATATGCGGGGAAAACGGCTCAGCATCTCGAACTCAGCCTTATACTCGTCGATAGTCATGTCCCCCTGCTTCAGATCCACGAACTTGCCCATCAGCTCTCTCCTAGCTGCCTTGGTGAAGTACTTCTCCTTGAACATGTGGCGAAAAGTCTTCCACTCCACAGGCTCCTGCAGACGCCTCTCCTCAATACGCCACCAGTTTCAGGCAATCTCAATCAGCTGCATCTTCGTGATCTCCACCCGAGTGTCAT
The DNA here is from genome assembly GCA_030789695.1 of Scilla litardierei. Classification (NCBI taxonomy): domain Eukaryota; kingdom Viridiplantae; phylum Streptophyta; class Magnoliopsida; order Asparagales; family Asparagaceae; genus Scilla; species Scilla litardierei. The sequence goes on along the minus strand of CM061133.1, from coordinate 181,673,848 downwards.
CTGGAATCTTGGCAGCAACCAACTTCTCCTCGGTGCTCTGGATCCACTCATCGGCACCCAGAGGTCCCTCCTTCCCAGAGAAGGTCTTTGGCTGAAGCTCGTTGAACTGCTTCACTCTTGGATTAGCTCACGGAGCAGGCGGAGGTGGAGGTGGTGCAACAGGTGGGGCCTAGGCAGCACGGTTGGACTGCTGCACCAGCTGATGCTGCACCTCAAGCATCTCTCGCATCACACCAAGGAACTGGCGGAACTCTCTGCCCTGGTCTTTCGGACCATCATCACTCGAATTCGAGGATCGAGTAATGCGTCGCCCAGCCATCCTGTGTTCAGAAATGAAAACACAGGTCAGACTCGTACAATGTTTGAATATCAATGAATGTCCTTACTCTTACTGTTCTGTACTTGCAGAAATATTTGGGACGTGGACCTGCATGGGCCACCACTAAAACCTGTCACGCCCTGCTTCCCAAAACAACGGAGGCGAAGCGTGACTAGGCCCGCATAGGCCAGAGCTAAGGAGCCCTGACCCAATAAGCATCCGTGTGGTACCAAGACGAAGGTACAGGTCCATGCATGTTAGTACAGAACAATAAGAGTACAAGAAAAGAAAGAACAATTCATTTTTGTTCCAACATATCCAAAGTACCAAGTCTCAATGCCCGAAGGGCTACAATAGTAGGAAATAGAAATCTAAAGGTGCAAGCACCCAACCTAGACAAGTAACAAGAGATGCTACGCACCCAACTAAAGTAAATGGAAATCTCTGGAAACTGGTATGGGAGTCTCTAGCTCTGGTCCTCCTCAGGGTCGTACTCAGGATCGACGCTCTCTGGCTCCACGTCAGCTGGCAGGTCAGTCTCCTCAACGTACTCTAGCTCAATCCCTGACGTACAGCACCAAAAGAAGGAACTGTACGTCAGGTAAGGTCTACAAGAAAATGGTTAGACCAAACTGCAAGTGCACCAATTACTTAACAACGTTTTACTGGTTGATTAACATGCTGAGGTTTTAACATCAGAAGCACACGCAACAGGAAAGTAAACATGACAAGTAGTGGTCGTAGCGAGTGCTACCGACCACGGGACTAGCCTACAGGTGTCAAGACAAGACAGAACACGGAAAGACAGACACGACATGACAATACACGAAAAGGGTTCACGCCTGTTCGGTTCGAGGGGGATCAGACCCTCTTGCCGCTTGCACGCTCAACCATACCCCAAAACCCCAAGAATCGTGACAGGATAAGGGATCACTTGCTCTAGCTTGACAAGTGCCCTATTTCTCTCTGAGCTGTGTATCAATACATGGGATCACCTGTTCTAGCTTGACAGGTGCCCAATTGCCCATCGGGCTGTGAACTAGTACAAGGGATCACTCGCTCTGGCTTGGCGAGTGCCCTATTGCCCAGCGGGCTGTGCAGACGGAACGGGACAAGACATGACAAAACAGGAGGGGTTGTACTAAGGTGTCCACAACTCACACACACGCATGTCAATCCTATGATGTCAAAATTGTTGTTGTTGGACTCAGATTTCGTTGTCAAATCTGAGCCATCAAGGCGTCCCGGACGCTATCATTTCACGTCCGGTCCTCATCATTCCAAGATAACTATTCTAGCAAGACTAAGGCCTAAACGTGGCCAAGAACGTAAGTGGTACACTTGCCTGTGGTGGCGAGTGCGTCGTCTCCCTGGTACGTCTCGTCCAAATGTCTCGTCGGCGGAAGAGCGTCTGAAAATCGTGACACGGCGACGGTGTCAGATCACGATTCAATAATCCCTATTAGGGTTGTGTCTAGGTTATCGAGACTATCCTATTCAATCAAAAATCACATTTTTAATGTAATTAACCTAATCGACGATCTACCATATGTGTACATGCATAACGTCCATTCGTCGATTTCTACGGTTTGCACAACGTTTTAAAGAGGAGCGAAAAGTAAATTTAATTCGATTATATTGCTGGTTTTAATTAGGGTTTGATCATCTATTGTGTGGGTTACTACAAATTTAGGGAACCAACCTGATTTGACGATTGCACGAAGATCCGGCGTCAGATTTGAAAGAGGTGGAAGCTTTGCATCGTCCGGAAATTCCTAGGCCGCGGGTAGCGCAGCGAGGAATGTTGATTGTTGATGATGACGTTGGCCTCCGAAGGTGATGACAAAGATCTTGGCGTCTCCCGGGGTCGTCGTCACTAGATCTGAGATCGGGGCGCCACGCAAGGAGAAAGGCGGCCGGAGCTTGGCCGTGGGTTCAGATCTGGGGAGGTGAGGTGGTGGTCGGTTGCGGGGAAGATAGGAGGAGGAGAAGAAACGGGGAAAGAGAGAGAAGGAGGAAAGAGGAAGAAAATGAAGAGGAAGAGGGAGATCTTGGAGAAGATGGGGGCTCGGCCTCAAGGGAAGGGAAGGAGGAAGGTTGGGGAAGAAGACGGCTAGAAATAATGAGGAGAAAAGAAAATACAGCCGCGTGTTTAAATAAGAAAACGAACCGGCGGCTGGGTCAAAAATTAGGGTTTCGGGGTCATTTAGTCGGTCTGAGAAGGGTGGTTGACCGACTAGTTTGAGAACTAGTCGGTCGGTCGTCTAACTGTGACCGACTAAAAGGCAAACAGAGAACAGTGTCGGTACAGGGTTGATAGATCTAGTCGGTCTGTGAAGGCTCGTCGACCGACTAGTTTGCAACCTAGTCGGTCGGCCAGTGTTCATAGACCGACTAAAGGGTAAAAGTAGTCAACAAGAGATTTTGAAGATTAGTCGGTCAGCGAAGGAAACCTAACCGACTAGTTCGTCAACTAGTCGGTCGGTATTCGTTCTTTGACCGACTAACAATAAACAGTAACTTGACTGCATGAAATGATCTCTAACTTAGTCGGTCTGCGAAGAAGTGTTGACCGACTAGTTCGACAACTAGTCGGTCGGTGGATGAACTTAGACCGACTCAGCGTGAACAGTAACTTAGTGGAAAAACCTGACGGAAACTAGTCGGTCCACGAAGAGTTTCTGACCGACTAGATTAACATCTAGTTGGTCGGTCCTTGTTCTTGAACCGACTAAAGTGCACACCAAGTCTCAAAATGAAGCGTGAAGCTTCGGGATGGGTTCTAGGGACTTCTAAAATGAGCCTGGCTCAAGATAATAACACGCTCAGCTCCAGATAGGGGAAAAAAGAGATATGGGAAGGAAAAGAAATAGATGTATATAAAAATAAAAGTCATCATACAGAAACCAGCTGTTACAGTTAGACTCTACTGCAGGTGTACTGTAATTTAAAACAACGGTTTACTGGTTGATTAACATGCGGGGTTATAACATGGTAGTTAAAGAAAGTAAAACGGTGCAGGAAAAGTAAACACAACACGCTGTAGCGGTAGCGCATGCTACCGACTATGGGACTAACCTAAACGGGACAAGACAAGACTAGACAAGACTAGACAAGACAAGAAGTGTGTCACTAAGGTTCACGCCTTTCGGTTAGAAGGCGGACAGCACCTTCTCAACCGAGGGAATGCTCAACCTTGTGCACGGGACAAGACAAGACCGAGGAGTGTGTCACTAAGGTTCATGCCTTTCGGTTAGAAGGCAGCCAGCACCTTCTCAACCGAGGGAACGCTCAACCTAGTGCACGGGACAAGACAAGACTAAGGAGTGTGTCACTAAGGTTCACGCCTTTCGGTTAGAAGGCGGCCAGCACCTTCTCAACCGAGGGAATGCTCAACCTAGTGCACGGGACAAGACAAGACTAAGGATGACAAGAGAGATTCACGCCTTTCGGTTTGTGGGTGGCCAAACCCGCCAAGCCAAGGGAACGCTCAATCTTCTTCCACCCAAAGTGCTCAAGACAAGCCAAATAGAGATCACCCTCGCATGGAGGGTACCTGAAACGCCCGTAGGCTTTCGTGACATGACATGATGATCACTCCATATTTTACACCTTTTTCCCGCATGTTTACATGCCATTTGAATCGCTCAAATCACGTTTTTTCACGATTTATCGACAACATTGCGATACTTTTCACGATTTGGTGTTTTTGTCGTATTTCAGGAGATTTGGAGCGATTTGGAGTGATTCCGAGATACACCCACTCCGGAGTGTCACCGATGACTTCCCTGAGGGGTATTTTGAGATTGGAGAGGAGCGGAAGAAGAAAGAACGTCGTAGGAGCAACGAGGAGGCAAAAATACGCAATTTGGGCATCTTCAGTGACTCACTCGGCCGAGTGAAGGAGTCACTCGGCCGACCAACGAGACCCCGCTCGGCCGGCCAGATCGGACACGCTCCAAGCAGCATATCAGCGTGCACTCGGCCGAGCATCAGAAGCCGACTCGGCCGAGTGACGTATCCCGTCCGCCCGAGTGGCACCCAGACGACGGCCATCAAAAAGAGCCAATTTACTGTAATCCGTCAGTCTGAGCAGCAGAAGCCCGACTCGGCCGAGTGGCAATTACCGTCCGCCCGAGTGACGATAAGCCCATCGGCCGAGTGACGACAACTCACTCGGCCGAGTGACGCCCGATGTGATGACCCCCAAGACCCCAGAGTTACTGGAATCCGTCAGGGTCTCTCACTCGGCCGAGTGACATTTGTCACTCGGCCGAGTGAGCAGCGCTGCCTGTAGCAGAAATCACGATTTTGGAGCTGCGCGGGGCAGTTTGGTCACGAATTTTTGGGCAGTTTTGGGGGGTATTTAACCCCAGATTCTAACCTAGTTTAGAGAGCTTTTTCTATTGCTTTTGGCAGCCTTTTTAGATTAGATTTTTAGAGTTTAATTCTTGTGATTGGAGAGGAGAGAAAAGTGCTATTTTGTTGGATTCTTGGAAAGCTACATTGGTTTGTCTCCCTCTCTATTAAAAATCCTATTTTTATTGCTATTTTGAATATTGCCATGAATTCCATTGTTGTTTCTATTCATTATTCTTCCATTAGCAATATGATTTGTGAGTAGTTTTAACGTCTTAGGGCGTGGGGATGAACCCTACGAGCCCAATTTCCGATTTGTGACGATTTGGTAGAACTATTGCTAGGATTGATTAGGGTTAGTTTGGGATCGATATAATACGGATAGCTAGGTGTTCATATCGATTGGGATTTGCAAGAGATTGGATCCCAATTCGATAGGAAACCCTAGAAATCCGAATTGGGTTGAAATTGAGTTTCTGTAGTATCGGTTTGCAAGAGATTGGACCGATACTAGGATTCTCGGTTGCAATTCTATACCGATACCCGTTTGCAAGAGATTGGACGGGTACGAACTATCCCAACCTAGGTCGTAGCCCGAGTTTGCACGAGAGTGGGCTCGGGATGCGATTGAACGATGACGTTGATCCTAATGCTAGCTTGCCTAGGCTAGGGTTTGCAAGAGATTGGACCCGAGCCTAGGTTTGCTATAGACCGGCAACAGCGCGAGAGCGTGAGCTAGGTTTTACATTCAGTTGCAACTAGTTCACCCGACATTCTCCCCTAGCAATTGTGAAACCGATGAATCACAATGACGAGATACGGTGAGTAGCGGGGATTCCCTATTCCCTAGGCGTCTTTATTTGATTTTATATCTCTTTACATTGTTTGACGATTATGACAACATCGCCGAAAGGCAATTTCCTACTTTTCTGTCCCTATAGCCAGGTTGTTCGGAGAAGGCACTTTCATACGTCCTCCCTGTGTTCGATACCCGCTCGCCGCTACACCGTGCGCTTGCGGTAAAACTACGCGGTCGCTCTTTAGTGTGTACGCCCGGGCGCGACCAAGTTTTTGGCGCCGTTACCAGGGAGGCGATTGTGTTTGATCCTACCACCCTAGATATTTCTTTCTTTTTGTTTTATTTCTTCATTTTTTTATCTAACCCTTCCATTGTGCTAATCACTTCTTTGAAACTTTGTTTTCCCGTACATGTACACGAGATCCATAGCGGACCCCGTAGATATATTGTTTGATCCTGAGATCGAGCGTACATTGCGGAGAATCAGAGCGGAGAGGAGACCCGATACGGAAGGGAGGTTTATGAACGTTCGGGAGACGCCTGAAGAGTTAGCAGCAAGAATGGCGAGGATTAATTCCATTCGAGATAGGCTCCGGCCTAAGACTTCCTCCACAACCTCGTCCATAGCCATGCCGGAGTTGGCAGCTGACAAGAATTTTGAGTTGGAGACCGGATTGGTGGTCCTTATGCAACAAGATCCTTTTCATGGGAATCCCCATGAAAATCCCCACTACCACATCCAGCTCTTCCTATCAAAGTGCGCCACCTTCCAGATGCCAGGCGTCACCCTAGATGCCATTGAACTGCGCCTCTTCCCCTTCACACTAAAGGATAAAGCTATTTATTGGTTGAGGACGCAAGCTGAAGGAGTCTTCACCACATGGGATGAGTTGGCGAGCGCGTTTATCGACAAGTTCTATCCGCCCTCCAAGACGGTAAAGATTAGGAGTGCTCTCATGTCCTTCAAGCAAGGACCTCAAAAGACACTCTACGAGGCATGGGAGCGCTTCAAAGACCTGTAGCATCAGTGCCCCCACCATAGCATTGAAGATTGGGACCTCGTCCATAGCTTCTACAATGGTCTCCAACCGGGGACCAAGCAGCTTATTGATGCCACGGCAAATGGGGCCATCCTATCGAAGACTCCCGACGAAGCTACGGCCTTACTTAAGGAGATGGCCTCAAACAATCAACAGTGGGGTGACGAGCGAGGACACTCTTCATCCTCCTTGAATCCATCTAGCATCTATGAGGCCAAGGCCGTGGCGGAGCTTGCCAACAAGTTTGATTCTCTCCACAAGGTAGTGGAGAGACTGGAGAAATTTATTACGGAGCCCCAAGGAACCCCTTCCACATCCACACCAACAAATCAAATGTGCGATTGGCAAGACCAATCCCAAGCTATGTATTTGGGAGGAGAACAAGGAGAGGGATCTTTGGAGCAAGTTCAATACGTCGCGGGGAACCAAGGATATTGGGCTAATCCGGCCACTAGAAACCATCTCGGTTTCTCCTATGCCAACAATGATGGAGCATTGAACCCCCCGCAACAACTACCTCATCAAGCTCGACCACCACCACAACAACAACAACATTATCCACCAAGGGGGCCACCGCAACAAAATCTCCCACCAAGGCAACAAGTGGGACCCTATAGGCCGCCCGGATACAATCAAGGGTGGAGAAATCCAAACCCTCCACAAGCTCAACAACGATCTGAATTTGAAGCTAAAGTGGAGGAGTTTATGGTCGACCAGAATAAGATCAATGCTTCCTTGAAGGCGGGCCAAGACTCTCTTACAACTGTCGTTGGACAAATTGCGGAGCAACTTGCGTTGCTCAATAGAAACAGTCAACAGTTGCCGGCTCAACCCGAGCAAAATCCACGGGGCAACACCGGCCATATCAACGCCGTGGTTGCAGTTACTACGAGAGGCGGGAAGAATACCACTCCCGTCATGATTCCTACCGAGGAGCCCGTGGTGGAGATTGTAGAGCCAAGCGAGCCGGTCATTGAAGTTGAGAGAGAGAAAGAGCCGCAAGGGGAAGAAAAGTCCAGAGCGGAGCAGCAGATCGAGGAGCGCCGTTTTATGCCACCGATCACATTCCCTCAGAGGCTAGCTAGAGCAAAGATGGAGAAATGGCTAGCCAAGTTTCTCGAGTATTTGAGAGGGGTAAGCCTCAATATCCACTTCCTCGACGCTATCGTGGAGATCCCGACGTACGCCAAGTTCTTAAAGGATTTGATTACGGGAAGAAAGAGGAAGGAGAAAATCATGCTCGCTGAGGAGAGGACTTGGTTCACAAGGAGAGAGAAGGAGCCCGCCAAATTCAAATATCCGGAGAGTTTCCGAATTCCTTGCACCTTAGGTGGCGTCCCTCTACAAAAGGCGTTAGTGGACTTAGGGGCTAATGTTAGCCTCATGCCTCTCTCTATGTTCCGAAGACTCAACACCGGCACAGATTTGAAACCTACCGACATGCGGATACAACTAGCAGATGGTCGGATCATAAGGCCGGTAGGGATCGCAGAGGACATCCCGTTACAAGTCCCGGGAGGCATTTGTTTGCCATGCGACTTTGTGGTCATGGATGTCAAGGAGGAGGGCGATACGTCGCTAATACTTGGACGCCCGTTCCTCGCCACCGCCGGTGTCATTGTCGGCGTACGTGAAGGGACTCTAACATTGAACGTCGGAAACATCGAAGTGGAGCTTCATATACCCAAGGCAATGAAACACATGCCTTATCATGAGGAGCTCGACTATATGGACCTCCTTGACGAGGTCATTGAGGAGACGATCCCCCATTCCATCGGCGCACTATTCAAGGATGATTTTGAGGAAGGGCCGGACTTGGGCCAAGAAGAAAAGATGGAGCACTCCCCCGATCTCTCCGTAGAAATTGATGAAGGCGACGCTGATGTCGCAAGAATACGAGAGCTCTGCAAGCTCTCAAAGATGAGGACTCCGAAGAAAGCTCCACCGATACGGAAATCGGTGTCACCGGTGAAGCCAAGGCCCGGAGCAAGCACTAGCTTGGGGGAGCCACCCCCCAACCCTACCCGAGACGAAGGAGCACTGAGGAAGAACACGCCGCCACAACATCCAAATCCAAGAGTTCTTCCCGATAAATTCGACGGGTGCATCTCATATGCACCCAATATCCCGCAATGAATTGAAAATTCAAGGGGGTCGAGCTCAAGACCTTAAACGAGCGCTTGTCGGGAGGCAACCCGACGGTTATCGCTTTATTTTTACCTTGTTCTTTATTTTTGTTTTAGAAATTATTAGTGTTTTGAGTCGTTTGCCTGAAAAATTCGTGATAACGGGTCCTATTTTTCTTTGACAGGAGAGGAGAAAGGGATATCTATCATTAGGAGGATGAACAAGGCGACAAAGAGCGCTCCAGGAATGCGCTCGATGCTTAGGAGGAGGAAGAAAAACAGAGATTAGAGCCCAAACGGAGCCAAACAGCAGAAAACAGGGGTCACTCGGCCGAGTAGAATATCCACTCGGCCGAGTACATAAGTTCGTACGCCCGAGCAGCGCACAAACGAGGGAAGTCTGTTGTACCCAACTCTCTGTTTCTTTTCTTGATTTCAGTATAATTGCCACTCGGCCGAGTATATATCTTCACTCGACCGAGTGAAACTGATACGCTCCTAGGGAGAGAACTGCCGAGTAGCTTGAGCCACTCGGCCGAATGGACTTTTTCCACTCGGCCGAGGGTGGCAAAGCCACTCGGCCGAGTCGTAAGCGGGGAGGAATTTTCAAAAATATTTCCGTTACGATCACTCGGCCGAGTGACACTTTCACTCGGCCGAGTCGTAACTTTTCCTATATAAAGGGCAGCGGGTCGGCGCGTTTTTCGAAACGAGAAAAATCCCAAATCACCCGACTCGCTGCGACTTTTGGTATTCCTCGGCCGCTTCACCCCGCGACTCGCCCGAATCAGCCTCGCCGCCGCCGTGCTCGGCCGACCACCGCCGGCCGACACCGCCGCCCCTCCGCCCGAGTCGCCGGCGACGCCCTTGCCGCCAGCCGAGCTCCGGTAACCCCATTTCGCCCTATTTTCTCCTATTTCTTGTATTTTTCGACGATCCATGTGCTAATCGAACCCCTAAATCAAATTAACTTCAATATTTATCTATTATACCCCTAACCCCCCATACATTTTGAATGTTATACGCTGATATCTTCGTTTGATGTGCAGGCTATATTGGGGAGCTTAGGGGAGCCTAGGGGAGCTTCCGGGGAGCGTTTTTGGCTTCGTGGAGGTGGCGTCTTCGCACGCATCCACTATTTTGCTCTCGCGGCGTGTTACGGTATACTCGTTACACTTATTTTCGCACGCCGCGTTTTTTCTATTTTTGGTGAGCACCCGGGGCCCACATGCCGCCCCGGACACGGCCACGGTCTAGGAGAGCTTCCGCCAAGCGGAAGCGGCCGGATGAGCCCGGCCCCTCCCACGAGATGGAGGACTCTCCTCCGCCTACACCGCCTCACCCCGCACAGCCACAGCCTGCAGACCCCGTTCACCCCGCACAGCGACAGCCTGCAGACCCCGTTCACCCCGTACAGCCACTCCCAGTCGACCCACTGCCACCACCGGCTCCACTTGTCGGGCCGCTGGGTATTACGTTCCGAGACGACGCACATCGCGTCGCTTTTGAGCGTATCACCCAGTGCTCGATGGTGCCCTCCAGGTTCGTACACCTTGCTGACCTAGACCGCCTGGGGGTACTCGAGGGATTACTCACGTTGTATGACAATGTGGGTTGGCGAGACTTTCTTTCTGTGTCGGCGGACACCTACGTCCGTCCGACACTCGAGGTCCTCAGCTCGATCGCCCGGACCGCTGAGGGATGCTCCTTCCGACTCATGGGTCGAGAGTGTCAGATCACTCTCGATATGCTTTGGGCATTCTTTCAGTGGCCCACTGTCCCCACACCTGACCGAGCCTATGCCCCCACACACATCCCTCCCCCATCCTTTGATTCACACGCCTTCTGGGCCAGGATCACAGGTTTACCACCGGTCTTTGACCCTAGTAGGGCCAAGGCCTCGGCCATAGTCCATCCCTGCCTCCGCATAGCACAGCGCCTTATGGCGACCACCTTTCTGGCGAGGTACGAGCCTGGGACGATGTCGACGCCTGAGCTCTATATGCTCTACGTGATGACTCGCCCCAGAGTTCTTGATAGGGATGGAGTCACGTTGGTCCCCGCCGTTGAGATCGACGTCGCTAGCTGGTTTTTGGACCGCATCATCATATCGGTGGGCGCTCACTCCCCGATATGTTGCGGCGGTCTGATCACTCTGCTAGCACTGAAGACCGACGAGGACCTTCCTGCTGACCTGCGACGAGCCCCGGGCCCCACTGCATTATCGATAGACGTCATGGCCCGGATGAAGATGCTTCGTCCGAACGGTCAGCGGCACTGGGTATGGTTGCACGGTCCGTACGGTGCTGACTACATGATCCTTCCGAGCCCCGCTCGGACACACTTAGGACTAGCACACGACGACTGGCTTCCGGCGATGGATCTCCTGATCCCCGCCTCCTACGTGCTAGAGGCTGAGGGAGCTTAGCCTGCACCACCTGCACACCCTACACCGCCAGCTGACCCTGTGTTCCATCAGCCTGAGCCTGCACTTTCTGCCCCTCCTGACACTTCTGTCCCCACTTCTGCCAGTGTTGGGGGCACACTTGCTGAGCCCTCGCCCACCACGTCTACCACTACCACCACCACTGTTGTGCCCTTACCGGTTGAGCCGCTCACTTCTCTGCTACCTGAGCGCCCACCTACTTTTGTTGAGAGCGGAGAGTCTTCTTTCGCTGCCATCGTGGAGACCATGGCCAGTATGATCTCCGCTGGGATTTCGCCTTTTGGACCCCACACTGCCTCCCCAGCGGTTGTCACTTCTGTCTCCACCGTATCCGTTCTATCTGAGAGTGTCGTGACGTCTGTCCCCACGTCTGTGTCACTGACCTCTCTTGCCGCCTCGTCACCGATTTTGCCTTCCACTCCCTCTGCTGCTGCTTCCACCTCACACCAGCCTGCGTCCCAGCCTCGCCTTGAGGCTGGGCATCCACTAGTGAGCACAGCACCTGTACCACCCATGCCTGCTGTCCCGATCACCTACACCGCCCGTATTAGACAGCCCCGACCTGCTCAGCCTAGACATGTCCGTCCCTCCGCTCCACCACCCCCTGACGCCTTAGTTCAGAGCGTTCGCGCTCTTGAGGGGGGGTTGAGTGGACTCCGGGGCGATTTTAGGGCTTTGTCTTCCACAGTCACTGCCATGCAGCACCGCCTCGAGCCACTTCCTAGCATTCACTATTGCTTGACCCAGATTCTCGAGCGACTGCCACGACCACCACCCGCCCAGCAGACCGTTTCACGTCCACCACCCCCCCACCTCCGCCTCAGGACGGAGATGGCGCAGCACCACCAGCTTAGGCACACCCTTGATGCCTCCGATTTTTTGTCGTTATGCTACCCATTCTCTGCTTGGTCCTGATGATATTTTTGACCACCCCCCCTCCCATCACTACTATTGTCCACATTTTGATCATATCATTCTATATCCTTTTTCCGGGAGAGAGGGAGAGTCTTTTTGGTGTGACACTCTTATATCTGATTCACTCTTATGTCTGCATGCATCATGTCCACATCATATTTTCATTTTGTTATTTTTATTTCTTTTTCATCATGCATGCATCCTCACCTACCCCTACCACTACACGTCTCTCGGTGTGCCACACTTTGCACATTGAGGACACTGTGCACTTTAGCTTGGGGGAGTGAGTTCTCACGCTTTTTGATTTATCACCTTTGTTTTTAGTTTTTTTTTCCACGCCATTTTCGCATTTGCACTCATTTTCATCACTTTTTCTTTTTTTACCATGCATCACGTTTTTCTTATTTTCTTCGTGTGCCGCATTGTAAATAGTTTTATTTTCCCTTTTTATCTTTATTTCTTTCATCTCATGCTAGAGATGACTTTTCTGTGATGATGACGACGTGGAGTTAGCTTTCTCTATATACATGCTATATTTGTCATGTCTTAGCTTTTATTTCTGATATCATATGTTATGATCTGCCTTGCATTTAGAGATAGTAACCCACACTTTTTCCGTATGAAAATGGATGAAATTCTATTATTAGCTGAGTCTGAATATTCATATGTATGCTATCGTAGAAAACACACCAAGATTCACGCATTGAATGCTTATATCTGGAGTACCGTTTTCTTTTCCTATATCACTTCTATTTGCATGACTTGTACACTTCACTTCAGGATAATTGAATGATGTTAGCTATGATAAATCTGGATTAGTTTGCTTGTTTGAGATCGAAAATGAGTAGATTAGATTACCCTGCTGAAGTTGTCATGCACGTCCTATAGAGTGAACTGAGAGACATATTTATTTCTTTCTCCACATATCTTGAACATTAATTCTCTATTTTAAAATCATTGGTGAATCTCCCCTTAGCGATTCTAGTATTTGGCATTTCCCCCGTTATTAAATTCCTAGCTCCAAATTCCCTGAAATCCGAAGAAAATAATAATAATAATACTTGTATATCCTTCTCTTTGGTTTGGGATCATTGAGTATATATGCTATTCTGAAAAAAAAAGAGAAAAAGAAAAAGATTTGAGAATAAGAAAAGAAAAGAGAAAGGAAGCTCAAAACGATCCCATCTCATACCCCTTCTCTCTTTCTTCCCTCTTTTTGGTTTTATTTTTATTTTCTTTTACTTTTGGAGCATCAATAGAGATGGGGAATGTAAGTATAGTTTTGTATATGCCACCACGCTTATAGATAAGCTTGGGGGAAAGAATCCAATGATGTGTGAGAGAGTGACTACTTGACGGTGCATGACAACCTAGGCTAAGTAATATTCTATACTCGGTGAGATTGTTTTAGCTTCACGAAATCCAGAAATCTACGCCTAGCATTCACTTCATGAAATCCACGCTTTTCTATTCTTCCTATTCTATTGTGTGATATCCTCTATACTCCTCATAGAAAGCATTCAATTGAAAAGTGTGTGATCTGCGATATTGTATACCGCTTTAAATGATTCAGACGAAGTTAATCTTAGAATTATTCCATTTTTCATGCCATATCGATATTCCTGGGTTTTCTATCTCTATTTGCACCATTATACTATGATATCGAAATAAAAATCTTTGACATGTGTTTTACATTCGATGCATGCTATATGAGTAAGCAAAACCCACGTCCTGAGAAAAATGATCTAGCAGCTTCCCTCTTCGTTTTCTTCTTTCTTCTTTTTCGTTTTCCGTTTTTCCATCGTTTTCATTTTCTAAATCCACCGGGTTCGCCTTTTACTTATCTTCCTCGAGGACGAGTAAGAGGTAAGCTTGGGGGATTTTGATCACTCCATATTTTACACCTTTTTCCCGCATGTTTGCATGCCATTTGAATCGCTCAAATCACGTTTTTTCACGATTTATCGACAACATTGCGATACTTTTCACGATTTGTTGTTTCTGTCGTATTTCAGGAGATTTGGAGCGATTTGGAGTGATTCCGAGATACACCCACTCCGGAGTGTCACCGATGACTTTCCTGAGGGGTATTTTGAGATTGGAGAGGAGCGGAAGAAGAAAGAACGTTGTAGGAGCGACGAGGAGGCAAAAATACGCAATTTGGGCATCTTCAGTGACTCACTCGACCGAGTGAAGGAGTCACTCGGCCGACCAACGAGACCCCGCTCGGCCGGCCAGATCGGACACGCTCCAAGCAGCATATCAGTGTGCACTCGGCCGAGCATCAGAAGCCGACTCGGCCGAGTGACGTATCCCGTCCGCCCGAGTGGCACCCAGACGACGGCCATCAAAAAGAGCCAAATTACTATAATCCGTCAGTCTGAGCAGCAGAAGCCCGACTCGGCCGAGTGGCAATTGCCGTCCGCCCGAGTGACGATAAGCCCATCGGCCGAGTGACGACAACTCACTCGGCCGAGTGACGCCCGATGTGACGACCCCCAAGACCCCAGAGTTACTGGAATCCGTCAGGGTCTCTCACTCGGCCGAGTGACATTTGTCACTCGGCCGAGTGAGCAGCGCTGCCTGTAGCAGAAATCACGATTTTGGAGCTGCGCAGGGGCAGTTTGGTCACGAATTTTTGGGCAGTTTTGGGGGGTATTTAACCCCAGATTCTAACCTAGTTTAGAGAGCTTTTTCTATTGCTTTTGGCAGCCTTTTTAGATTAGATTTTTAGAGTTTAATTCTTGTGATTGGAGAGGAGAGAAAAGTGCTATTTTGTTGGATTCTTGGAAAGCTACATTGGTTTGTCTCCCTCTCTATTAAAAATCCTATTTTTATTGCTATTTTGAATATTGCCATGAATTCCATTGTTGTTTCTATTCATTATTCTTCCATTAGCAATATGATTTGTGAGTAGTTTTAACGTCTTAGGGCGTGGGGATGAACCCTACGAGCCCAATTTCTGATTTGTGACGATTTGGTAGAACTATTGCTAGGATTGATTAGGGTTAGTTTGGGATCGATATAATACGGATAGCTAGATGTTCATATCGATTGGGATTTGCAAGAGATTGGATCCCAATTCGATAGGAAACCCTAGAAATCCGAATTGGGTTGAAATTGAGTTTCCGTAGTATCGGTTTGCAAGAGATTGGACCGATACTAGGATTCTCGGTTGCAATTCTATACCAATACCCGTTTGCAAGAGATTGGACGGGTACGAACTATCCCAACCTAGGTCGTAGCCCGAGTTTGCATGAGAGTGGGCTCGGGATGCGATTGAACGATGACGTTGATCCTAATGCTAGCTTGCCTAGGCTAGGGTTTGCAAGAGATTGAACCCGAGCCTAGGTTTGCTATAGACCGGCAACAGCGCGAGAGCGTGAGCTAGGTTTTACATTCAGTTGCAACTAGTTCACCCGACATTCTCCCCTAGCAATTGTGAAACCGATGAATCACAATAATGAGATACGGTGAGTAGCGGGGATTCCCTATTCCCTAGGCATCTTTATTTGATTTTATATCTATTTACATTGTTTGACGATTGTGACAACATCGCCGAAAGGCAATTTCCTACTTTTCTGTCCCTATAGCCAGGTTGTTCGGAGAAGGCACTTTCATACGTCCTCCCTGTGTTTGATACCCGCTCGCCGCTACACCGTGCGCTTGTGGTAAAACTACACGGTCACTCTTTAGGGTGTACGCCCGGGCGCGACCACATGACAGAGTTGAGGGAAGGTTCATTCTAGGGTGTCCACATGCACGCACACACAGAATAACCCTAAGGTGTCAGTTGTTGTTGTTGTGCTTAGACTTTGTCGTCAAGTCTAAGCTGTCAAGGGGGGTCCTGGATGCTATCATTTCACGTTCGGTTCTCTTTGCTTACGTTTTAACAGTTCTAAGATTCTATGGCCTAAACACGGCCGAAAATACAAGTGAGTACACTTGCCTGTGGTGGCGAGTGCGTCATCTGTCCGGAGCGTCCCGTCGAAACGTCGCGTCAGCGATGGTCTGTCTGAAACAGTATCACGACGATGTCAGATCGCGCTTTTTGGTCAACCTATTATGGTTTGTTTCTAAATTTGGCGGGACTAACCTATCAGTCAAAAAGTCACGGTTTTGATGTTTGTTCAGTCTAGATCGACGTCTACCCTATGTGCACAGGAAAATAGTCCGTTCGTCGATCTTTCCTATGGTGGGAAACATTTTACAGATGCTGAAATTAACTTTAGTTCATGTTGATCAATTTTAGATTAGGTTTAGATGAACTACGTTGTGGGTTTTACTACTCGTTAGAGAAACCAACCTCGTGACGTCGTCCAACAAGAGGAAGTCGAGTCTGAACGACGAAATGTTGGGGTCGTCTAGAACTCCTCGGCCATGGGTAGTGCAGCGAGGCACCTCTGGACAGCAGGGTGGTGGCACGAAATCAGCGAGCAAACAGCGATCCTCCTCCCGTTGCGGGTAGCGCAATGGATCTTCACGACAACGGCGACGTCGGCAAAAAGCACGTGCATGCGGCAACGCACGTGAACTTTGAGAGTCCAAGGGGGCTTTCGATAGATGAAGTAGGACCAGTGAAATATGCCCGGCCTGGTGGGTGGCCGACGGTGTGAGCGTACGACAGTGGCTGGCCGTGAGAAGCCGGAGAGGACAGATTCGCGCAACGTTCTTTGTTGCGCATCTCAGTGAAATTTCAGTGATGAACAGTGAAAACGGGACGGGAAGTTGCAGAAGGTAAAGGACTTCAAGAAGAAGCCAAGGCAGTGGAGTTGTCGCCGGGGGTGGTCGGAGGCGACCGTGAGCCGACGACGAAGTTCAGCTTCCAGATCTGTGAAAAACAGCCGATATGGCATGTTCCGACGAGGATTCCCGGATCTACAGGTAGGCTATGAGTGTGAGGGAAGAAATTGGTAGGGGGTTCGATAGGAGTCCAACAGCGGTAGGATGGTCGTCGTAGGTGGCCGGATGACCGGTGGGCGCAAGTTTGAAGTGGCGGTGCGCAAACTGTCAAAAACAGCGGTAGATCTGAGTTCCACGGGGTTTTTGAGGAGATCGAGATGTGGGAAAAGGGTAAGGGGAGTTGGAGATGGTCAGGGGTCAGAGAGGAGTCGAGTGGAGGTGGAGATGGCTGGAGGGGGTGGCCGGAGCGGTGGCAGCGGCCGTTTTCCGGCGGGCGCGCATAGCAGGCCTGGGCTGTGTTTACTTGGTGTTTTTGATGGGTTTTTGATGTCTTGGAGAGGTGGAGATGGAGGAGAGGAGGGTGGCGATGATGCTGGCCGAAGTTGGGGAGCTTGGGGGGCTGCTGTAGGGAATTCTGGGACCCTTATGGCACAAAAACTCTATGCACGTCCTAAGTCGGACGGAACATAGACAGATAAGCAGCGGAAAATAATCATGTTAATCTAATTAACATTTAACCCTAAGGTCCAAGACCCTTTGCCAAGATCTATGCCAACTTGGGATGGATCTGACCATCCCAAGAAGGATCTAGCCTACTGTGATTAAATTAAACTAATGCTTATTAAACTACATACCCGGAATCTCAACCCTGGGGCAGGCGAGATGTTCCACACCGTCTTTCGAGCCGCTCCCGTCCCACACCGAGCCGCTCCTCGAACCGCTCCCCGAACCACTCCTCGAACCGCTCCGCATCCCGAGGCGATCAATCCTGTGTCGCTTAGCCAACCACGCGCTGAAGAAAGTTTCACGCGAGTGAAACCTCCGCCTAGATTTCAGATCTGAATCCGAACTCCTTTGTGGCTTTGCTAGAGCCCTCAGGAGCAAGGCAGAAATTTATAGGGAGAGGAGAAATATTAATTTAGCTTAGAACCGAGCGTGCTCCAACATTTTCGAGAGCCGCTCAGATCTAGAGCTTGGGACGAGTTATGAGAAAGGGGGAGGGCCTCTATTTATAGAGGTGGCTGACTCTCCCCTTTTCTCCACAACCGAGGTGGGACTATTAATTTGGGATTAATTAAATCAAGTTAGTTTGCCTTTCACAAAGGACAAACTTCCTCAAATTTTAACTCCCTCACCGTTGAGCTTCAATGTTGGTACAACCTATCAAATCAAAGAGGGTTCAACGGTGAACGCGTAGGAAAAAACGGATCGTCAATCCGAGTCCATTTGACCCTTCAAACAATTGTCCAAAGTTAGCCAAAAGTCATGCTTCTCTTAGAAACGTAGCCGTCAAGAAAATCCCAGGTTTCAAAAAACCCTAACCAGAAAATTCGGGCTTGGTGGGCCTCCATTTTCGCTGGTTTCAGCCCAACAGTTTGGGCTGACTTGTTTTGGCTATAACTTGTGCATTTGGACTCCGTTTTTGACGCGGTTTGAACCTGCGTTTAGAGCGGGACGATCCCGTCATCTAGGTAACCTTTTCAACGCGTTTATTTAATTAAATATAGTCTTAAAAAATTTAAGACACATTTAATCTCTTTTGCATCATATGCAAATTAGTCCCTATCTAGGCTTAAATTTTCATTTGCATCAAATACAAATAATCCGAGGGCATATTTCTCTACATCTCCCACTTGCACTCATGATCATTTATCCCGAATGCAGGAGATGATTGCAAACATCTTTTGCAATATTTTATCCCTTGCATCAAATGCAAATTATTCTCCCTAACTAATTTCTACCTATTACTAGACGAATGTCACACTCTATGTGAGACCCTACAGCCTGACCCTTACAACAGGTTGGGCTCGAAGCCCTATACGGCAGTGACCACGAGCAGTGGTTGCCGTCCCTGCTTTAGGAATCATCATTATGTGGTTGACTCATTGACATGAGTATTGTCGGGACCACCCTGACTATTTCCGTGATGAATTCCGCAGTTATAGTCTCTTCGTCTTAACTATGTCGTGT
Organism: Scilla litardierei; assembly: GCA_030789695.1. Taxonomy (NCBI): domain Eukaryota; kingdom Viridiplantae; phylum Streptophyta; class Magnoliopsida; order Asparagales; family Asparagaceae; genus Scilla; species Scilla litardierei. The sequence goes on along the minus strand of CM061133.1, from coordinate 181,654,971 downwards.
AGATCAAGTCTAGGGTACGGTCATACTGTCAACCCCAATAACTTGACTCCGGTTAGTTTCTATCGATCTTTTAGTCAAAAATGTTGGACTTCTTCCAACATACTCTGGCCAGAGTTTTTACTAAAGACCGAACTAACCATACGACACTAACTCCCATTGACCGGGAGAGACGAATCCTCTCTTGGTCATTACTCTCCTCATACGCTTCAAGTGTCACCCAATCAAAGACCTTTCGACAGGCCTTGCCTCGAAGCTAGGTCATTTGATCTAAGTGGCACCGTCCACGCACAGGTTCGTCAAAATGACCTCAAGTCAAAAGACCAACTAGCCTATCATCACTCAGAGTCATCATTGACAGATTGGTCAATATAACCATATGATAACTCTTGTGGATCGTTCAGTGAACTCATTCTCTAATGAGCACCTGTGTCTCGTCTATGACTTCGCCAAGTCAAGCGATCATGAGATCATCGCCACCGCTAAACGGTGAAGACTAAGACACAATGGTCTATCCGATGTTTCGATATCCTTGTCACGAAACATCTACGACCACGAACCCTTTTAGACTTATGCTACAGACGGTCAAACATTTATCCATGATCGAGATACTCATCTCGATACATGTTTGACCTTGCATAAAGTCTCAGGACTTTACCTAAGTTAATATCTAATGTTACTACATTATAACATAACTTTAGATAAATTATTACCAAACAGCTTACTGTTATTTCGAACAAGATGTTTGTGCTATTCACACATGAAGATAGATAGCCTCGAGGGTATCATCTCTCAACATCTCCCACTTGCACTCAGGCCCATTTATCTCGGTATCTAATACCGGTTTTACACATAAGTTTTCCCGACTTCATGTGGTAGAGCCTTCGTGAGTGGATATGCTAAAACCGTCTACACTATAGGCTTAAGGAGTTTCTATGTTTATATTAGACCAACCATTTGAATCTCATTCAAATAATTCATTTGGGCTGTCGGAATCCATAATATTTTATTTATTTGGATATTATCCAGTTCATCGTACCTTACGATAATAATCTTTAAATTAGTTAATGGTCATAAATGGCTCATATCTATTTCTGATAAAGTATCAAACTCTTTTGATCACTTCATCAAAATATATATGTTCCATCCCTTTGATGCCTCACATGTAATTTACATTCTCCCACTGACCTTGAAAACTATCTGGCTAATTCGTATAAGTGGGTCCGTCTAAATCATATTTAGAAAAACGAACTTGTAAGTGAATGCTCCAATTTTCATGGTCAACTTAAGCGTTTACATCGAGTTTGGTCCGAGTAGTTCTGTACACATCTGCTGGTGGAAAAACGGTTTCATTATAATCCGGTTTATAGGAATTAATATGGAAAAACCGTTCTCGACCAACATGATTGCACTTCACTATATTCCTTTCTGCACCAATCTTTCAACTTAAAGATTTACTTGCAGAAAGTGAGGAAACATTTTCCTTGTGCACGTAAACTAAATTCCAAAATTTATTTACGCACACGGACCTATTCTAATTGCATCAAGTTTTTAAATCGGAGTTACTACTCCGAATTTCATCCCGGAAGTTGACTAAGTCATCATCAGTTATGATGTTTAACTCGACTCTTCGTCTTACGAAATTCGAGTAATTATACAACTTCCTAATGATTGATTTAATGAATATCTTATTGATAATGTCCTCACAGAACATTATCAAAACCTAGGCATTATTATCTGGGACTTAAACCAGAAGGAGGACTTAACTCAGAGTCACTTACAATGGATCACACCAAGTCGCATAACATCCATCCGTCTCAACATGTCGCATCATTTCCATTGTCTTCTCACGTCAACTCAATAATCAAGTCTTGATGCTTTAAATGTTCTACTCATTCTCATGATCACTCTAAATCATACTATACCTCCATAGCTACTCCTATCTACCACTCGTCCAAGTTTCGGGTCGATTAAGTACTCATCTCCCTGTGTATAATTTCATTCATCCAGAGTCCCCATCGAGTCCGTCACACATCGGTATTATAAATAAGTCTTGGACACCTCATTATTTTCATCCAAAGAAATCTAATCTAATATCCTTGTGTTCCAAAATCAATTAATCATTGCTACGACATATCTCACCTCACTCTAAGCCTACCTGCAAACATAATCCTATAGCAATAATAACCTGTTCTAATACTATAATAACAATGAAAATAACACTTCAAAGAGGGAAGAAGAGGAAAAAAATTTTAAGGCCAAAGACATATTTTAAAAAAATAACATGTGGGAAAACGTGTGGAGTTGTGGTAATGGATGAGACGTGGACTAGTTTTAAAACTTTAAAGATTTGATTTGAAAGGAAACAAAAAGTTTTGAAACATACATAAGCAGCCAAAAAATAAGCTAAACTATAATATGAAAGACTATAACTATAGAGTTACCTGCAATGACGCCATCCACTGTTGTCATGACATATGCTCCATGGACAATAGCTCCTCTCTGGATAGGGGCAGGTGCTCTACTCTATAGTGGGACCGGTGCTCCACCCTCCATATGGCGATACCTCGGGCAATCTCTAGTGACGTGTGTGGCAACTCCACATACCAGACACAAACACAGCCTCTTCCTGCAATCGTTCTGACGATGTCCCAGCTTGCCACAGAAAAGACATCGCTCCCTGGCCTGGCTCTGAGCAGGTGCTATTGGCCTCTTGAAAGGTACAGACTGAACTGGTCCCACTATAGACCTAGCAGAAGGCCTATGCTGCTCCATCAGTCGCTTTCCTCCATCATCAGAAGGATCAGGTAGACGTGCCATGATCTCAAGATTCCTGCCGGCATTCAGCACAGCTCCCATGGTCGAAAAATCTGCCGAGGACATGGAAGCTTGAATCTTCGGATGCAGTCCCTGACAAAACCGATCAGCTCGGTTCTCTTCCTTCTTCACCATGTGAGGGGCAAAATGACTCAGCATCTCGAACTCCGCCTCGTACTCATCGACGGTCATGTCCCCCTACTTCAGATCCACAAACCTGCTCAACAGTTCCCTCTTAGCAGCCTTGGGGAAATACTTCTCCTTGAACATCGACCTGAAGGTCTTCCACTCCACTGGCTTCTGCAGACGCCTTTTCTCAATGCGCCACCAGTTCCTAGCATTCTCAGTCAGCTGCATCTTCGCTATCTCAACTCTGGTATCCTCAGGGATCTTCGCAGCTACCAGCTTCTCCTCTGTGCTCTGGATCCACTCATCAGCACCTAATGGTCCTTCCTTCCCAAAAAAAGTCTTCGGCTGAATCTCATTGAACTGCTTCACTCCTGGAGCAGCTCTCGGGGCAGGTGGCGGCGGGGGAGCCTGGACAGCTCGGGCAGCCTGCTGGGACTGCTGAACCAATTGATGCTGCATGTCCAGCATCTCCCTCATGAGGCCCAGAAACTGACGAAATTCACCGCCCTGGTCTCCCGGAACTCCATTAGTTGAGCTCCCGGCTCGGGTATTGCGTCTTCATGTCATCCTATTGACAAGGAAGACCCAAATTAGACTCGTACAGGATAACTGGATAATAAAAATGAATGCGAGTAATACTATTGGTATGAACTTTATAATTACAAGACCTGCATGGGCCACCACTAAAACCTGTCACGCCCCGCTTCCCAAAACTACGGAGGCGAAGCGTGACTAAGGGCCGCTTGGGCCGGAGCCGTGAGGTTCGGACCCAATAAGCATCTGTAGGGGGAAAACCATCTTAAAATTTCAGGTTCTTGCATTTACAAAATTCGTAACAACAGAAAGTACTGAAAGGAAATGCATTCATTTTATTCCATCAAGATATCCAAAAGTACAAGAGTCTAATAAAAGAAGTAACGCCCAGCATGGTAACAACGTAGAAAGTAAACTACTGGTGCAAGCACCCAACCTAGGCAGTAAAGTAAACGGTACTACGCACCCGAACTAGAAAGCAGGAAAAACTCTGAACTGCAACGGTGAGGGACCGCTAAGACTGGTCCTCGTCAGGTACGTACTCTGGGTCGATGCCCTCTGGCTCCACGTACTCAGGACTGTCCGGCTCGTCCACGCGCTCTGGCTCAATACCTGATGTACAGCACCCAAGAGAAAAGGAACTGTACGTCAGGTAAAGTCTACAAAAGAGGGTTAGACTCTACTGTAAGTGTACTGTAATTTAAAACAACGGTTTACTGGTTGATTAACATGCGGGGTTATAACATGGCAGTTAAAGAAAGTAAAACGGTGCAGGAAAAGTAAACAAAACACGCTGTAGCGGTAGCGCATGCTACCGACTACGGGACTAACCTAAACGGGACAAAACAAGACTAGACAAGACAAGACAAGACAAGAAGTGTGTAACTAAGGTTCACGCCTTTCGGTTAGAAGGCGGCCAGCACCTTCTCAACCGAGGGAACGCTCAACCTTGTGCACTGGACAAGACAAGACTGAGGAGTGTGTCACTAAGGTTCACGCCTTTTGGTTAGAAGGCGGCCAGCACCTTCTCAACCGAGGGAACGCTCAACCTAGTGCACGGGACAAGACAAGACTGAGGAGTGTGTCACTAAGGTTCACGCCTTTCGGTTAGAAGGCGGCCAGCACCTTCTCAACTGAGGGAACGATCAACCTAGTGCATGGGACAACACAAGACTAAGGGTGACAAGAGAGATTCACGCCTTTCGGTTTGTGGGTGGCCAAACCCGCCAAGCCGAGGGAACGCTCAATCTTCTTCCACCCAAAGTGCTCAAGACAAGACAAATAGAGATCACCCTCGCATGGAGGGTACCTGAAACGCCCGTAGGCTTTCGTGACATGACATGACATAGTTGAGGGAAGGTTCATTCTAGGGTGTCCACACACACGCGCACACAGAATAACCCTAAGGTGTCAGTTGTTGTTGTTGTGCTTAGACTTCGTCGTCAATTCTAAGCTGTCAAGGGGGGTCCCGGGCGCTATCATTTCACGTCTGGTTCTCTTTGCTTATGTTTTAACAGTTCTAAGAGTCTATGGCCTAAACACGGCCGAAAGTACAAGTGAGTACACTTGCCTACGGTGGCGAGTGCATCGTCTGTCCGGAGCGTCCCGTCGAAACATCGCGTCGGCGATGGTCCGTCTGAAACAGTATCACGGCGATGTCAGATCGCGCTTTTTGGTCAACCTATTATGGTTTGTTTCTAAATTTGACGGGACTAACCTATTAGTCAAAAAGTCACGGTTTTGATGTTTGTTCAGTCTAGATCGACGTCTACCCTATGTGCACAGAAAAATAGTCCGTTCGTCGATCTTTCCTATGGTGGGAAACATTTTACAGATGCTGAAATTAACTTTAGTTCATGTTGATCAATTTTAGATTAGGTTTTGATAAACTACGTTGTGGGTTTTACTACTCGTTAGGGAAACCAACCTCGTGACGTCATCCAACAAGCGGAAGTCGGGTCTGAACGGCGAAACGTCGACGTCGTCTGGAACTCCTCGACCATGGGTAGTGTAGTGAGACACCTCTGGACAGCGGGGTGATGGCACAAAATCAGCGAGCTAACAGTGATCCTCCTCCCGTTGTGGGTAGCGCAATGGATCTTCACGACAACGGCGACGTCGGCAAAAAGCACGTGCGTGCGGCAACACACGTGAACTCTGAGAGTCCAACGGGGCTTTCGGTAGATGAAGTAGGACCAGTGAAAATGCTCAGCCCGGTGGGTGGCTGACAGCATGAGCATACGGCAGTGGCTGGCCGTGAGAAGCCGGAGAGGACAGATTCGTGGAACGCCCTTTGTTGCACGTCTCAGCAAAATTTCAGTGACGAACAGCGAAAACAGGAAGTTGCAGAAGGTAAATGACTTCAAGACAAAGCCAACGGCAGTGGAGTTGTCACTGGGGGTGGTCGGAGGTGGCCGTGAGCTGGTGGTGAAGTTCAGCTTCCAGATCTGTGAAAAACAGCCAATACGGCGTGTTCCGACGAGGATTTTCGGAGCTACAGGTAGGCTATGAGTGTGAGGGAAGTTGCAGTTGGTAGGGGGATTCGATAGGAGTCCAACGACGATAGGATGGTCGACGTAGGTGGCTGATGACCGGTGGGCACGAGTTTAAAGTGGCGGCGTGCAAACTGTCAAAAACAGCGGTAGATCTGAGTTCCACGGGGTTTTCGATGAGATCGAGATGTGAGAAAAGGGTAAGGGGAGTTGGAGATGGTTGGGGGTCAGAGAGGAGTTGAGTGGAGGTGGAGATGGCTGTAGGGGGTGTCCGGAGCGATGGCGGCGGCCGTTTTCTGGCGGGTGGCGATGGAGGCACTCTGGCTCATCCACGCACTCTGGCTCAACACCTGACGTACAGCACCCAAGAGAAAAGGAACTGTACGTCAGGTAAAGTCTACAAAAGAGGGTTAGACTCTACTGCAAGTGTACTGTAATTTAAAACAACGGTTTACTGGTTGATTAACATGCGGGGGTTATAACATGGTAGTTAAAGAAAGTAAAACAGTGCAGGAAAAGTAAACACGACACGCTGTAGCGGTAGCGCATGCTACCGACTACGGGACTAACCTAAACGGGACAAGACAAGACTAGACAAGACAAGACAAGACTAGAAGTGTGTCACTAAGGTTCACGCCTTTCGGTTAGAAGGCGGCCAGCACCTTCTCAACCGAAGGAACGCTCAACCTTGTGCACGGGACAAGACAAGACTGAGGAGTGTGTCACTAAGGTTCACGCCTTGCGGTTAGAAGGCGGCCAGCACCTTCTCAACCGAGGGAACGCTCAACCTAGTGCACGGGACAAGACAAGACTGAGGAGTGTGTCACTAAGGTTCACGCATTTCGGTTAGAAGGCGGCCAGCACCTTCTCAACCGAGGGAACGCTCAACCTAGTGCACGAGACAAGACAAGACTAAGGAGTGTGTCACTAAGGTTCACACCTTTCGGTTAGAAGGCGGCCAGCACCTTCTCAACCGAGGGAACGCTAAACCTAGTGCACGGGATAAGACAAGACTAAGGGTGATAAGAGAAATTCACGCCTTTCGGTTTGTGGGTGGCCAAACCCGCCAAGCCGAGGGAACGCTCAATCTTCTTCCACCCAAAGTGCTCAAGATAAGACAAATAGAGATCACCCTCGCATGGAGGGTACCTGAAACGCCCGTAGGATTTTGTGACATGACATGATAGAGTTGAGGGAAGGTTCATTCTAGGTTGTCCACACGCACGCACACACAGAATAACCCTAAGGTGTCAGTTGTTGTTGTTGTGCTTAGACTTCGTCGTCAAGTCTAAGCTGTCAAAGGGGGGTCCCAGACGCTGTCATTTCACGTTCGGTTCTCTTTGATTACGTTTTAACAGTTCTAAGAGTCTATGGCCTAAACACGGCCGAAAGTACAAGTGAGTACACTTGCCTGCGGTGGCGAGTGCGTCGTCTGTCTAGAGCGTCCCGTCGAAACGTCGCGTCGGCGATGGTCCGTCTGAAACAGTATCACGGCGATTTCAGATCGTGCTTTTTGGTCAACCTATTATGGTTTTTTTCTAAATTTGGCGGGACTAACCTATCAGTCAAAAAGGCACGGTTTTGATGTTTGTTCAGTCTAGATCGACGTCTACCCTATGTGCACAGAAAAATAGTCCGTTCGTCGATCTTTCCTACGATGGGCAACGTTTTACAGATGCTGAAATTAACTTTAGTTCATGTTGATCAATTTTAGATTAGGTTTTGATGAACTACGTTGTGGGTTTTACTACTCGTTAGGGAAACCAACCTCGTGACGTCGTCCAACAAGCGGAAGTCGGGTCTGAACGGCGAAACGTCAGCGTCGTCTGGAACTCCTCGGCCATGGGTAGCACAACGAGGCACCTTTAGACAGTGGGGTGATGGCACGAAATCAGCGAGCAAACAGCGATCCTACTCCTGTTGCGGGTAGCGCAATGGATCTTCACGACAACGGCGACGTCGGCTAAAAGCATGTGCGTGCGGCAACGCGCGTGAACTCCGAGAGTCCAAGGGGGCTTTCGGTAGATGAAGTAGGACCAGTGAAATATGCCTGGCCCGGTGGGTGGTCGACAGCGTGAGCGTATGGTAGTGGCTGGCCGTGAGAAGCTGGAGAGGACAGATTCGTGCAACGTCCTTTATTGCACGTCTCAGCGAAATTTCAGTGATGAACAGCGAAAACGGGAAGTTGCAGAAGGTAAAGGACTTAATACGAAGCCAACGGTAGTGGAGTTGTCACCAGGGGTGGTCGGAGGCAACCGTGAGCCGACGGCGAAGTTCAGCTTCCAGATCTGTGAAAAACAGCCGATACGGCATGTTCCGACGAGGATTCCCGGAGCTACATGTAGGCTATGAGTGTGAGTGAAGTTTGATCACTCCTTATTTTACACCTTTTTCCCGCATGTTTGCATGCCATTTAGATCTCCCAAATCATGTTTTTCACGATATATCGACGATATTGCGATGCTTTTCACGATTTGTTGTTTTTGTCGCATTTCAGGTGATTTGGCGCGATTTGGAGTGATCTCGAGATGCGCTTACTCCAGACGGTCACCGACGACCTCCCCGAGGGGTATTTTGCTGTTGGAGAGGTGCGGAAGAAGAACGGACGTTGCAGGAGCGACGAGGAGGCCAAAATAAGCAATCTGGGCATTTTTTGTGTCCCACTCGGCCGAGTGAAGGAGTCACTCGGCCGACCAGCGAGACACCGCTCGGCCGACCAGAGCAGACACGATTTATATGTGCACTCGGCCGAGCGACGGATACCACATCGGCCGAGTGACGAGACCCCGTCCGCCCGAGTGACGCCCAGACGAAGCCCTTCAAAAATCGCCAAGTTACTGTTTTTCGGCTGCCTGAGCTTCAGAAGACCCACTCGGCCGAGTGGATAATCCCGTCCGCCCGAGTACCATGAAGCCATCGGCCGAGTGACGACAACTCACTCGGCCGAGCCGCCCCCGAAGTGAAGACCCCTGAAGATCGATACTTACTGGAAAATTACAGGGTTTTCACTCGGCCGAGCGACTTTTGTCACTCGGCCGAGTGCGACGCGCTGCCTGTAGCGAAAATTGCGGAAAACAGGCTGTGCAGGGGTATTTTGGTCACAGTTTTTGGACGATTTTGGGGCCTATTTAACCCCTGTTTTTACCCTAGTTTTGGAGAGCCTCTCTCTTAGATTTTTGCAGCTTTTTAGATTAGCTTTTTAGTTTTATTCTTGTGATTAGAGAGGAGACAAAATTGGATTTTTGTTGGATTAATTGAAGAACTCCATTGGTTTGCTTTTCTCTTCTCTAAAAATTCTATTTTTATTGCATATCTCAATATTGTGATGAATTCTATTGCTTATTTCATTGATTATTTTTGTGATCTCGCTATGAATTGTGAGTAGTCGCCACGTCTTGGGGCGTAGGGATGAACCCTACAAGCCCTATTTCATGATTGTGATGAATTGGTAGGAATTTTGCTAGAATTGCTATTAGGGATTAGATTGGGATCAATTTACTACGGATGGCTAGGAATTCACATCGATTGGGATTTGCAAGAGATTGGATCCTAATTCGATAGGAAACCCTAGAAATCCGAATTGGGTTTGAATCGAATTTCCGTAGTGTCGGTTTGCAAGAGATTGGACCGATACTAGGGTTTCCGGTTCCAATTCCGCGCCAATACCCGTTTGCAAGAGTTTGGACGGGTAGGAACTATCCCAAACTAGGTCGTGGACCGAGTTTGCAAGAGATTGGGCTCGGTGCGCGATTGAACGATGATGTTGATCCTAATGCTAGCTTCCCTAGGCTAGGGTTTGCAAGAGATTGGACCCGAGCCTAGGATAGCTATAGACCGGCAACAGCGCGAGAGCGTGTGTCACGACCCGCTTCCCTAAAATGGAGGCGAGACGTGAGAAGGTCCGCACGAGAGTGGAGCTGTGAAGCCCCAAACCCGATAAGCGTCAATAATACATAAGCAGGTCCCTGTAACCACAACAGAATAACAATAATAACACAAGGAGAGACTGAAATAAAATTCACATCTCATACATTGTCCAACATGAAAAATAAGTTCAACATCCAGAAAAGCCACCAGGCTAAAAGAAAAGAGTCCAAGGCCCAGAACAAGGCCAACGAAAGAAACGACATAACAAAGTATAGGTGCTACGCACCGATAACAAACAACTGTCTAACAAAAGTAAAACACAACGAAGACACTAGGACTGGTCCCCAGTGTCCACGTACTCCCCGTCAAACACAAGCTCGGGCTCGGCGTCAGCAAACACCTCGTCCTCAACAAGGTACTGGGGCTCAGGATCTAACATGTGTCACCCAAAAGAGTAAAGGGGCACATGTCAGCAAGTCTAAAAGACTTGAGCAAGGAAACTGAAATTAAGGCAACTAGCAACCTAGCAGTTTAGTATGCATGGCATGGCAGTTATAACATGAGCGCACAATTTAAACATGGCAAGACAATTTGTACAAGAAAACAATCATCGGGACAAGACAAGAGTAGCCAAGCTACTATCAATCTCAATCAATTCACATTTTGTAGGTGTTTATGCCCTTCGCTGAATGGTAAACATTTCAGACCGATCGGCACTAAACCCAAATCACGTTTCACGGTTGTTTTGTAGATGTTTACGCCCTTCGCTGAATGGTAAACATTTCAGACCGATCGGCACTAAACACTACCCCACCCCAAAGAGTTTACGCCTTACAACTGCAGTTGTTGATCAAACAGACTCCCAGTTGAATGGCCGCTTAACCCTCACCCCCTATACCCACACGTAATGGAGCCTGGGGTCCCCGCACATTGAGCTCAGCTAGTGAGCCTGGGGTTGCCCCGCACATTGAGCTCGCATTCTTAGTTCACAATTCAATATATCGAGCGTTGGGGTTTCCAACTACAGGGCTCGCTTCTGGAACACGAGCCAGGAACACAAGCATGGTAGCGAAGCTACGCAATCACAACAACACTTAAAGAATGCAATGACATGACAATTAATTCGCGTACCGTCAATGGAAAGTAAACATGACATGGTAATTGTGCAACATGATATATGTCGGAACTAGCTTCGTTGTCAAGCTAGTTCCCCAATTTGCGCCTAGGCGAGTATCATTTCGTCGCCTAGTCTCTTTTACGCCTACAACAAGCAAATGGCCTAAAACATGGCCTAAACCCTAAGTGGTAAGTTTCACTTGCCTAGCACCGGGGATGACGACCACTTCGTCACACGGATGCTACCTACGGGGGAAATCACTGTTATGGGGGAAACAAACACCAAACACATGAAATTAATTAGGATTTTCATAAAATTATAAATAGGTTAAGAAAACAACGGTAGATCGATTTCTTACCGAGAGGAGGCGGAAGAAACACTCCGGGGAACCCTAGGATCAGATCTGGAAAAGATTGGAGAAGTTTGGGGAAACTAGGGTTTTGGGGGATTTGGGGATTTTGATGGGTTTTGGTGAGATTTTGGGGAAGATGAGAGGTAGATAGAGTGAATGGATGGTTTGGATGATGATTCTAGGGCTTGGAATGAAGGAATGAAGCTTGGAGGAAGATGGGGCTGAAGGGGGAAGATTTTAGGGTTTTGGGTCGTGTTGGAGAAGAAGAAAACGATTGGGTTGGGTTTAAATAGGTTGAGCTGGCGGCTGCCCAGAAATTAGGGTTTTAACACTAGTTAGTCGGTCAAAGAGCAACCACTGACCGACTAGTTTGGCAACTAGTCGGTCGGTCGACCAACGCAGACCGACTAAGTGAAAACAGTAACTCCTGAACGAAAATAGGATTCTAGAGTTAGTCGGTCCATGAACAAATACTGACCGACTAGTTTATCATCTAGTCGGTCGATGAACGTTCTTAGACCGACTAAGAGAAAACAGTAACTCGACTGTACAGTAGAACCAAGAATTAGTCGGTCTGAGTACAAAACTTAACCGACTAGTTTAACAACTAGTCGGTCGAAAGATGAATTTAGACCGACTAAGAATGAACAGTACAGATACTAAAATTTAGATGATGTGTTAGTCGGTTAAAGAAGCATTGCTGACCGACTAGTTTGCAACCTAGTCGGTCAACCAACGTTCTTAGACCGACTAACGATAAACAGTAACTCCTGAGAAATTTAGAAAGCTAACTAGTCGGTCCGAGAAGGATTGCCGACCGACTGGATCGTCATCTAGTCGGTCGGTGGCCCTTCTTACACCGGCTAATGAGCACCAAAAGTTCCGATACGGAGCGCGGGGCCCCGGGATCGATTCCTAAGACTCCTAGGCTTGATCTAATAGTTAGATACGACCGTTATGAAGCCCGTCACGAGTGACACACTTCGAAATCGACGATCCTAAGGAAGAAACGAGAAAATACGACGAATCGATCGAAAATGAAAGCTACGGAGACGAAAACCACACAAGAGGAGAAAATCCACCAAAACATATATTATATTATATTATATTCAGATACATGAAAAGCAGTCGTTACATCCTCCCCAACTTAAGAAAAATTCCGTCCTCGGAATTTCCAAACACTCACGAGTCCGGAAACAAAAGTGGGAAACGCTCTCGCATCTCATCCTCATTCTCCCAAGTAGACTCTCCAGGTGAGCCGTGTCGCCACATCACCCTCACAAGATTGACAATCTTGTTCCGAAGCGATTTCTGACGCCTGTCCAGAATCTGCACTGGATGCTGGTCATACGTCATATCGGGGTGAACGGTAATCTCCGAAAAATCCACCGCATGAGACGGATCGCTAATGTATCGACGAAGCTGCGACACATGGAAAACATTGTGAACTCCTTCCAAAGATGGCGGTAAGGCCAAGCGATAAGCTACCTCGCCAACCCTCTCCAAAATGTCAAACGGTCCAATGTATCGCGGGCTCAACTTTCCACGCTTCCCGAAACGAATCACACCACGATTCGGGGAAATCTTCAAGAACACATGGTCGCCCGGCTGAAACTCCAAAGGACGACGTTTAGCATCCGCCCAATGCTTAAAACGGTCCTGAGCAATTCTCAACCTCTCCCGAATATTCCTGACGATATCCACGGCCTCCACGATCATCTCAGGTCCCAACAACTCCCGATCACCAACGTCATCCCAACTCAATGACGATCGACATTTCCTCCCATAAAGAGCGGCGAAAGGCGCCATGCCAATACTCGCCTGGAAGCTGTTGTTGTAGGAAAACTCCACCAAATGTAGATGGTCCTCCCACGAACCCTTGAAATCCAACATGCACGCCCTCAGCATGTCTTCCAAAATCTGAATCGTCCTCTCGGACTGGCCATCCGTCTGCGGATGGTACGCCGTGCTGAAACTCAGACGCGTACCCAAGCTCTTCTGCAAACTCTGCCAGAACTGAGATGTGAACCTCGTGTCTCTGTCAGACACGATACTCACGGGGACTCCATGAAGTCGCACAACCTCATGCACGATTCACGTTACATCACTATCCAAACTAGGAAAAGGAAATAAAAACGGAGAGTAAAAGAATTTTACCTCCATATATCTCCTCGCTAGCGCCTCAGTGGACTATCCCACTCGGAACGGAATAAAGTGCGCAGATTTGGTCAATCGATCTACGATCACCCAAATCGCGTCATTCTGCTTCGGACTCCGAGGTAGTCCAGTCACGAAATCCATAGTGATGTGTTGCCATTTCCACTCCGGAATCGGAAGCGGTTGTAGCAACCCAGCCGTACGCTGATGCTCCGCCTTCACTTGCTGGTAAACCAAGCACTTGGCTACACTCCGAGCCACGATCCTCTTCATACGATGCCACCAATAATTCAGACGAAGATCCTGGTACATCTTGGTGCCACCAGGATGCACAGAATACAGTGAACTGTGTGCCTCCACCATCAATTCCTCTCTGATATCCCCAGCCGGCACACACAACCTGGCTCCGAACCTCAGCGAGCCATCCTCATGAATCAAAAAGTCAGTCCGCAGACCGGCTTCCACCTGCTCCCGAATCTTCACCAGCTTCGGATCCTCAGCCTGGCCAGCCTTAATCCGATCCACGATCGTCGACTGTACCTGCATGTACATCAACGACGAAGCCTCCCCAGGAAGAACGATCTCCACGCCAGACTCGCAAAAATCCTGCTGTAATCTCCACTGCGAGGTCAAAATCATCACCGCCAGAAGCCTACTCAAAGCATCCGGAACCATATTCACCTTGCCAGGGTGAAACTGCAAATCAATATCATAATCCGCCATAAGCTCCAACCATCGACGCTGTCGCATGTTGAGCTCCTTCTGAGTGAAAATGTACTTCAAGCTTTTGTGATCGGTGAAAATCTTCACTTTCTCACTCAGCAGGAAGTGCCTCCAAATCTTAAGAGCAAACACAACGGCGGCCAACTCCAAATCATGCGTCGGATAATTCTTCTCATGAACCTTAAGCTGACGAGACGCATACGCCACAACATGCCCATGCTGATGCAACACACAACCGAGACCCTTGCCAGAAGCATCGCAAAAGATCTCAAATCCACCGCTGCGATCAGGCACAACAAGAATAGGGGCAGTCGTCAACCTCTCCTTCAGAACACCAAAAGCACCCTCACAGTCACCCGACCAAACAAAAGCAACATCCTTCCGCGTCAACCTGGTCATCGGCTCAGCAATACGAGAAAAGTCCTTAATGAATCGCCGATAGTAACCAGCAAGTCCAAGGAAACTCCGAATCTCAGACGCTGACGACGGAACAGGCCACTCCCTGATGGCCCGAATCTTCTCGGGATCCACTGAAATACCATCTCCAGTCACCACATGCCCGAGAAAAGCAACTCTATCCAGCCAGAACTCGCACTTCGAAAACTTAGCATACAAACGATGCTTCCTCAAAATCTCCAACACCGTCCTTAAGTGCGAGGCATGCTCTTCCTCCGACTTCGAATAAATCAGAATGTCGTCAATAAAGATAACGACAAACTTATCCAAAAAGTCGTAGAAAATCATGTTCATCAGATTCATGAAAACGGCGGGTGCGTTAGTTACGTCGAAAGGCATAACCACGAACTCACAGTGTCCATACTTCGTCCTGAACGCTGTCTTCGGAACATCTCCCTTCTTCACCTTCAACTGATGGTAACCACTCCTCAAATCCAATTTAGAAAACACCCTCGAACCTCCAAGCTGATCAAAAATATCATCGATGCGAGGCAACAGGTATTTATTCTTAATGGTCACCGCATTCAACTCCTGATAGTCCACGCACATTCGACGCGAACCATCCTTCTTCTTAACCAGCAACACCGGTGCTCCCCACGGAGACACGCTAGGATTAATATAACCCTTCTGTAAAAGCTCATCCAACTGCTTCCGCAACTCTTCCAATTCTGCAGGTGCCATACGATACGGCGCCTTCGAAATCGGCTGCGCACCTGGAACAAGATCGATAGAAAATTCCAAAGCCCGATCAGGTGGCAGACCAGACATCTCCTCGGGGAAGACGTCGCCAAAATCTCGCACCACAGCTGGCCACTCCAGCTCCATCTGCATAGCCACAGCCTCCACCGGCCTGGCCCGAAATCTGACAGGACCAAGCGAACTGCTACCACGACTGAACTCAAACACTGGATGTCCAGGAATCTCGAACACCACCTTCTTCCTCCTGCAGTCAATCGTAGCATAGAAGCTCGCAAGCCAATCCATCCCAAGAACTGCATCATAGTTGATGATGTCGTGGACAATGAAATCCACAAAAAGCTCATGTCCACAGACCACCAACGAGCAAGAATTGCAACCACGATGCACCGAGACCACACCATTCCCTGTAACGATATTCCAACTCTTTGGAAGAGGGGACGTCGACAAGGAATGCCTCTCCACGAAGCTCCGAGAAATAATGCACATCGATGCACCAGAGTCAAAGAGGACTCGTGCAGGAAATGTGCAAACCAAAACCACACCTAACAAACAATTAACAATCAAACCCTAGTCTAGCAAACAACCATGTTCAAGCAAACAACATATTCTAACAATCAAAACCAGCTAGGAAAGTAACAGCTAGATTGAGGATTACCTGCGATAACCTCATCCACAGCCTCGCTCTCCGCAGCGGTCATCAGAAAAGCCTGCCTCCTCGGCGGAACAGCCTGCCGAAAAGCCTGCCCCTGCGGAACAAGAGCTGCTCCACGACTAGCAGGAACAGACGCTCGCTGCTGCAATGGCTGTGCTGTAACAGGAGCCCTCCGCAGCAGACCCGCATGCCGACAATCCTTCGCGACATGGGAAGCATCTCCACAAACCAGACACTGGCCCAGAAACTTCCGACACTGATCCTTGACGTGGCCAGGCTTGCCGCAGAAATGGCAAATCTTTATAATAGGCTCTCCTGGCCTCTTGAACTGAGCAGACTGGTTAGGCCTGAATCCAGGTCTAACCACAGCTCTCGCCTGTTCCACAGGCCTCTTCCCAGTACCAACAACAGACCCCCTCCTCTGGTTCATGAGCAGCTCCTGCCTCTTGGCAGCGACCAGAACCTTCTGATAAGACTCCCGGTCAGAGGAGGTCACAAAACTCTGGAGCTCCGAAGCAAGCCCCTGCAGGAACCTCTGAGCTCTCTCCTCAGCGTCCTGCACCATCTTCGGTGCAAACCGACTCAGCCTCATGAACTCTTGGTGATACATGTCCACCGACGAGTTCCCTTGCTTCAAATCGATAAAACGCTGCAGCATCTCTTCCCTGGCAGCCTTCGGGAAGAACTCACCATCAAATCTAGCCTTGAAGGTAGCCCAAGCTATCGGCTCCACCAACAACTTCTCTTCCGCATCCCACCAATTCCGAGCATTATCCTTGAGTTGCCTCTTTGCCAAATCAACCCATCCAGCCGGGGTGATCTTGGCCATCTTCAGATTGTCCTCGATGTTCCGAATCCACTCATCGGCAGCCAGAGGACCCTCAGAACCATCAAAATATGCGGGACCCAGCTCCCGAAATTGCTTCGCTCCTGGCTCAGAGCGAGGGGCATCAGGAAGAGCCCGGGCAGCTCAAGCAAGTGGAGCATTCTGGACTTGCAGAAGCACGCCCTGCTGCACCTGCATCATCTGGAGCATCATCCGCATCATCTTACCGCTGGTGGGTTCCCGCTCAGGCTCCTCATCATGAGGGACCGTGCCACTACCCCCACCACGGGTGAAACGTCTTCCTGCCATCTAGTGACACAGAAAACGAATCAGATTAGACTCATAGCTTATGACTCGGACGTCGAAATTAATTTATTGGACATTCTAATATTATTATCGCTATTCCAAAAATCGCAGTTACAGAAGGACCTGCATGGGCCACCAACAAAACCTGTCACGACCCGCTTCCCTAAAATGGAGGCGAGACGTGAGAAGGTCCGCACGAGAGTGGAGCTGTGAAGCCCCAAACCCGATAAGCATCAATAATACATAAGCATGTCCCTGTAACCACAACAGAATAACAATAATAACACAAGGAGAGACTGAAATAAAATTCACATCTCATACATTGTCCAACAAGAAAAATAAGTTCAACATCCAGAAAAGCCACCAGGCTAAAAGAAAAGAGTCCAAGGCCCAGAACAAGGCCAACGAAAGAAACCATAACAAAGTATAGGTGCTACGCACCGATAACAAACAACTGTCTAACAAAAGTAAAACACAACAAAGACACTAGGACTGGTCCCCAGTGTCCACGTACTCCCCGTCGAACACAAGCTCGGGCTCGGCGTCAGCAAACACCTCGTCCTCAACAAGGTACTCGGGCTCAGGATCTAACATGTGTCACCCAAAAGAGTAAAGGGGCACATGTCAGCAAGTCTAAAAGACTTGAGCAAGGAAACTGAAAGTAAGGCAACTAGCAACCTAGCAGTTTAGTATGCATGGCATGGCAGTTATAACATGAGCGCACAATTTAAACATGGCAAGACAATTTGTACAAGAGAACAATCATCGGGACAAGACAAGAGTAGCCAAGCTACTATCAATCTCAATCAATTCACATTTTGTAGGTGTTTATGCCCTTCGCTGAATGGTAAACATTTCAGACCGATCGGCACTAAACCCAAATCACGTTTCACGGTTGTTTTGTAGATGTTTACGCCCTTCGCTGAATGGTAAACATTTCAGACCGATCGGCACTAAACACTACCCCACCCCAAAGAGTTTACGCCTTACAACTGCAGTTGTTGATCAAACAGACTCCCAGTTGAATGGCCGCTTAACCCTCACCCCCTATACCCACACGTAATGGAGCCTGGGGTCCCCGCACATTGAGCTCAGCTAGTGAGCCTGGGGTTGCCCCGCACATTGAGCTCGCATTCTTAGTTCACAATTCAATATATCGAGCGTTGGGGTTTCCAACTACAGGGCTCGCTTCTGGAACACGAGCCAGGAACACAAGCATGGTAGCGAAGCTACGCAATCACAACAACACTTAAAGAATGCAATGACATGACAATTAATTCGCGTACCGTCAATGGAAAGTAAACATGACATGGTAATTGTGCAACATGATATATGTCGGAACTAGCTTCGTTGTCAAGCTAGTTCCCCAATTTGCGCCTAGGCGAGTATCATTTCGTCGCCTAGTCTCTTTTACGCCTACAACAAGCAAATGGCCTAAAACATGGCCTAAACCCTAAGTGGCAAGTTTCACTTGCCTAGCACCGGGGATGACGACCACTTCGTCACACGGATGCTACCTACGGGGGAAATCGCTGTTATGGGGGAAACAAACACCAAACACATGAAATTAATTAGGGTTTTCATAAAATTATAAATAGGTTAAGAAAACAACGGTAGATAGATTTCTTACCGAGAGGAGGCGGAAGAAACACTCCGGGGAACCCTAGGATCAGATCTGGAAAAGATTGGAGAAGTTTGGGGAAACTAGGGTTTTGGGGGATTTGGGGATTTTGATGGGTTTTGGTGAGATTTTGGGGAAGATGAGAGGTAGATAGAGTGAATGGATGGTTTGGATGATGATTCTAGGGCTTGGAATGAAGGAATGAAGCTTGGAGGAAGATGGGGGCTGAAGGGGGAAGATTTTAGGGTTTTGGGTCGTGTTGGAGAAGAAGAAAACGATTGGGTTGGGTTTAAATAGGTTGAGCTGGCGGCTGCCCAGAAATTAGGGTTTTAACACTAGTTAGTCGGTCAAAGAGCAACCACTGACCGACTAGTTTGGCAACTAGTCGGTCGGTCGACCAACGCAGACCGACTAAGTGAAAACAGTAACTCCTGAACGAAAATAGGATTCTAGAGTTAGTCGGTCTATGAACAAGTACTGACCGACTAGTTTATCATCTAGTCGGTCGATGAACGTTCTTAGACCGACTAAGAGAAAACAGTAACTCGACTGTACAGTAGAACCAAGAATTAGTCGGTCTGAGTACAAAACTTAACCGACTAGTTTAACAACTAGTCGGTCGAAAGATGAACTTAGACCGACTAAGAATGAACAGTACAGATACTAAAATTTAGATGATGTGTTAGTCGGTTAAAGAAGCATTGCTGACCGACTAGTTTGCAACCTAGTCGGTCAACCAACGTTCTTAGACCGACTAACGATAAACAGTAACTCCTGAGAAATTTAGAAAGCTAACTAGTCGGTCCGAGAAGGATTGTCGACCGACTGGATCGTCATCTAGTCGGTCGGTGGCCCTTCTTACACCGGCTAATGAGCACCAAAAGTTCCGATACGGAGCGCGGGGCCCCGGGATCGATTCCTAAGACTCCTAGGCTTGATCTAATAGTTAGATACGACCGTTATGAAGCCCGTCACGAGTGACACACTTCGAAATTGACGATCCTAAGGAAGAAACGAGAAAATACGACGAATCGATCGAAAATGAAAGCTACGGAGACGAAAACCACACAAGAGGAGAAAATCCACCAAAACATATATTATATTATATTATATTCAGATACATGAAAAGCAGTCGTTACAGCGTGAGCTTGGTTCTACATCCAGTTGCAACTAGTTCATCCAAAATCTTATTCTAGCGATTTTGATACCGATGAAACGCTTTTACGAAATACGGTGAGTAGTGGGAATTCCCCATTCCCTAGACGTTCTTTATTTGATTTGATATTTCCGTACTTTGTCTGACGATTGTGACAGGATCGCCAAAGGCAAATTTCTCTCTTCTTAAATAGCCAGGTTGATCGGAACAAGCACGGTCATTCGTCCTCCCTGTGTTCGATAACCCGCTCGCTGCTACACCGTGCACTTGCGGTAAAACTACAACCGTTCTTTTGGGTTACATCCCGGAGCGATCAAGTTTTTGGCGCCGTTGCCGGGGAAGGCATTTTGACGGTGTTTTTCATCGACCACCCGGTTACTTCTTCTTTCTCTCTTTCTTTACTTTCTTCTATTTGCATATTCTCCCTGTATTTTGCGAAAGGTTTTTACAGGAAGAATGGAGGATACAACGCCAACAATAGAACTCAGCCAGGAAGACTATGACTCCTTCACAGACCTCCTTAAGGAGCTTGTCGACGAGGTCCACGCTACCGGAGCTTTCGCTATTGATATCAAGGACCCCGACGAACAACTGTTTGCTAGTTTTGTGATGGACCAGGTCTCCCCGGAGGGGACTATCGGAGGCGATGTCAGAGTTGACGTGATCGACGAAAAATTATATTTCGAAGATGGTAGAACAAATGTCGAAGAGCACTACACTCCCGAAGAATCCTTTGAGCACACCGACATTCAGGGAGTTGCACTCTATGACGCTCACTCTTGCTTTTATGAATCGTCTGAGGTGTTTCTTGATTCCAGGAACGAACCGGAGCCGAGTGAAAGCTCTGATGACGCTAGCACAGAATCGGAGCACGCCTATTTCGATGCATTGTCCTCACTAAGTAGTGAGTCTGACTCTCCACAAGAGAGCGCGCCACATGAGCACGAGCTAGACCCGGCTGACAAGGAAGAAGCCAAACTCATGCGAGCTGATGAAGTAGAAGGAGCGCCGCCTCTTCAGGTAGAGCTTAAACAATTACCTCCGAATCTAAGGTACGCCTTTTTGGGTAACAAATTAACTTTCCCGGTGATAGTAAACTCCCACCTCACGCCGGACCAACTTGAAAAACTCCTAGACGTTCTTTGGAGCCACAAAGATGTCCTTGGCTACACTATCTCCGATCTAAAAGGGATAAGCCCTAGGCTTTGCACGCATAGGATCCATCTAGAGGATACAGACGCCACCTCCATAGAGCCTCAAAGGCGGTTAAACCCGAACATGAAGGAGGTGGTTAAAAAGGAAATCCTGAAATTGCTAGAAGCCGGTATAATTTATCCTATCTCAGACAGTAGATGGGTTAGCCCCGTTCACGTCGTCCCCAAGAAAGGGGGGATGACTGTCATAAAAAATGAAAAAGGTGAGCCCATTTCTACGCGCACCGTCACGGGATGGCGAATGTGCATCGACTATAGGAAACTCAATAAAGCCACCCGAAAGGACCATTACCCATTGCCCTTCATCGATCAAATGCTTGAACGCCTCGCAAAACATAAATACTTTTGATATCTAGATGGGTATTCGGGATTCTTCCAAATCCCTTTGCATGAAGATGACCAAGAGAAGACAACTTTCACTTGTCCCTATGGCACCTATGCTTACCGTAGGATGCCGTTTGGCCTTTGTAATGCTCCCGCCACCTTTCAGAGGTGTATGACATCCATATTTTCCGATTACATTGAAAATATTATGGAAGTTTTTATGGATGATTTCTCGGTTTATGGAAGTGAGTTTGACTCTTGCTTGGAAAATCTTACTAAAGTCCTAAAAAGGTGCCAACAAAACAATCTCACTCTCAATTGGGAGAAGTGTCACTTCATGGTCACAGAAGGTATAGTTCTCGGACATCTTGTCTCTTCGAGAGGAATTGAGGTAGATAAAGCAAAGATTGAGGTAATCGAGAAACTTCCTCCTCCTATTAATGTCAAGGGCATTAGAGGCTTTCTTGGTCACGCGGGGTTTTACCGCCGTTTCATCAAGGATTTCTCCTCGATTGCCCGACCGCTTACTTCCTTGCTCGCTAAAGATATTCCTTTTGTTTTTTCAGGAGAATGCTTGCAAGCCTTCAACACCTTGAAGGAAGCACTAGTCTCCGCGCCCATCATACAACCACCGGATTGGAGCCTACCTTTTGAGCTAATGTGTGATGCTAGCGACCAAGCCATTGGAGCGGTGTTGGGACAAAGAAAAGATAAGAAGCTTCATGCGATATACTATGCGAGCAAGACATTGGATGACGCGCAGAAAAACTACACAACTACCGAAAAGGAGCTTCTAGCGGTCGTCTATTCCATAGAGAAGTTTCGCTCCTACCTCCTCGGTTCCAAGGTGATTGTCCACACCGACCATGCGGTATTGAAGTATCTTTTAAACAAGAAGGAGGCCAAACCTCGGTTGATTAGGTGGATACTTTTGTTGCAAGAATTCGACTTAGAGATCAGAGATAAGAAGGGTACGGACAATGTCGTGGCGGATCATTTATCTAGGCTCATTCGCGACAAGGAGGATGAGAGTTTGCCTATCGACGACACATTTGTGGATGAGAGGCTATATGCCATAAGGACCGGTGAAGTACCTTGGTACGCGGACTTCGTCAACTACTTGGCTTGTGGAATTAAACCGCATGGGATGCCCACGCATCAAAAGAGGAGATTTCTGTATGAGGTCCGTAGCTATTTTTGGGAAGATCCATACCTTTTCAAGATATGCAAGGATGGCGTCATTCGGAGGTGTGTTTCTAAAGAGGAGGCGACATCCATCATTTTGCATTGCCACGGTCTACCATGCGGAGGACATCATGCCGCCTCTAAAACTACCGCTAAGATTTTGCAGAGCGGGTTCTTTTGGCCGACAATGTTTAAAGACACCCACGACTTTGTAAAGGGGTGCGATAGATGCCAACGGACCGGGAATATCTCCAAGCGCAATGAGATGCCAATGAGGCCCATCCAAGAAATTGAGCTTTTTGATTGTTGGGGAGTAGACTTCATGGGACCATTTCCGTCGAGCAATGGCAACAAATACATCCTATTGGCCGTCGACTATGTCTCCAAATGGGTGGAAGCAATCGCCACCCCTACTAATGATGCAAGGGTCGTCTCCAAGTTCTTCAAGCAAAATATCTTCCCGCGCTTCAGAGTGCCTCGTACCTTGATAAGCGACGGGGGGAGCCACTTCATAGAGAACAAGTTTGAAGCCATGCTAAAGAAGTACGGGGTAAATCATAGAGTCGGCATGGCATATCACCCCCAGACAAGCGGCCAAGTGGAAGTCTCAAATAGAGAAATTAAGCAAATTCTCGAAAAGACGGTGAATCGATCTAGAAAGGATTGGTCAATGAAGCTAAACGATGCTCTATGGGCATATCGCACGGCCTTTCGCACTCCCATAGGCACCACACCGTTCCGACTCGTTTATGGGAAAGCTTGCCACTTACCGGTAGAGTTGGAGCACCGCGTATATTGGGCCATCAAAACCTTTAATTACGATTACAAGAGTGCGGCGGTGAGGCGACTCTTGGACATCAACGAGCTTGATGAGATAATAAGAGACGCCTACGAAAGCTCAAGAATTTACAAAGAAAGGACCAAGGTTCTCCACGATGCCCGCATAATCGTCACGGACTTCAAAGTAGGAGACAAGGTCTTGCTCTATAATTCCCGGCTCCGACTATTTCCCGGTAAGTTGAGGTCACGTTGGTCCGGACCTTTCACCATCAAGCACATACAACTGGGAGGAGCTTTCGAGTTGGAAAGCAAGGACGGTTCCACATTCAAAGTAAATGGTCAGAGACTCAAACACTATTCCGAGGGAGTCCCGACGGGCGAAACCAATAGAATATATTTGCTTAGGGGACGGTCGGACGATCTTTCGGACCTCCTTGATGAGGTAATTGAGGAGGCGATCCCCCACTCGATTGGCGCTCTTTTCGATGAGGATTTTGATGAAGGCCCGGATTTAGGCCAAGATGAGAAAATAGATGATTCCCCCGACCTCTCCGCTGAAGATGATGAAGGCGACGCTGATGTCGCAAGGATTCGAGAGCTCTGCAAGCTCTCGAAACAAAAGTCTCCGAAGAAAGCTCCGCCGCTACGAAAATCGGCGTCACCGGTGAAGCCGTTGACCGGAGCAAACGCTAGCTTGGGGGAGCCTCCCCCCAGCACTATTCGAGACGAGAGACCACCGCGGGAGAACACGCCACCGCAACTTCCGAATCTAAGCGTTCTCCCTGGAAAGTTTGATGGGTGCATCTCATATGCACCAAACATCCCGCATTAATTGAAAATCATAGGGGGTCGAGCTCACGACCTTAAACGAGCGCTTGTCGGGAGGCAACCCAACGGTTATTGCTTTATTTTTACTTTTTCTTTATTTTTGTTTTAGAAATTTTTAGTGTTTTGAGTCGTTCGCCCAAAAATTTTGTGATAACGGGTCCTATTTTTCTTGACAGGAGAGGAGATAGGTAAATCCATCATGAGGAGGATGAACGAGACGACGAGGAGCGCCCCAGGAAGACGCTCGATGCTTAGGAGTAAGATGAAATCGACTGGAGGAAGAAAGACGGAGTTTAGAGCCCAAACGAAGACAAACAGCAGAACACAAGGCTCACTCGGCCGAGTATACTAGTCACTCGGCCGAGTACACAAGTTCGTCCGGCCGAGCCGCTCACGAACGAGGGAAGTCTGCTGTACCCAACTCTCTGTTTATTTTCTTGATTTCAGTATAACTACTACTCGGCCGAGTATATATTTTCACTCGGCCGAGTAAAACGGATACGCTCCTAGGGCGAGTCTTGCCGAGTAGCTTGAGCCACTCGGCCGAATGGACTTACTCCACTCGGCCGAGGCTGGCAAAGCCACTCGGTCGAAGCGTAAGCGGGGAGGATATCACCATTGATCTCACTCGGCCGAGTGACCTAGTCACTCGGCCGAGTTGTAACTTTCATTATATAAGGGGCCGAGGGGGGGCACGTTTTTCGAAACGCAAAATTCCAAATTCGCCCGACCCCTCAGCTCCCTCGCCCGACCCTCGCTCGCTCGCGCCCTCACTCGCCCGGTCGACCATCGCCGCGCTGCCGCTCGGCCAGCCACCGCCGGCCGAGCAACCACCGCGCCTCACCCGAGTCGCCGCCGGCCGCCGCCGCTCCGGCCACCTCCGGTATCGCCTATTTCGCCTATTTTTTCCTCTTTTTGTGTGTTTTTCGAGGATCCATGTATTAAACGAACCCCAAACCCTAATCAATTTCTATATCTATCTATTATACCCCTAATGCTCCATACGTTTTGAATATTACCCGCTGATATCTCCATTTCATGCGCAGGTTGTTTTTGGGAGCTTAGGGGAGCCCCGGGGAGCTTCTAGGGACTGTTTCGGGCTTCGCGGAGGCGCTGACTTCGCACGCTTCCATTATCTTGCACGCGCGGCGTGTTTGGGTATACTCCTTCCATTCTTTTGCACACGCCGCACTTTTTACACTTTTTCGGCTCGCGCTCGGGGCCGATATGCCGCCCCGGACACGGCCGCGGTCGAAGAGAGCTTCCGCCAAGCGGAAGCGGTCGGATGATGTCGGCCCCTTCCATGAGTTGGAGGACTCTCCTCCGCCTTCTCCCACACACCCCATCCACCCAGCATAGCCTGCAGGCCCCGCACACCCCGCACAGCCTGCAGCGCCCACACAGCCCGCACAGCCACTCCCCGCCGCTCCACAGCCACCACCTCCGGCTCCACTGGTCGGGCCGCTCGGGATTACGTTCCGAGACGACGCACACCGCGCCGTCTTCGAGCGTATCTCCCAGCGCTCGATCGTACCCTCCAGGTTTGCACACCTTACCGACCTAGGATGCCTGGGGGTACTAGAGGGGATGCTCACGTTGTACGACAACGTGGGCTGGCGAGATTTCTTTCAGGTGTCGGCGGACACGTTCACCCGCCCGACACTTGAGGTACTGAGTTCGATCGCCCGGACCGACGAGGGATGCTCGTTTCGGTTCATGGATCGGGAGTGCCAGGTCACTCTCGATATGATGAGAGCATTTTTCTCATGGCCCGCTGTCCCCGGAGCCGATCGCGGTTACGGCCCCTCCCATATCCCCCCACCTTCCTTCGACGACGGTGCCTTCTGGGCCCGGATTACGGGTCTTCACACTGCCTTTGACCCTAGTAGGGCCAAGGCCTCGGCCATTGTCCATCCATGCATCCGTATTGCTCAGCGCCTTATGGCGACGACCTTTTTGGCCAGATATGAGCCGGGCACGATGTCTACGCCAGAGCTCTACATGCTCTACGCGATGACACGTCCCAGAGCTCTATCTAGGGATGGCGATGAGCTTGTCCCCGCCGTCGTGATTGATGTCGCGGCTTGGTTTTTGGACCGCATCATTGTATCGGTGGGCGCTTGCTCACCGATATGCTGCGGCGGCCTGATCACCTTGCTTGCCCTTATGACCGGCGAGGACTTCCCTGACGACCTGCGACGAGTACCGGGCCCCACTTCTTTGTCGATCGATGTTATGGCCCGGATGAAGATGCTTCGTCCGCACGGTGAGCGTCACTGGGTCTGGTTGCACGGCCCTTACGGTGCCGATTACATGATTCTTTCGAGCCCAGCTCGGACTCAGATTGCACCAGCCCACCTTGACTGGCTCCCTGCGATGGATGTTCTCATCCCCGCTGCTTACGTGCTCGAGGCCGAGGAGGCCTAGCAGGCCCACGCTGCCCCCGCTGCCCCCGCAGACCCTGTTGCACCTGCCGAGCCTGCCGCCCCTGTTGACCCCGTGGCCCCTCAGCCTATACCCGATGTTTCCGCTGCTCCTGACACCTCTGTCCCCACCTCTGTCGGTGTCGGGAGTACCTTAGCTGAGCCCACCTCCACCACTCCCGCGGCTGTCACCACCCCCACTGGCCCTCTGTCTGCTGAGCCTGTTTCTTTTGCCCCACCCGAGCGCCCGCCGACCGTAGTTGAGTGAGGAGAGCCCTCTGTCTCCACTGCTGCTGTATTTTTCGAGAGTGTCGTGGCATCTGTCCACACTTCTGTGCCACTGACCTCTCTGGCCGCCTCGCTGCCACTTTTGCACTCTTCTTTCGCTGCTGCTGCCTCCACTTCTCACCAGCCGGTGCCCCGGCCTCACACTGAGGCCAGGCCCACATTTGCGAGCGCAGTACCTTTCGTTCCCTTCCCCGCTGAGCCCGTCACATACGCGTCCCGAGTACGCCAGCCACGCCCTGCACAGCCCCGACCGGTGCGTCCCTCTGCACCACCTCCCCCCGACACTATACTTCAGAGCATTCGTGCTCTAGAGGGGGCGGTGAGTGGCCTCAGAGGTGACCTTAGGACCCTGTCCTCCACCGTCTCTGCGATGGCTGGCCGCTTTGACCTGATCCCCCAGATTCACTACTGTCTTACCCAGGTCTTGGAGCGTCTCCCCCGCGTACCCCCACCCACCCAGCAGGTTCCCACCCACACTTCCACACACACTCAGCATGCTACCACTTCCACACCCACACCCGCTCAGCGGCCTGTCCAGCCACCACCACCACTTCCGCCTCAGGACGGAGACGGCGCAGCACCACCTTCTTAGGCACCCTTGATGCCATCGATTATTCCTGCCGTTGTGCTGCCCGTTTCTGCTGGGTCCTGTTGCAGTTTTGTCCACCCCCCCCCTCCCCTCACTTATTTTGTGATTCTCACTTCGACCATATCTTTATATATCTTTTTTGGGAGAGAGGGAGAGTTTTTGGTGCCCCACATTTATATCTGTATCACTCCATTCATGCATGCATCATGACCGCATCATATTTTTCATTTCTTTATTTTTCCTTTTATTTTCATTTTTTTCATCATGCATGCATCCTCACTTGCCCCTCACATTACTTGTCTCTCGGTGTGCCACACTTTGCACATTGAGGACACTGTGCCATTTAGCTTGGGGGAGTGAGTTCTCACGATCTTTTTCGATTTGCCACCTTTATTTTTAGTTTTTCACACCGTTTTTCGCTTTTGCACTTATTTTCATCATTTTTTTCTCATTTTACCATGCATCACGTTTTTCTTATTTTTCTGTGTGCCGCATTGTAAATAGTTCTATTTTCCATTTATCTTTATTTCTTTCTTTTTCATCTCATGCTAGAGATGACTTTTCTGTGATGATGATGACGTGGAGTTAGCTTATCCTATATGCATGCTTTATTTGTCATGTCTTAGATTTTGTTTCTGATATCATATGCTATGACTTGCCTTGCATCTAGAGATAGTTACCCACACTTTTTCCACATGAAAATGGATGAAATTTTATTAATTAGCTGAGTCTGAATATTCATATGTATGCTATCACAGAAAACACACCGAGATTCACGCATTGAATGCCTATATCTGGAGTACTGATTTCTTTTCATATATCATTTCTATATGCATGAACTGTACATTTCACTTCAGGATGATTGAATGATGTTAGCTATGATAAATCTGGATTAGTTAGCTTTTTTGTGATTGAAACTGAGTAGATTAGATTACCCTGCTGAAGTTGCCGTGCATGTCTTATAGAGAGAACCGAGTGATATATTCATTTCTTTCTCCACAAATCTTGAACACCATTTCTCTACTTTTAAAATCATTAGTGAATCTCCCCTTAGCGATTCTATTATATGGCATTTCCCCCGCTATTAATTCCTAGCTTCAAATTTCTTATTCGAAAAAAAGAGAGAAAATATTCTTGTATATCATTATCTCTCTTTGAGTTGGGATCGTAGTGTATATATGCTATTGCTTCAAAAAAAAGAGAAAAAGAAAAGAGGAAAAATCCTCAATAAAAGATCCCATCTCACTTTCTTTCTTTCTCTTCTCTTTTCATTGCTTTTGGAGCTTTATAAAAATGGGGATGTAAATATTTTTTTATGCCGCCACGCTTATAGATAAGCTTGGGGGAGGAGATCCATTGATGTGTGAGAGAGTGACTACTTGACGTTGCACGACAACCTAGGCTAAGTAATATTCTATACTCGGTGAGATTATTTTCAGCTTTACGAAATCCAGAAATCTAAGCCTAGCACTCATTTCATGAAATCCATACTTTTCTATTCTCTCTATTCTATAGTGTGATACTCTTATACTCCTGATAGAAAGCATTAAATTGAAAAGTGTGTGATCTGTGATTTGTATACCGCTTTAAATGATTCAGACGATGTTGATTATAAGATTATTCCGTTTTTCATGATTATATTGTTGTTCGTGGGTTTTCTATTTCTATTTGCACTATTATACTACGATATCAAAATAAAACTCTTTGACATGTGTTTTTCATCCAGTGCATGCTATATGAGTAAGCGGAACCCACGTCCTGAGGAAATGATCTAGCAGCCTACCTCTTCGCTTCTTTCTTTCTTCTCTATTTTTATTTCGTTTTTCATTTTTCTCAGTTCTCCATTTTTCTTCAATTTTTGCCGTTTTCGTTTTCCGAATCCACCGGGTTCGCCTTTCGCTTATCTTCCTCGAGGACGAGTAAGAGGCAAGCTTGGGGGATTTTGATCACTCCTTATTTTACACCTTTTTCCCGCATGTTTGCATGCCATTTAGATCGCCCAAATCATGTTTTTCACGATATATCGACGATATTGCGATGCTTTTCATGATTTGTTGTTTTTGTCGTATTTCAGGTGATTTGGCGCGATTTGGAGTGATCTCGAGATGCGCTTACTCCAGACGGTCACCGACGACCTCCCCGAGGGGTATTTTGCTGTTGGAGAGGAGCGGAAGAAGAACGGACGTCGCAGGAGCGACGAGGAGGCCAAAATAAGCAATCTGGGCATTTTTTGTGTCCCACTCGGCCGAGTGAAGGAGTCACTCAGCCGACCAGCGAGACACCGCTCGGCCGACCAGAGCAGACACGATTTATATGTGCACTCGGCCGAGTGACGGATACCACATTGGCCGAGTGACGAGACCCCGTCCGCCCGAGTGGCGCCCAGACGAAGCCCTTCAAAAATCGCCAAGTTACTGTTTTTTGGCTGCCTGAGCTTCAGAAGACCCACTCGGCCGAGTGGATAATCCCGTCCGCCCGAGTACCATGAAGCCATCGGCCGAGTGACGACAACTCACTCGGCCGAGCCGCCCCCGAAGTGAAGACCCCTGAAGATCGATACTTACTGGAAAATTACAGGGTTTTCACTCGGCCGAGCGACTTTTGTCACTCGGCCGAGTGCGACGCGTTGCCTGTAGCGAAAATTGCGGAAAACAGGCTGTGCAGGGGTATTTTGGTCACAGTTTTTGGACGATTTTGGGGCCTATTTAACCCCTGTTTTTACCCTAGTTTTGGAGAGCCTCTCTCTTAGATTTTTGCAGCTTTTTAGATTAGCTTTTTAGTTTTATTCTTGTGATTGGAGAGGAGACAAAATTGGATTTTTGTTGGATTAATTGAAGAACTCCATTGGTTTGCTTTTCTCTTCTCTAAAAATTCTATTTTTATTGCATATCTCAATATTGTGATGAATTCTATTGCTTATTTCATTGATTATTTTTGTGATCTCGCTATGAATTGTGAGTAGTCGCCACGTCTTGGGGCGTGGGGATGAACCCTACAAGCCCTATTTCATGATTGTGATGAATTGGTAGGAATTTTGCTAGAATTGCTATTAGGGATTAGATTGGGATCAATTTACTATGGGTGGCTAGGAATTCACATCGATTGGGATTTGCAAGAGATTGGATCCCAATTCGATAGGAAACCCTAGAAATCCGAATTGGGTTTGAATCGAATTTCCGTAGTGTCGGTTTGCAAGAGATTGGACCGATACTAGGGTTTCCGGTTCCAATTCCGTGCCAATACCCGTTTGCAAGAGATTGGACGGGTAGGAACTATCCCAAACTAGGTCGTGGACCGAGTTTGCAAGAGATTGGGCTCGGTGCGCGATTGAACGATGATGTTGATCCTAATGCTAGCTTCCCTAGGCTAGGGTTTGCAAGAGATTGGACCCGAGCCTAGGATAGCTATAGACCAGCAACAGCGCGAGAGTGTGAGCTTGGTTCTACATCCAGTTGCAACTAGTTCATCCAAAATCTTATTCTAGCGATTTTGATACCGATGAAACGCTTTTACGAAATACGGTGAGTAGTGGGAATTCCCCATTCCCTAGACGTTCTTTATTTGATTTGATATTTCCGTACTTTGTCTGACGATTGTGACAGGATCGCCAAAGGCAAATTTCTCTCTTCTTAAATAGCCAGGTTGATCGGAACAAGCACGGTCATTCGTCCTCCCTGTGTTCGATAACCCGCTCGCTGCTACACCGTGCACTTGCGGTAAAACTACAACCGTTCTTTTGGGTTACATCCCGGAGCGATCAAAGTTGCAGTTGGTAGGGGGGTTTGATAGGAGTCCAACGGCGGTAGGACGGTCGTCGTAGGTGGCCGGATGACCGGTGGGCATGAGTTTGAAGTGGCGGCACGCAAACTGTCAAAAAGAGCGGTAGATCTGAGTTCCACGGGGTTTTCGAGGAGATCGAGACGTGGAAAAGGGAAAGGGGAGTTGGAGATGGTCAGGGAGTCAGAGAGGAGTCGATTGGAGGTGGAGATGGCTGGAGGGGGTGGCCGGAGCGGTGGCGGCGGCTGTTTTCCGGCAGGCGCGCACAACAGGCCTGGGCTGTGTTTACTTGGTGTTTTTGATGGGTTTTTGATGTCTTGGAGAGGTGGAGATGGAGGAGAGGAGGGTGGCGATGATGCTGGCCAGAGTTGGGGAGCTTGGGGGTTTGCCGTGGTGGCTGGAGGAGAAGAGAAAGCCGGCGTTGGATGGGTTCATGCGTGAGTTTACAATAGGGTTGTTTTGAGTTTTGAAGAGAGAAAGTGCTATATGCATTTTAAAGAGAGTATAAGTAAGAGGGTGACTAGGAGAGATGGTGATAAGGGGGGGTACGAAGTAGGGTAAAGTGGGGTAAGGTTAGTAGCAGAATCCTAACACAT
Organism: Scilla litardierei; assembly: GCA_030789695.1. Taxonomy (NCBI): domain Eukaryota; kingdom Viridiplantae; phylum Streptophyta; class Magnoliopsida; order Asparagales; family Asparagaceae; genus Scilla; species Scilla litardierei. The sequence goes on along the minus strand of CM061133.1, from coordinate 181,623,066 downwards.
GATACGCACTAATCTTCTAGGATTTAATTAGCAACAGAATTTCGAAATTGATTTGGGCTTAATGGGCTTGGGTTTTGATTAGCGATTTGGGTGTGCTAGGAGTGTCAGAAAAATACGAAAAAAATATAAGGACGACCATGACGAAGAGAGACTCAGGGATATGATGGTCAATCATGCGTTTGGTTCACAGAAAATGAACAAAAAAATAAAAGATCCGACAACTACGTCTAAAGCTACGACGATCATGCAATCAAACCAGATTTGTGGGAGAACGACCCGTGAAATGACGTTCACCAAAAATCCCACAAATAACTACTCTTCCTTACGGTCACAACGACATATCACATCGTATAGTCCAGATCCAAGAAGGGGCAAAAATAAATACGCACACGAAAAGAGTCGTACGCGCAGAAAATACGAACGGTCGAAAAGCGGCCGTTACACCTTCAATGAACTTTATGAATCATCCATTGCTAGTAGATCTTCATAATAGTCTTAGGCAATGGATTAACTGCAAAATAGGAGATTATTCACAAGTATTTATGTTTGCTCATCATTAACACCAAGTAGGGAGAAGTCCAATACTCAACACTATCCCCCCTTTTTGATGATGACAAACAAACATAAACAAAGAGATAAATAATTGTGTGTAATGAAAACTTACTCCCCCTACATAGATACCAATCAAGTTAGTCAACAAATATTAGGGCATCTACATATCAATTGAAGCAAATGAGTCAGATATGGATGAATATAATTCAAGAAATCTAGGAATTAAAATCCATATTCATTGTAATCTTACTCCCCCTGAATCTAAGGCAACGTCAATCTAAGATTCAAGTGTTAGAACATACTTAGCACATCCATTATGAATCTTGTATGTTTATTTCTCTCCCCCTATGGCATTATCCAAAAAGGTGGGAGCAAATAACAACAACAATAATAGTGCTAAATACGAACTACCAACAATCAAGGAGTATAAAGATATATCGAATCAAAACTCATAAAATCACATCATATACACATGTGAGTAATGGAATTGAAGTCTAATATCAACATTTTAGATATACACACAAAAATAGTTTCAAAAGTGATTTCACAAATGCATCATACCAGAGATAGCATGGAAAATCGAATATCGAATTCATATATTTTCTCAAAAGCACATCAGAGAGAGTATAGCATACATGGAGACAACATAACATACATCACACAGATATGATAAGCAGAATAGTAAAGTGTGACACAAGATAAACAGCAACATCATATATAGATATATGTAAAAGATCAGTACATCAACGGATGGACATCTACATGTCCATCACAAAAAACATCATGATCCAAGACAAAAAAACATCATCATGACAACATCGAAGTATATCACCATACATATATAATGTCAATATCAACAACATCCATCATACATCAAAATATCATCATACAGATGAATCACTCAACCCAAACAAAAAACAGACCACACAAAACAAAATCTAGGTCTTCAGGTGAGTGAACAAAAGCAACAGTAGCAGTCTCAGTCGATGTGAATGACCAAAGGGTCCGAAGGGCGACCAGAAGAGCGGAACATGAGCCTAGCAGAGCGACGTGTAGAAAAAGCTGGAGTCTTCCTCTTAGAAGATGAAGCACGAACAGCAGATGATTCTGCACGATCATGAACAGGAGTCTGGGCAACAGGGGTCGGAACAACAGAAGACATAGGCGCAAAGCCTGGAGGTGGAGGCATACGAATATGGGCAGTGTCCTCAGATTTCGCAAACAGAGCCTGAAGCTCGACAGGGATGGGAAAACCATGAAGTGAAAAGGATTTGTACTGAAGCTCCAACAAAAGATTGAGCTTCTCGTCCATAGAAGTGGAAAGTTTCTCTAGAGCTGAGACACGATCACTCAGCCGACCAAGAAGAAAATCCTCGAGGGGAACAGACGGTGGAGAACGAGGAGGATGATCAGCTGGATGAGAAGTGTGTTCAGCAGCATTCTCAGAGGGGATGAGGTCACCGACAGTGATATGAAGAGGTTCTCCAGAAGATGGAGGCAAGGAGGGAGTCGGATCAGGCTTCGGTGAAGGAACCAGCTCATCAAGGAAGTCGAGAGAAACTTTAGGAAAGAGATGATCGAAAAGAGCCATGAGCTTACTTGACCGATCGAAAGCTAGGTCAAGAAGTCGAGAGCACGAATCTTGTGAGAAACTGATCAAATCACAAGCAGCTCACGAGCAACAACGCGAAAGAGGAGGTTGAGTTCCCACGAAGAAGATTCGAGGAAAAAATCTACAGGAAGTAGAGTGAAAATCGAGCGAGAAGACGAAGTTGCAATCGGAGGAGAGAGAGTCGACATGGGGAAATGAACAGATTCGTCGAATATAAAAGTTGGGGAAATAATCTGGGCCGTTCGATCAATGAATCGACGGTTCAGATCAAAGCACTTGAATCGTCTCAACAGCAGACAGTCGACTGCTGAACAGAAGTCAGTCGACTAGATGAGGTGATAAAAATAAAGCTCAGAAAGAGGGGCAGTCGACTGGCAAGTAACATGCAGTCGCTTGTCCATTGGACAGTCGACTGTAAGTTACGCATCAGTCGACTGGCCGAGAAACCATACAGTTCATCAATAAGACAGAGAGCTCTGAAGAAAAGTTGACAGAGAGAACAGTCGCCTGATGACTAAAACGCAGTCGCCTGTTAAAATAACAGTCGACTGTAAAACAGTCATCAGTCGGCTGTGCGAAAGATACCAATTCTCAGACAGAGGAGATAGAGTAGGACAGTCGACTGTCGAAGGAAAGACATTCGTCTGTCCTGGTCCAAAAATGCACAGTGAGATAGATTCCAGAGAATAAGAACACTCACCCTAGGACCTATACTCTAATCACAAACTCATCATAAAAAATAATGTAATATGATAAATCAAATTTAACATACATCTCCAAAAACAATCTCAAAGAAATCTCGAAATCACATAAATCACAATAGCCTTTCTTAAACACTATAGCAAATATCACAAGAAGAAAGACAATATGATGACATGAGCTCAAAGGAGTTATAACATGAAAGTTGAGCTTCTAGATTTCAGATTCACCCATAATTCCTAATTCTCCACGCAACCTCACAAATGAATCTTCTTTAAGAGGTTTAGTGAAGATGTCGGTAATTTGTTTTTGGGTTTCAATGTACTCTAAGATGATGTCCTTCTTAGCTACATGATCATTTATAAAATGGTGTCTCACGTCTATGTGTTTGGTACGGGAGTGGTGTACCGGATTCTTGGAAAGACATATGGCACTTTGGTTATCAACCATGATCGAGCAAGTATCACAGTTGACACCATAGTCCATAAGAGTGTGTCTCATCCAAAGAACTTATGCACATGCAAGACCTGCGGTAATATATTTCGCTTCAGTCGTGGACAATGACACCGAATTCTGTTTCTTAGAAAACCAAGAAACAAGAGAATTTCCTAGAAAATGGCAAGTGTCACTAGTACTTTTTCTGTCGGACTTGCATCCGGCAAAGTCGGTATCACTATATGAGATTAACTCATATGTGCTAGATTTAGGGTAAAGTAACCCATAATCTAGGGATTGATTGAGATAACGAAATATTCATTTAACCGCAATCAAGTGTGACTCCTTAGGTCTAGCTTGATATCTAGCACAAAGGCATACAGAAAACATTATATCGGGCCTACTAGCGGTTAAGTAAAGTAAGCTACCGATCATACCTCGATATAGACGAACGTCTACATCTTTTCTGCTTTCATCCTTGTGTAGATGAGTAATAGTACTCATGGGAGTCCTTTTGCTCGAAGACGATTCCATCCCGAATCGCCTAATAAGCTCCCCCGTGTACTTTGTCTGATGTATGAAAGTGTCATTCTCCATTTGTCAAATTTGCAATCCAAGGAAGTAGGTGAGCTCTCCCATGTGGCTCATCTCAAACTCATCCTACATAGACTTGGAAAATTCTTGACAAAGATTAAAGTTAGTAGAACCGAAAATAATATCGTCTACATAAACTTGAATCAAAAGAATGTCATTTTCATAATCTTTAATGAAGAGTGTAGAATCAACTTCTCCCATTTTAAAACCTAAATTCAAAAGAAAGGTCTTAAGTCGATCATACCAAGCTCTAGGAGCTTGTCTCAACCCATACAACGCTTTCTTAAGTTTGAAAACATGGTTTGGAAATTTTTCATGTATAAAACCGGGAGGTTGAGAAACATAAACTTCTTCATTGACAAACCCATTTAAAAATGCACTTTTAACATCCATTTGAAATAGTTTAAAATTCTTATGGGATGCAAAAGATAAAAGCAACCTAATATCTTCTAATCCAGCTACGGGGGCAAAAGATTCTTCAAAATCAATACCTTCCTCTTGCCGGTAGCCTTGAGCTACTAACCTTGCTTTGTTCCCTGTGATTACCTCGTTTTCATCCGTCTTGTTCTTGAAGATCCATTTGGTCCCAATGACTTGGTGACCACTTGGAAGAGGTACGAGTTCCCAAACTTCATTTCTGTTGAATTGCATTAGTTCTTCTTCCCTTGCCACTATCCAAGAGCTATCCTCACAAGCTTCTTGGATGTTCTTTGGCTCAATGGTAGAGACAAATGCGCAATAAGAGAATTCTTCGATTATCGACCTTGTTCGAACCCCCACACCAATATCACCAATAATTTGGTTATGGGGATGATTACGAACGGTCGGATAAGCTTTGGGTATACCTGTATCACTAGGAACAACTTCAACAATTTCGTTAGAAGTGTTAGTCTCAGCAATAGAGTCATTAATCTTAACATTATTAATAGAATCACAAAGAATATCTACATTATCATCATCAACATGAGGAAAATCAAAATCTTCATAAAAAGATACGTGAAGTGATTCCTCAATCGTTGAAGAAGTTTTGTTGTATATCTGGTAGGCTTTGCTACGTGTGGAATATCCAACAAAGATTCCTTCATCGGATCTTTGCTCAAATTTGTCTAAATTACCAACTGTATTCTTTATAAAACATTTTGAACCAAAAACATGAAAATATTTTACTTGAGGCTTTTTATCATAAAACAATTCAAAACAAGTTTTGTTCGTACAAGGTCTCACTAGGATCCTATTGAGCACATAACATGCCGTGTGCACCACCTCTGCCCAAAATTGTAGTCCTAAATGACTATCATGGAGCATAGTGCGAGCACACTCAATAAGATTCCTATTCTTTCTTTCTACAACACCATTTTGTGGTGGTGCACGAGGAGAGGAAAAATTATGAGTTATCCCGGAGTCATCACAAAACTTAGTAAAAGACTCATTCTCAAATTCTCCTCCATGATCACTACGGATAGTTATTATGGTGGATCCTAAGAAATTTTGAATTTTCTTTGCAAATTTGGTAAACTCTTCATAAGCTTCATTCTTATTGGTTAAGAATGAAACCCAAGTAAATCAAGAAAAGTCGTCTACGACAACTAATCCGTAATGAGCATTACCTAAAGAAGCGGTTCTAGTTGGCCCAAACAAATCGAAATGAAGAAGTTCTTTGGGCCTCTTAGAAGTAATCCCTTCATTAAGCTTAAAGGAAGATTTACTAAGTTTACCTCGTTGACATGAATCACAAAAAAATTTCTTATTAAACGCGATTTTAGGAAAACCTTTAACTAGATCATGCTTAGCTAACTTATATAAGTGCTTAAAGTGAACATAACCAAAACGGCGATGCCATAATAGTTGTTCACTTGTGTTAGCAACTAAGCAATGTTCTATGGTTTTAGGCAAGCTCAAATAATAAATATTTTTACGCCTAATACCGGAAAATAAAACATTTGAATCACAATCAACAATTGTACACAATCCTTCTCCAAAGTTAACCTTGTAACCTTTGTCACAAAGTTGACTAATGGAAATGAGATTGTGACACAAACCACTAACTAGAAAAACATTAGTGATTAAGGGTTTTAAAGGATTACCAACGATACCTACTCTAATGATGGTTCCCGTTTGATTTCCTCCAAAAGTGACCGTTGCACCATCCTTGATGCTAATCACTTCGGAGAGCAAAGAGGGATCTCATGTCATGTGTTTGGAGCAACCACTATCGAGAATCCATCCTTTCCCTTTAGAGTTAATAAGACTTTTATTGCTCTTCTTCTTTCTCTTGGGTACCTATATAATATACCATAAGCTCATGGTACCCAATGTTTGTTGGGTCCAAGGGGATTAGCCCTTTGGAAGCCAAGTCCAGGTGGACTTTCGCTTCCCAACATAATTACTATTTCTAATCACATCATGAAAATAGGAATCAACATAAGCATTCCTATCATTTAGGCTAGTGTTCTTAGGACCCCAAATAGTGTAAATCTTGGGAGTCATATTCCTAGTTGCATGCATATGTGTTGGATTTCTATGTGGTGCATGCTTCTTAGGAACATGATTTCTAGCATAGAGATGTGGTGGAGGATATGCATTGTACATTCTAGGATGATATGTATGCTTGGGAACATGTATATTATATGAAGCATATGGATCATGCATGACATGTGGTGGATGAGCATACATGAAAGAATGATGTGTATGAGCATACGGGTGTATAGGAGCACGTACATAAGTATTTCTCATATGTGGATTTGTACGTGTCCGTGGGTGTGGAGCATAAAACATGTCATGATTATCCACTTGTGAAGTAGGTGGTTTCCTACGTGGATGAGTGTTAGTGTACATATAAGCATGGCCTTGCTTTTGGTTTCCACCCTTAGTGGGTTTCTTTCCAAAAGGAAGAGAAGGTGAAGTGGTGACTTTCTTGGTAGGTTTTCTACCTATAGTGTCTTTGACACCACTTGTGGATGCACCGGAGGAAGGCCTCACAAATCTGTAGTGACACCACTATAGGAGGTGCGATCATTTGATGCATTCGCTTTTACAAATCCAAGACCAACACGATGTGTGGCCGAAAATTGATTTGCAAGCAAATCATCCAATTGTCCTTTTCCCTTATTGAATCTCACAATACGGGAGGACATGAGCTCATATTTCTCCTTTAAAGAAGAAATATTGGTATCCAAGGTGGACACCCGTGCTTTGAGCTCGTGCACTTGGGTTTTAAGAGAATCATTCTCTAAACCCAATTGTGTGTGTCGTGTAACTAGATCATTATTATCCTTAGGATGGGTTTGCTCTAGTTGAGATTCGAGGGAGTTCACCTCATCTCTTAATGTGACATTTTGAGAAGCTAAGTTTGCTTTCTCAAGAGTTAAAGTATCAACAATGGTGTCATTGTTGATAATGCATGGAATGGATGACTTGCTAACATTTGATTTCTTTAAGCTAGTATATCTAAGCATTAAAGAATGATATTTAGCAAATAATTCTTCATTAGCAATTTGAAGTTCATCTATTGTTACCTCTTCATCCGAGTCGGAGTCACTCTCATCGGAGAGTGGGTCTTCTCGTGCCATGAAACACATGTGGGCGCTCTCACCCTTTTCATCATCGGAATCACTCGATGATTCATCACTTGAGTCGTCGAATGTACCTACGAGTCCTTTCTTATTGTCTCTCTTGTTCTTATCGGACTTGTGGTACTTCGGTGCCTTACAATTCTCTTTGTTCTTTAGCATTGGGCAATCCCTCTTGATGTGCCCTGGCTTATTACATTTATAGCAAAGAGAGGAAGTAGCATTAGTAGACTCAAAACGTTTGTTGGAGGGAAATTTACCTTTGCGGAAGAAGCATTGGAACTTCTTCGCCATTTGGGCCATTTCACCCAAATCCATCTTGTTCTCGGATTCATCACTATCGGAGGATGATGAATTGGCGTTGAATGCCAAAGATTTCTTCTTGGCCTCCGAAGGATTCATCATTTCTCGAATCTTTAATCGGTTCTCTAGTCTTACCTCATAAGACATGAGAGTCCCGATAAGATTCACCATGGTGTAGTTCTTCAAGTCATTGACCTCCTCAATGGCGATCGCTCTTCTTTCCCATTTGGAGGTCATTCTCATGATGATCTTCCTTACCTTATCAGGTTCGAAATATATTTGGCCAAGGGCTTCCAATTCATTGATGATGTCGGTAAAACGTCCGTACATCGATGCAATGCTTTCATTATCCTGCATATGAAACAAATCGAAGTTTAGCACGGCAACATATAACTTTGAAAGTTTTACCTTATTCATTCCCTCGTGGGTAACGATGAGATGGTTCCAAATTTGATATGCACTCTTACATGTGCATATCTTGTTGAACTCATTCGGGTCCAACGCATAATGAAGAGCGTTCATTGCCTTAGCGTTGTTGACCTCGGCGGTTTTCTCGGAAGACGTCCATTTGTCGAAATCTACTTCGGTGGGCTCGACGTATTCCTTGTGGAGGGTTCTCCAAAGCGAAACACTCCTAAGGAACGTCTTCATCCTGCATTTCCAATAGCTAAAATTTGTAGCATTGAAACGGGGAGGGCGCACCGTAGATTGACCTTCAAAAAGTGTGGACGCTCCATCACGATCGTGATTGTTGTACGAAGGTGGTGGTGGAACGTTGTTGTTGTTGGATGCCGTAGATATAACCTTGTGCTCTGATACCAATTGTAGGGACCCTGTCTATGGGGAAAACACTAGAAGGGGGGTTGAATAATGTTTATGCAAAATTAAAAGGAATTTACGCCAAATAAAATGCAATCCAACAATTAATGCGGAAATAGAATTAAACCCAAATAAGAAACAATTGCAAACACAATTATGTTTCTATGGTTCGGATTATCCAAGTCAACTCCTGACTTGTTCCCGGTAATCCTACGTCCCTTCCACCCGGATACCTCCAGGTATTCAAGTTAGAACCCTAACTTGAGGTTCCCTTAAATCCCACTTGTAGCAACCCTACAAGTGCAATCGAATACAATCGATGTCCTTGACTCCCACAACCAGGGAGCAAGCAAAACCACTCTCATAACCAAGAGCAAATCTCAAATAACGAAAGTTATGAAATAAAGAAAACAACACTTACAATCACCTATGCCTTGAAGTAGAACTTGAAGGAGGAGTGTAATGTGTGTTGAAGAACTCTCTTGTAAGAGAGGAGAAGCCATTTCTCTTGACTGCACCAATTGCCTAGAAGATCACTCTTTGGTTCTAGGTTGGAGAGCAAAAGAACAAGATTTGGAAATACTTAGGGCTTTGGATTTGAGAGCTTTGATCTTTGGAAAATGAAAGCTTGAGAGATTTTGCAATGAATGAGTTACCTTCCAATGGAACAGTAAAAGCTCTATTTATAGTTTTCTCAAATCCACAAAACAGTTTAGGCAAAAACCCAATTGGAATCCGTGAGAAAAATCTCAACGGATAGAATCTGAACTCGCGACAGTCGACTGTTGAACAATCCACAGTCGACTATTGCACAGTCAGCCAGGGTAGGTGAGAATTCATAACTATAACTTACCACGTGGACAGTCGACTGATGAAGCAAAGGTAGTCGACTGTTAAACCAACAGGCGACTGTACTTTCTTCTACAGGTGACTGGTCGAGAGAAGGGTAAGTTAGACTAATATTGGAAATCTCACAAGTAAAAGGACAGACGACTGATGCAAGGAACATAGTCGACTGTTAATCAGAACAGGCGACTGTAAATCCTTAAACAGACGACTGTCAAAAGCCTGAGAAATTTCCAGAGAGTTGAGTCAAAGACATGACTCACAGACAAACGACTGTTGCAACATAGACAGTCGACTGATCCAAGAGACAGTCGACTGTATATACAGCATTAGTCGACTGGCCGTAAAAGTCAGATCAAACAGAGTTTGGGCAAAGGATATACAGGCGGCTGATTTACAAAACACCGACTGTCACCATGACAGGCGCCTGTGAATCATTCATCATAGGCCTGTGCGAAATAAACAGAGAAGGCACAAAACTATATTGTAAAAGTCTGTGCATAACAGGCGACTGTCGAACAATACACAGTCGACTGTTTTGAGACAGGTGACTATAAACTGTTAAGCAGTCGACTGTTATAAACAATCCTTGCACAACCAATAGAGAAATAAATTGGAGTCTAAGGACGAAAGGTCTAATGGTGTCCTATGACTGAATGTAGATGTGTGTGAGTGCTCCATCAAAGTTCTACTTCTAAGCTACATACTAGAAGAGATAAAATAAAATTACATTTAACGAATAATCTCTTCTTTCCATCGAATGAGCTTGAAGTCTTCACGGAGCTTCAATCATCATCTACGATCATCCAATCCATGTAATTTGCCTTCAATGAACTTTGTGAGTCATCCATTACTAGTAGATCTTCATAATAGTCTTAGGCAATGGATTAACTGCAAAATAGGGGATTAGTCACAAGTATTTATGTTTGCTTATCATTAACACCAAGTAGGGAGAAGTCCAATCCTCAACACATGCATGTAGTTAGACACCCTTGCTAAGATTTAGTTATTATCAGCTTAGGTGTCATCTTAGTGGCTTCACCCAGCTCTGGCCTTATTTGATTCCGAAGCTTCATTGTGTATCTTATCCCGAAAGTTTGTGGTCAAACACTTGATTCCCACTTACACACTTTCCAAAAGATGGAATATCACGACTGGGAGTGGCGTGTTGAGTGATTCCTTGGGATGCAAATCATGTCCTTTGGAAATTTGCGGACATGAGCTCTATGCAGATTTCATGGTCCTGGACACGCCCAACTTTGATGCTATTCTCGGCATGGATTGGTTGGGAACCTTCTATGCTACTATCGATTGTCACAAGAAGAACGTAGTATTTAAGATCCCCGATCATCCGGTGTTCGAATTCATCAGTGGAAGTTGTTTGCTCGGACCTATCGAATTTCGGGCCCAGCTAAACGAAGTGATCGTCGCATCTATGCAAGTCGAACCTGAGAAGCTTGCAATGGTTCGAGACTTCGAAGATGTATTTTCGAAGGATATTTTTGGCTTGCCACCTGATCGAGCTCTGGAATTCAGCATCGACCTTGTGTCGAATACTCAACCGATCTCGAAGGCACCTTACCGTAAGGCTCCTACAGAACCTGAAGAGCTACGAAAGCAATTGGACAACCTGCTGCAGAAAGGATTCATCCATCCCAGCGTGTCTCTCTGGGATGCACCTGTTCTGTTGGTCAAGAAGAAGGACTGATCGAGAAGGATGTGCGTGGACTATCGGGAGCTGAACAAAGTCACTGTGAAGAATAAGTACACGTTACCTCGCATCGATAACATCTTCGATCAACTCGGTGGATCACGAGTTTTCTCGAAGATGGATCTCATGAGTGGATACCATCAGGTGAAGGTCAAGAATGAAGACATCTACAAGATGGCTTTCCGGACCAAGTATTGACACTACGAGTTTGTTGTCATGTCATTCGGTGTGACCAACGTCCCTACAGTATTTATGAATCTCATGAATCTCATATTCTACGAATTTCTGGATAAATTTGTAGTAATATTCATTGATGATATATTGGTCTATTCAAAGAGTGAGGAGGAGCATGTCGAGCATCTACGGATTGTTTTAGAGATGCTTCATCATCATCAGTTGTATGCCAAGTACAGCAAGTGTGAATTCTGGCTGAAACGAATTGCATTTCTTAGACATGTGGTATCGGACGACGGTATCTCTGTCGACCCAGAGAAGGTTGCATCAGTCAGTAATTGGCCTACCCCTCGTTCGACATCAAACATCAGGGATTGTCGGGTTACTATCATCGATTCATCAAGGATTTCTCAAAGATAGTCGAGTCTATGACTCGATTGACGAGGAAGGACGTCAAGTTTATATGGTCAGACTCTTGTGAGCATGCATTTGAGATATTGAAAGCAAGGCTGACATCTGCAGCAGTCCTGGATATACTAGATAGGACTGGAGGATTTGAGATCTTTTGTGATGCATCAGGCAAAGGCCTTCGATGTATCCGGCACGAGCATGGTCATGTAGTCACATATGCTCTTCAGCAGTTGAAGATTCACAAGAAGAATTATCCGACTCACGGCTTGGAGCAAGCCGTTGTCATCTTTGCCCTGAAGGTTTGGAGACATTTCTTACTAAGTGAGAAAGTGAAAATCTTCACTGATCACAAAATTTGAAATACATTTTCACCCGAAAGGAGTTGAATATGAGACAGCGCAGATGGTTAGAGCTGATGACCGATTACAACATCGACCTCCAGTATCGTCCAGGGAAGATTAAAGTCGTATCTGATGCTTTGAGTAGACTTCCAGCAGTCATGACTCTTACAATTCAGTGGAGGCTACAACAAGATCTGCAAGAGATGTGTATGTAAGTATTTTTATTTAGAGCCACATCATCGTTGATGAATATGCAAATTCGGTCGACGATTGTGGATCGGATCAAAGCTGCGCAGTCTGGAGATGCAAAGCTGCATAAGATCAGATAGGAAGTTAAAGCTGGACTTCGGAAGGATGTTCTCATTTATGAGGAAGGTTCCTTGAGATACGGCAGTAGGATATATGTACCTTCAGGTGATATCAGAGAAGAACTGATGAATGAAGCTCATAGCTCTCCCTATTACATTCATCCTGGTGGTACCAAGATGTACCAGGACCTTCGTCTGAATTTTTGGTGGCATGGTATGAAGAAGAGCGTAGCTCGAAGCGTCGACAAGTGCCTTGTGTGACAGCAAATGAAGGCTGAGCATCATCACATTACTGGATTGCTTCAACCTCTGCCGATTCCAAAGTGGAAGTGGCAGCACATCACCATGGACTTCGTGACAGGATTACCATGAAGCACCAAGCAAAATGACGCGAATTGGGTTATCGTTGACCGATTAACCTAGTCTGTGCATTTTATACCCTTTTGGATTGGACAATCTACGGAGATACTTATGAAGAAGTATATGAAGGTAACTATCTTTCTCATACCTTTATAACTTCTTTCTTGTATATGTCGTAATGTGAACAATAATCGTGCAGGAGATTGTACGATTGCATGGAGTTCCCGTGAGTATCATCTCCGACCGAGACATGAGATTCGCGTCCCAGTTCTGGAAGAGTCTGCAGACAAATCTATGTACCAGTCTGAGTTTCACCACAGCGCATCACCCACAGACAGATGGACAGTCGGAGCGTAGTAACCAGATATTGGAGGACATGTTGCGAGCTTGCAAGTGGGATTTTAAATGTTCGTGGGAGGATCACTTGCATTTAGTGTAGTTCACCTACAACAACAGCTACCAAGCCAACATTGGCATGGCGCCTTTTGCCGCACTTTATGGATGAAATTTCGATCTCCGCTGAGTTGGGATGACATTGGTGATAGAGAGCTGTTGGGACCAGAGACGATAGTCGAGACTGTAGATGTAGTGCGTACCATCAGTGACAAGATTCGTATCGCACAGGATAGATACAAGCATTGGGCTGATGCTAAATGCCATCCTTTGGAGTTCAAGGTAATAGATCATGTGTTCCTGAAGATATCCCCGAACAGAGGAGTCGTTTTGGAAGGCGAGGCAAACTCAGTCCGAGATTCATTGGACCTTTCGACGTGCTAGAACGAGTTGGATAGGTAGCTTATCGTCTAGCATTGCCACCTTCATTGGAGAGTACATGATGTTTTTCATGTATCCCAGCTGCGTCGTTACATCATCGACCCTTCTCATGCAGTTGATTACTCGGAGATTACAGTTCGATCGGAACTGACATATGAGCAACAGCTGGTGCAGATCTTAGACCGACGTCAGAAGACGCTCAGGAACAGAGTCGTCGAGCTCGTGAGAGTGATGTAGTGTCATGACTTGCCTGGAGAATCCAATTGGGAGCATGAAGATGAAATGCAAGAGTGTTATCCATATTTGTTTCATGCCCCTTAGTTGATAGAAATTCCGAGGACGGAATTTTTCTTAAGGTGGATATAATGTAACGATCTATATTCTTTTATCTATGCTCGAATTCAAGTTTACTATGATATGCCTATCATTATTATTTTTATTATGTTGATATGATTATTATACTTTTATTAGATTAGCTAATTATAAAAACAGTTAACATTCAAATTTCAAAAGTTTAAAAATCTAATTCGAATTTTAAAAACTTTCTATTTAATCCCTAATAAAATCCTATTAAAACCTATTACTAATTGGGCAATGTCTCATTCAAATCACCTTCTTTCTTTGCCTTAGCATTAAACCCTACAAAATAATACTCAAATTAAAACTATTAAACCCAAAACCCAAAACCCACGCAGCCCCTCCTCTACAAAACCGAATTAAGGCAAAACACTTTCCCCTCCTAAACCCACGTAGCCCCTCCTCTACAGAACCGAATTAAGGAAAAACACTTTCCCCTCCTCTAATAAAACCCTCTCTCTAAAACCCTAAGACCCCCTTCTGTAGTGCCCTGTGGTAGCTACTGCACACGTACTAGAGGGGGGGTGAATAGTACTTAAAATAATCAAGATAGTTATTCCTAATTATTGTGCAAGAAACAAACGACAATGCGGAATTAAACAACTATCAACAAGAATTAAAACATACGCAAACAAACAATATTACTGGGTTCGGATCCACCCAAGTCTCCCCGACTTGTTCCCGGTGATCCTACGTCCCAACCACCCGGATCCCCTCCGGATACTTGAGTTAGCAACCCTAACTCAAGATTTCCACTATGAAATACTTGTGAACAACCTTCACAAGTCAAATCATACAAAAGACATGTGACTCCCACAAACCGGGATCACAACCTCTCTCACAACCGAGAGACACAATTCAAATACGATTGAAATGAAATAAACTCTTACCTTACAAAATCCTATGCCTTGAGTATACTTACCAAATTAGGGCAATGATGGATTTTGAGGAAGAGGATGTCACCAAACCCTAGCTTCAAGAAGATGACCAGCAATGGAAGCCTAGGGTGGAGTATGGTGACTAGAATCAAGCTCTTGGCTTGAGAAGCTCACAATGGAGAGAATCTCTCTTGAGGAAGATGGCTCAAAGAGTGAAGGGAGAGATTCTTGTGAGGGAGAGAGAGCTTTGAATTAGCTTGGGAGAGCTCTTCTCTTAGGTCTGAAATTGCTTGGAAATAGGACCTCTAACCCTCTTTCAAACGAATCAGGATTCTATTTAAAGGGGCAAGAGAAATCGAGTTTGAAAGAATCCCAACGGCTCTATTCTGAAGCAGACTAGTCGGTCAAAGAAGGATCACTGACCGACTAGTTCATCAACTAGTCGGTCGGTGATACAACGTAGACCGACTAACGGTAGAACAGCCAAGAAGTCGAAGTACAGGCAAAGACAACTAGTCGGTCTAAGAAGACTTGCCGACCGACTAGTTTCACAACTAGTCGGTCGGTGAATGATCTTTGACCGACTAACGTCGAAATAGAATAGGTTGACTTCAAGATGACTTAGTCGGTTTAAGAACAAATGCTGACCGACTAGTTTCTCAACTAGTCGGTCGGTAAACGTTCTTTGACCGACTAACTCGAAACAGTAGCTCAGGCTGTTCAGAGGCAAGCTCAACCAGTCGGTCCAAGAAGGATTCCTAACCGACTAGATCGGCATCTAGTCGGTCGGTGACTCTTCTTTGACCGACTAATTGATCAACCTGGAAAGAGCTGAATATAGCAAGGCATCTAGTCGGTTCATGTAGAGTTGCTGACCGACTAGATCGTCATCTAGTCGGTTGGTGACTCTTCTTGAACCAACTAACATGCACTCGAAGCCGAGGGAAGAAGCGATAGGCTTCGGGAAAGTTTCTAATGGCTTCTATGAATATCCTAGCTCTAAGATATGAGCGAAATGAAGTATATAATGTAAGTCCTACTCAAGGCTTAACATTCTAATCTATGAAGCTAGAAGACTATAAAATAAACCTTACGAGCTGTCTTCAAAGCTTCAATCTTCATTCCTCTTGACTTCCATAAAACTCCTTGAGCTTCAACGAAGCTCCAGGCACACGATCACGCGTATTGAGAAGTCTTGAGACGTCGCTTTTTGATGTACGTGGTATTTTGGCGACGATCTCCATAACTGCGCTCACAAATAAGTTAGTATACATTATTTATGTTTGCTCATCATCCAAAACCAAATCCGGGGAATCATATCACAACATTCTCCCCCTTTTTGGTGATGACAAACCAACATAAATAATAATCAATAATAATGATTCAATAGAAATTTACTTACTCTCCCTGCATTAATGACACGTTAGTTCCATATTCAATAAAATTCATTCGCATCATGCAGATGAGGAAGAAATGAAATATGAACCACATATTGACATATAGGATCTAAATCCATTTTATATCTTCACTCCCCCTGAATCTAACACATCAAATTAGATTCATGGTAAATTCCTTTGAATTATTAGTTAGCACATTGTCATTATTATATCTCTCCCCCTTTGGCATTAGCAAAAAGAGCGGGAGGAGAACAACAACACAACCAATGGCTAAAAATAATGCATGGGAGTCGAAGAATACGACCAAGGTCCAAAATAACACCAATGCAAAATATCAAATGTAAAATACCGAATAAAAGCAAAGCGTGTCAAGGAGACCAAAGTCGAAAATCGGAAACCGAAATCATCAAACCATAGGTGAAATATGAAATACGAAATCATCTAGCCATAGGTGAAACTCGAAAACCGAAATCATAAAATCATCGGCGAAAATCGGAAAACGAAATCACCAAGCCATAGGCGAAAATCGAAATACGAAATCATCAAGCCATGGGCGAAAAACGAAATCTGAAATCATCAAAACTCAAATCAATTTCACTTATTGAGTTTTGGAACATACTCTCCAAAATCAATAGAATGCATGGAAAACAATTCTATGTTTCCATAGAAAGAATTCTATTAAATCCATAAAATCGTCGAACGACGAAATCAACATCAGAGACAAAAATAATCCGATGTGCATACTAAATGTTGCATGCAAGAATGTTATGCCAAAAAAATAGATAGAGCATCATATAACAATGGCATACACAAATCTAGCATACCAAATGAAGCAAAATGATACCAATTGTAATATATTCTACCAATGGATGCCAATATGAATCAAAAGTATGAACATACTTACAACATTAAGCTCCCCCTACTTTGGTGCATCACTTAAGCACCAACAACTCCAATCGAACGAAAATCCTTGCAAATCACGAAGTTGGTAGGGTTGGTATCTCATGGTGGATTTAACCTAGAGAATATCATTTTGGTATCCAAAAATCCTTTTGGATCCTATGGGTTAGGCAATAAATTTAGCTAACTAAATTCAAATTAAATGTAACACATACATACCACAATTGCTTTGGTACCCATAAAAATGAAATTAAACTTATGGTACCAAGCAATGAAGGGTCAAAGGGAACTAACCCTTCGGAAACCAAGTCCAAGAGGAACTTGATTTCCCAACATAATCATCATTCAAAATAACATCATTAATAAACGATTTCACATACAAATTCTTATTATGCATGCATGCGTTCTTCGGACCCCAAATGGTGTATGTCTTGGGAGTCCTAATCCTATTGGGAACATGCATATGTTGTTGATTTCTATGTGATGCATGTCGTGGGTAAGCATATGGCATGCGATGCAAAGGTGCATGACGATAATTATTCATATGAGAATGAGGATGAACATATGAATGTGGAGGAACACGTGCATGAGTGTGTCTCACATGGTGTGCACGTGCTCGTGGATGCGGAGCATAAAAATCATCATTTGTGCTAACATGTGGGGTAGGATGTGTGTTCCTACGTGGCATGGTATACATGAAAGCATGACCCTTCTTTGGAGGTCCACCCAAAGTGGGTTTCTTTCCAAATGGGGGCGTGTTCCTAGCGGAAGCACCATTGGTAGAAGATCTACCCATGACGTGTTTACTTCCACTAGTAGAAGCATCGGAAGATGGCCTAACAAAGGTGGCGGACGATTTGGATGAATCTCCCATCTTATACCCCAAACCAATGTGATGATTGGCCGGAGGTAAGTCATTTAGGATATCATCCAACTTGCCCTTACCTTTGTTGAATTCATGAATTCGGCCCAATGTGCTCTCATGCTTCTCGGTGAGAGAATGCAAAGAAGCATCCAAAGTGGACACTTGCGATGCGAGTGCACAAACACGTGACTTGAGATTTTTATTCTCAATACTCAAAGTTGAGATTTGAGACGTCAAATCCGCTATCACATGTTCATCCGAATCTTCGATATGAACATGCTCAAGTTGAGACTTGAGATTTTCAATCTCATTTCTCAACCCATCAACAACGGTGTCGTTGTTGACGATGAAAGGCTTAGGCGAGTTTTTAAGACTATCTAATTCATTTTTAGTCTTCATAAACTTAGTAGCCATATTAGAAAACTTATTCCATAGTTGTTCATTGGCTATTCTAAGTTCATCATTGGTTACCTCTTCGCCTTCATCCTCGCTTCCATCCTCACTTTCATCGGAGGAAGTCTCTTCATCACAATCCTCTTTTCCCATAAAGCACGTGTGTGCAATCTCCACTCTTTCATCGTCCGATTCTCCACTTGAGGAGTCGGAGTCGGTGAAAGTGCCGATAAGCCCTTTCTTGTGCTTTCTTGACTTGTCGAGCTTGGATCCCTTCCATTTTCCCTTGTGTTTGTAGAGAGGACAATCCGGCTTGATATGTCCTGGCTTGTTGCATTTGTAACACACGGGAGTAGAAACATTAGTCGAAATAAATTTAGATTTACGATTCAACTTACCTTGTCGGAAGAATCGGATGAATTTCTTTGCCATATTGGCCAATGCTTCCATGTCCAATTCTTCGTCCTCTTCTTCTTCCGAATCTTCATCATCGGTAGATGGAGCGGCCTTGAATGCAATTGCCTTTTTCTTTGGCTCGTCTTGCTTCAAGTACGCCTTCATCTTTTCCCTCATCCGGATCTTACTATCCTTGCGTACCTCATAAGACAACAAGGTACCCATTAGTTGTACGACAGTATATTTATTCATGTCATTACCTTCCTCGATGGCGAATGTACGCTTCTCCCAACAAGAAGGAAGTCCATCGATTATCTTCGAGACTTTCTCCTTTTGGGTGTAGGTCTTCCCAAGAGCTTCCAAGTCGTTTGATATATCCACGAAGCGAGCGTAATAATCTTTCATGGTTTCGCCATGCTCCATATGAAACAACTCAAATTCTTTATTAGCAACGACGAGTTTAGAATCTTTTACCGTACTCGATCCTTCGTGTAATATGAGGAGTTGGTTCCATATTTGATATGCACTCTTACATGTGCATATCTTGTTGAAGTCCTCGGGCTCCAACACACAATTCAAGGCATTCATTGCCTTGGCATTGGCTACTTCCGCGGCGACCTCCACGGGAGCCCACTTTGTAAAATCTTCTTCGGAAGGCTCGACATACTCCGTCATGGTGGCTCTCCATAGTGAAGCGCTCCGGAGGAAAATTTGCATCCGGCATTTCCAGTACCCGTAGTTGGTACCGTTGAAGTGTGGAGGCCTGACGGAGGATAGTCCTTCCATAACTGAAGAAGCTCCATCGCGGTTCTTGAAGACGTTGTAGTCGTTGTTCGTCATAGCTTTGAACTTGTAGCTTTAACCTTGGCTCTGATACCAATTGTAGTGCCCTGTGGTAGCTACTGCACACGTACTAGAGGGGGGGTGAATAGTACTTAAAATAATCAAGATAGTTATTCCTAATTATTGTGCAAGAAACAAACGACAATGCGGAATTAAACAACTATCAACAAGAATTAAAACATACGCAAACAAACAATATTACTGGGTTCGGATCCACCCAAGTCTCCCCGACTTGTTCCTGGTGATCCTACGTCCCAACCACCCGGATCCCCTCCGGATACTTGAGTTAGCAACCCTAACTCAAGATTTCCACTATGAAATACTTGTGAACAACCTTCACAAGTCAAATCATACAAAAGACATGTGACTCCCACAAACCGGGATCACAACCTCTCTCACAACCGAGAGACACAATTCAAATACGATTGAAATGAAATAAACTCTTACCTTACAAAATCCTATGCCTTGAGTATACTTACCAAATTAGGGCAATGATGGATTTTGAGGAAGAGGATGTCACCAAACCCTAGCTTCAAGAAGATGACCAGCAATGGAAGCCTAGGGTGGAGTATGGTGACTAGAATCAAGCTCTTGGCTTGAGAAGCTCACAATGGAGAGAATCTCTCTTGAGGAAGATGGCTCAAAGAGTGAAGGGAGAGATTCTTGTGAGGGAGAGAGAGCTTTGAATTAGCTTGGGAGAGCTCTTCTCTTAGGTCTGAAATTGCTTGGAAATAGGACCTCTAACCCTCTTTCAAACGAATCAGGATTCTATTTAAAGGGGCAAGAGAAATCGAGTTTGAAAGAATCCCAACGGCTCTATTCTGAAGCAGACTAGTCGGTCAAAGAAGGATCACTGACCGACTAGTTCATCAACTAGTCGGTCGGTGATACAACGTAGACCGACTAACGGTAGAACAGCCAAGAAGTCGAAGTACAGGCAAAGACAACTAGTCGGTCTAAGAAGACTTGCCGACCGACTAGTTTCACAACTAGTCGGTCGGTGAATGATCTTTGACCGACTAACGTCGAAATAGAATAGGTTGACTTCAAGATGACTTAGTCGGTTTAAGAACAAATGCTGACCGACTAGTTTCTCAACTAGTCGGTCGGTAAACGTTCTTTGACCGACTAACTCGAAACAGTAGCTCAGGCTGTTCAGAGGCAAGCTCAACCAGTCGGTCCAAGAAGGATTCCTAACCGACTAGATCGGCATCTAGTCGGTCGGTGACTCTTCTTTGACCGACTAATTGATCAACCTGGAAAGAGCTGAATATAGCAAGGCATCTAGTCGGTTCATGTAGAGTTGCTGACCGACTAGATCGTCATCTAGTCGGTTGGTGACTCTTCTTGAACCAACTAACATGCACTCGAAGCCGAGGGAAGAAGCGATAGGCTTCGGGAAAGTTTCTAATGGCTTCTATGAATATCCTAGCTCTAAGATATGAGCGAAATGAAGTATATAATGTAAGTCCTACTCAAGGCTTAACATTCTAATCTATGAAGCTAGAAGACTATAAAATAAACCTTACGAGCCGTCTTCAAAGCTTCAATCTTCATTCCTCTTGACTTCCATAAAACTCCTTGAGCTTCAACGAAGCTCCAGGCACACGATCACGCGTATTGAGAAGTCTTGAGACGTCGCTTTTGATGTACGTGGTATTTTGGCGACGATCTCCATAACTGCGCTCACAAATAAGTTAGTATACATTATTTATGTTTGCTCATCATCCAAAACCAAATCCGGGGAATCATATCACAACACCTTCCTCATCTCCATTCCAGCAGCCAACACCATCCCCTCTCCCTCACGTCAACCCCCGCCTTCCTCCCTCCTCCGACCACCACCCCATGCGACACACCACCCCCGAGTCAGCAGACACGCAGCCTTCCTCCTCCAGTGACCCCATCTATCTCGCGGCTGTTGGATACAATGATCTAGGATCTCTAGTTTGATGATAACAAACGTGTAAGAACTATTTAACTTGTGTGTTAAGTGTGTTTCTGGAATGGCAAAGTAGTAAATCTACATTTGATGACTTAGTCAACGCGGTGGAGAAATTGCTATTCATATAGAAAATTGGGAGATGTGGAAACTGCTATTCATATAGCAACTTGGACTTGGTCAAAGAGATGGTGACTATAGCTACAAATATTTGACCAAGTCAAATTGGAGAGGATTTTATTCAAATCAATTTAAGATTGATTCAAATCCCTATTGCCATTCTAATCCTATTCCAATATGGAGAGATGGGGAGTATCTTTTTCAAATCTCCTTTGATTGATTCAAATCAAGTAAAGATCCTATCAAATCTCATATCCCATTTGAATCCAAAATTCTAATCCAATTAGTATTGCAATGAGATATAATTCAAATCTTATAGCTACACAAATTGAATTCCATAGTTATTCATATTCAAACTTCATATCCTATGAGATTTATTAAAATCGTAATCAAACTAGGATTCCTTCCCATCTTCATCAAATATGGGATTCTAATTGATTCTATAATATTTCATCCTCTCCTATATAAACCCATATTCAAATAGAGAGATTTTGAGAGAGATGAAACCAAAGAAATTCGACCACAACCCTAGAGAAAACCTTCATGGCCGCAACTTTGCAAGGAGCTCGATGGACGACACTAAAAAGTGCATAACTTTCTCCACAGAGCTCGGATTGGCGAACCGTTTGCGCCAGGACGATCAAAACTCAGTGCTCTACAATATGGTGATATTTTTCTGCTTTTAATCTCTGTATTAAATCAGTGGTATTTATTTTAGCATGAGTTGTATTCTGAATAACTTCATATATTTCATCATCTCTTAGGCCAAAGTTCTTCATCTCTTCCAATATCCCATTGCCGGAAGCTTCTACCAAGGCCAAAGTGCATCCCACTCTATCATCTTCTCCAAGCCAAAAGAGCCCAAGCTTCATAGAACATCACCTTGCTCAAGACACCAAAGAAGCCATTGCCGCAACTTCTCACAAGGCCAAAACTCCTCCTCTCCAAGAGCCAAGTAGCATCTTCAAGAAAGCAATCATCAAGGGAAGGCCACAACTTTTTACTCCAATATTGCCTCTACAACTTTGTGTTTGTTAATTAAAGATTAAGCTAACTATCTCTCTCTTGTCTTTGTTTTCAAGGATCAATTGAAGAACACAAAGCTCTAAGGAGAACCATTGCCACAAGTTACCATTGAAGAGGAGAGACCAAAGCCGCAAGTTGCAGCACCCAAACACCAAGAGGAGGTTGCTAAAACATCAAGGAAGGGTCTACACGTGGACTGCTAGAGCGAACAAGGGGCTGCGCATGCACTGCGGGGGGCTGTGCACGACTGCAAGGTTCTGTCCACGCACTGCAGGGTTCTGTTCACGCACTGCAGGGTTCTGTTCATGCATTGCTGGGTTCAGTCCATGCACTGCTACTGCACCATCAAGATAAGGCCGCAATATTCAAAGAGGAGCCAAGCAAGAGAGGCAACTTGAGTTACAGACGAGACGAGACATCTACATCTTGCCAGATGAGAGCTGGCCCGTGCCGATTGACAGAGACGACTACGCCTACACACTGAGATTCTCTAAACTCTTTTATTATTATTTGTGTGTAGTAGTAACGATCTCTGTAGGGGAAACTTTACCACTTTTGTGTTCTTTTGGGACTTGTTTAGTCTGGGACTAGACAAGAGGGTCTTGACAAGTGGGACTTGTCAAGATAGAGCATTTACTAGGTTGATTGTGTTTTGCACTCAGGAAGTGTGGTACATTCTAGGTGGGGGCAGGGAACTCAGGACCATTGTAGTTGTACAAAAGGAATATATTAATGCTAGTATTTTCTTGGGGGCTGGAGTCGGTCGTGGGACGATCGAACCAGGGTATATCTACGTGTATTCTGTGATTGCTTCATATTTACCATGCTTGTGATTATTAACTGCGTGTGGTTTCTCGTGGGTTACGCGAGAATTTTTTATAAACCTCTTCACCCCTCTCTAGGCTTAGATCTAAATCCAACAAGTGGTATCAGAGCAAGTTAGAGGATCTAGTCTAGTTATCATGAAAACCCCAAAGTTAGTTTTTCCACATGGCATGCCTATTGATCGTCCTCCTCTATTTAGTGGCCATGATTATATATACTGGAAGGCTAGGATGAAAACTTATTTACTATCTGTTGATGTTGATACCTGGTACATTATCGAAAACGGATATTCTATGCCTGAAAGTAATTTGCATTTAAATGATAGAAATGTGTGTGCTATAAATGCTAGAGCAATGAATATCTTATTGTGTGGTTTGAATAAAAAAATATTTGATCATATCTCACATTGCTCTTCTGCACAGGATATATGGAGGACTCTGGAAACTACATATGGAAGCGAGCAACCCCTTAGCAGCAATGAAAAGAAGCAAAAGGGAAGAAACGCTCTTCTGAATGAACATGATGCTTCTATTTGTGACAAAACTAAGAAGAAAGTTATTTGTTTTATGTGCATGAAGCAGGAACACTTTGCGAGACATTGCCCACAAGAAAGGAATGACGTCGTTGAAAAGAAAGGAAAATCTGTAGCACGAACAAGGGATATGGATAGCGAGGATGAGACTGAGGAAACTGTGCACACCTCCCTCTGCTCAATGGAAAAATAGAATGAGGTAAAATTTTGGACCAAAGCTGAACTTTTTAAGAAAATGCAGGAGGAAATTGATGAGCTAGATAATACTGTTGAATGCTATAGAAATTCTTGTTTTGAATTGCAAAAAAGAAAACTGTGATATGATTGAAGAATCTAAAAACTTAAAAGAAGAACTTGAAGAATGCAAATCAACCATTGCCATGTTAAAAAGAGAAAAATCTAGCTTATCTGAAAAAGCTGCTTGTCTTTCTTGTCCTTCTTTATTGAATAACTAGAACTTTCACGTGCCCAATGGGCACTGCGAAGTGTGAGGGGGGCCCACGCCTATATATAGCCCTACAAATTTCAATTTTCAAATCTTCTCCACAAATTTCCCCCCCCCCCAAACTTATCCCAGTCATAGTCATCAAGCCCTTATCCTAGTTATAAGCCCATTTGTCCTAGTCACTTGTCCTGGGACAAAATTCAAATTCTTCATCAAATATAGAATAGATATCAGCATGCTTAATCAAGACTTAATTAAGCTCGAAACCGAAAAAGACTATGTGATTAGATAGCTTAATGATAAATTCTGCATGTTGAATAATGATCTTAAAAGAAAAATGATTGAGTTTGAAAAGAAGGAAGAGGAAAACAAGAAAGCTTTTATAAGTAAATGTACTTTACTTGTGAATGAGAATGCATTGTTGAAATCCAAAGTCTCTAGTCTTGAATTATCCATTAAGAAATTTTCCATAGGAAAACAATCTTTAGATATCATTCTTGGAAATCAATTATATGTCAATAATAGACGATGACTTGGATTTGGTTTGAAAAATGACGAAAAGCCTAAATTTAAGAAGATTCACAGTGTGCCTTCAATTGTCAAAAACATGCATGCAAAGTGCTTTACTTGTGATAGTGTTGGTCATACATCCTATTATTGTAAGTTTAGGAATACAAACATAAAGTTCAAACAAGTGTGGGTTCCTAAAACGTTGATGACTAACACTAGTGGACCTTATTGGATTCCAAGGTCACACATGACACCTTTCATGTAGGTGAGATGGGGAGTTGGCGAGGAACAATGAATTGAAAGTCTCATTTTAGCTCCTTAGTCAAATGACGACGCGAAGGAATATTTATTTCCCTCTTTGCATTCATTGCATACCTTTATAGATTTTTGTGTGTGCTTGATTTATTTCTTGTTTGTGTGCTTGCATGTTTGATTCTAGTTTTTGTTTTAGTTCATAATAAAAAAGAAAAAAATTGAAAAATAAAAAATCAAAAAAAATTTGGTGCTTAATGAATACCTCCTTATGAATCTTTATAAGTGGTATTATTGAATGTTCATTCATATCCTTGTAGAAATCATCGTATTATTATTATAGCTACATGCGCATGTTAGACTTTATTTAGTAGCCATGATATGTTCCATGAAATGAATAATTTGATTTCTACACCTACATGCTCACTTCCACGAATATTAAACTTGGTGTACTTTTGGAGATTCTTTTTATGAATATTGGAAAGTGCATGTAGGATGATAATAACTGAATAATTTAAGGGATATGATGTGTATTGCCATGAATAAAAATTGAGCAAAAAGAATTGGTGTTAATGCTACAAAAATGAAAAAATAAATATGAATATTGCTCCGTATGTAAAATGGATACAATTCATGGCAAGTACATTACCCACGAGCATCCAACATAAGCTTTATGAGTAATCTTTATCGTTAGTGTATTTTGCTCGTCAAGCAATGCCACCTCCACTTCTAAGAGTCCTTATAGGCTATGTTTTGGGGTTTGGTACCTTGAACTCATTTTTAATGAGGTGGGAAAAATCAATCCTAGGTGATATTCATGTTAAATGGAAAATGTGGATTGGTTTTGGTTGATGTTCTTGATTGAATCTCCCTTTGTACTTCAATGTTTAATTATCACACTTACACAATGGTGTTGAAGTCTAAATTGCAATTTTCATTGAACTTGAATTGCCTACTCTATGAAAAATGACATGCAAGTGCTAGTTATAATTTATAATACTTTATTTTTTGCATGTGATATTTGATTAACTTCATTAATACGCTTTTGATGATAACAAAGGGGGAGAAAAGTTGAAAAAAGATTTGGTATTATTTGTTGAAAGGGGAGCTTGAAAATAGGGGAAGCATGCTTATCACTATTGCTATATTGTTGAGCATGCTAGTAATGCTTGAACGTCTCATTGTATACATCATATGCATTACATCCTTCATTACACTTCATACACATTACTCACTGCTTAAATCTTTTATTGGTTTGTCATCATTAAAAGGGGGAGATTGTTGGATACAACGATCTAGGATCTCTAGTTTGATGATAACAAACGTGTAAGAACTATTTAACGTGTGTGTTAAGTGTGTTTCAGGAATGGCAAAGTGGTAAATCTACATTTGATGACTTAGTCAACGCGGTGGAGAAATTGCTATTCATGTAGCAAATTGGAAGATGGGGAAATTGCTATTCATATAGCAACTTGGACTTGGTCAAAGAGATGGTGACTATAGCTACAAATATTGGACCAAGTCAAATTGGAGAGGATATTATTCAAACCAGTTTAAGATTGATTCAAATCCCCATTGCCATTCTAATCATATTCCAATATGGAGAGATATGGAGTATCTTTTTCAAATCTCCTTTGATTGATTCAAATCAATTAAAGATCCTATCAAATCTCCTATCCCATTTGAATCCAAAATCCTAATCCAATTAGTATTGCAATGAGATCTAATTCAAATCCTATAGCTACACAAATTGAATTCCATAGCCATTCATATTCAAACTCCATATCCTAAGAGATTTATTCAAATCCTAATAAAAATAGGATTCCTTCCAATCTGCATCAAATATGGGATTCTAATTGATTCTATCATATCACATCCTCTCCTATATAAACCCATATTCAAATAGAGAGATTTTGAGAGAGAGGAAACCAAAGAAATTCGACCACAACCCTAGAGAAAACCTTCATGGCCGCAACTTTGCAAGGAGCTCGACGGACGACGCTAAAAAGTGCATAACTTTCTCCACAGAGCTCGGATTGACAAACCGTTTGCGCCAGGACGATCACAACTCAGTGCTCTACAACAGGTGATATTTTTCTGCTTTTAATCTCTGTATTAAATCAGTGGTATTTATTTTAGCATGAGTTGTATTCTGAATAACTTCATATATTTCATCATCTCCTAGGCCAAAGTTCTTCATCTCTTCCAATATCCCATTGCCGCAAGCTTCTACCAAGGCCAAAGTGCATCCCACTCCATCATCTTCTCCAAGCCAAAAGTGCCCAAGCTTCATAGAACATCACCTTGCTTAAAACACCAAAGAAGCCATTACCGCAACTTCTCACAAGGCCAAAACTCCTCTTCTCCTAGAGCCAAGTAGCATCTTCAAGCAAGCAAACATCAAGGGAAGGCCGCAACTTTTTACTCCAATATTGCTTTCACAACTTTGTGTTTGTTAATTAAATATTAAGCTAACTATCTCTCTTGTCTTTGTTTGTAAGGATTAATTGAAGAACACAAAGCTCTAAGGAGAACCATTGCCAAAAGTTGTCATTGAAGAGGAGAGACCATAGCCGCAAGTTGCAGCACCCAAACACCAAGAGGAGGTTGCTAAAACATCAAGGAAGGGTCTGCACGTGGACTGCTAGAGCAAACAAGGGCATACACGTGCACTGTGGGGGGGCTGCACACGCACTGTAGGGTTCTGTCCACGCACTGCAGGGTTCAGCTCATGCACTGCTGGGTTCAGTCCACGCACTGCTGCTGCACCATCAAGATAAGGCCGCAATATTCAAAGAGGTGCCAAGCAAGAGCGGCAACTTGAGTTACAGACGAGACGAGACATCTACATCTTGCCAGACGAGAGCTGGCCCGTGCCGATTGACAGAGACGACTACGCCTACACACTGAGATTCTCTAAACTCTTTTATTATTATTTGTGTGTAGTAGTAACGATCTCTGTAGGGGAAACTTTACCGCTTTTGTGTTCTTTTTGGACTTGTTTAGTCTGGGACTAAACAAGAGGGTCTTGACAAGTGGGACTTGTCAAGATAAATCATTTACTAGGTTGATAGTGTTTTGCACTCGGGGAGTGTGGTACGTTCTAGGTGGGGGCAGGGAGATCAGGTGTCATACCCTATTTAGCATTATACGTGTATTCTACTGAACACACGTGGTATTTCTACCTACGATGCATACGTAGGCATGAAATAAGCGTGGATATCGATGTATGTAACGTAGTGCAAGGGGAATTGGGTCGTAATGCATGGTTAAGAGACGAGAAAGCGAGATTGAGTGCGGGAGAAGTGTGAAAGACGTCGTGGGTGCAAAACCACAGGTATGTGTTGGAGTGTGCGCATGGTGCATGTATGCATTTGTAGGCATGCATGGGTATGTGTAGGGAAGCCATGCAAGTTTGAAAGGGGTTAGGGATCAATGGCAACCCCCGTAAAATTTTAGATAGGCGAGGGACAAAATGGTCATTTGGACCAAAAGTGTTGAGTGCACATACTAAAATGGTGTGTACGTAAAGTAATGGCAAACTTGTAATTACATATAAGAAGTGGGGTATTTTGGTCATTCTCTTATGGAATATTCCCTTGGAATATTCCTTTCTTGGAAGAGAAGAAAAGAATAAGAAGAGATAAGAAAAAGGGAGTAAAACCTAGAAATCTCTCTCTTTCTCTCATTTTCTCCCCATCTCCTCTTTCCTCTCTCCATTCCTAGCCATGGCCGGCCATCCCCACCCCCTTTTCTCCTCCTCCTTCTATTGAAAACCCTAATTACTTCCTCCTAAAACCATGAAGCACAAGTGGTTGCAAGAGAGAAGAAGGTGGAGAAGAAAGAAGAGAAGAAGAAGAGGAAAAATCAAGTTTTGGGGTAGGATCTAACTTGAATTTGGAACTCCATTAATTTGTTCTTGCTCTCATGTTTTATAGCATTATTTACTTGATATGTAATAGGGATAGTCAAAAATTTATGTATCATGATTCAATTTCACAATTCTCCCTTGAAATTCTTAGCAAAGCCATCTCCTTTAAAATCCTGAAATTCTGTTGTGTGTTGTTGCTGTAATTACGGTTACTGTAGCTTGAATCATGTTTCTAAAAAATTATATTCTTGTAGATCTTGAAGTTCTACCCCAAAATAATATAAATTTTGATATATGTTCAATTTAGAAATTAGGAGCAAGAATTCCATCTTTACAACATGTCTGTTTGATCTTCAATCTGAACACAATTTGGTAAAATTGACCTAAGTACATGCACACACAATGGAATTTGATGTTCTTGGTCTCGTTGGAAATTTAACAAGGTTTTCTAAAATTTCATCACAGTGTATATATTTCGAAATTCTGGCTAAAACATGCCCAAAAACAGCAATGTTTACAGACCCTGTAATCTGTCGAAAAAACAGATTTGACAGACTTCACCAAATAATTCACCATAAGTCACATATGTCAACTGAACTTTTGAAAATTGGTCAGTAAATGGAAACTACCTATATCTACAACTTTGTAGTTTTAAGTTTTTTCAAATTCCAACTGTAATTGCCTCAAAAACTACCCTCAATCTGACTGTCCTGCAATTTCAACAAGCTGAATTCATTAAGTGCTGTTCTTACTCATTAATTGTAGTTAATTGGCCATCATTATTCTTGCTTAATAAGGTTATGTGGTGAAATGAATGTTCATGCTCTTGGCACATGTAAATGATATTGTGTTGCTTTGATATGAATGACGCCCGTCATGTGTTCGATGAAATGTCTGAATGAAGGAAAGATCCGGTAATTTGAGGAATGTGCATGTGTTAGTGTTGGCCTTAAGCTACAGTGATGATTGGTGAAGATAGAGGCTTGAATGGCATGGGTACACCGTATCTGTGAGTGGATGATGTGTTATG
Source organism: Scilla litardierei (assembly GCA_030789695.1). Taxonomy (NCBI): domain Eukaryota; kingdom Viridiplantae; phylum Streptophyta; class Magnoliopsida; order Asparagales; family Asparagaceae; genus Scilla; species Scilla litardierei. The sequence goes on along the minus strand of CM061133.1, from coordinate 181,592,976 downwards.
ATAGAGTGCATGTCACGTGAGTGCATGACCCTATGTCTAATGATGGACAGCTGAGGTGATATGTGCATCCCCATGCCATCATGACCCCTAATGTGTCACTTATGATGTTAACTTATAAAATTGAATAAGTCTCAATCCTCTCTAATGAGGGTGAGTTAGCAAAACCCGGGTTTTAGGTGGGATTTGAGTAAATTGTGGATATGAGGCCTGGACTGAGAAGTTGGGGGAAATGATTATGTGATATGTGATATTTATACTCACTCGCCTTTACCAGGAGTGGAGGGGACATACGGAGGTTGTGTTACTATGGGAGAGCCTCACTCCTGCCGGGAACGGGGGAGCTGAGAGGCCCGGCGTACAGTGCACGTGTCCACTGCGTCGTGTGCTATATTCACCCCAAATTTGGGGTGAGGTCTAGGTCCTGGTATCATACAGTTTACCCAAGTTCCAATTAATTCAATTATAAAATATTAAAATAATAATTTGTGTGTTACTCCTTCTGCTGGTAGCACTTCCCCTTCCCTTTGCATGTTTCTTTGTGACTCTGTGTCATGCCTCAGGCACTTGCATTTATCTTATTAGATAATGGTTGCTTGAACACTTGTGTTATTATTATTATTCGTGCTAACCCTTTTCTTGCAGTAACTCGACATTGGACCGCATGTATGATCCTCTTGTTTAGCTATTTAATTTTCATTATGTTACTTAGTTACATGCTCTATTTCTCTTGTCTTGCCTTGTGGTTTGATAACCTTAGAACGATGTTCCAAATCCAAGTTGGTTCCTACTGGGGCACGCATTGACGTGCTCCTCCCCACTTTTCAGGTAGCAGGGTCAGCATGGTTGGAGGTGACTTGTAGTTAGGTTTCAGGGGTAGTACTCGGTGTGGGTTGTAGCATGTAGAGAGACTTGGTTGTCTTGGGAGGTGGAGAGTGTTGGTGTATGTGAAATGATGTATCTAGGTTATGTATATAAATGAAAGTTGTTGTATAAAATGTGTTGTTGTTGTTCTATGTCATTTATGAGTTGTTTGATATTATGATGGAGCTGCACTTGTACTATCCCAGCATGTGCGCAGTGGCCTGCATATTCAGTTTCCCCTTACTCTCTCTCTCTTTTTCTCTCTCACCACCCTCACTCTTCAGGATACTTGGAAAAAAAATTTAAATGCCGGGTATTCTGGGGAACGGGGCGTGACATCAGGACCCATTGTAGTTGTACAAAAAGAACATATTAATGCTAGTATTTGCTTGGGGGCTGGAGTAGGTCGTGGGACGACCGAACCAGGGTATATCTGCGTGAATTCTGTGATTGCTTCATATTTACACTGCTTGTGATTATTAACTGTGTATGGTTTCTCGTGAGTTGCGCGAGAATTTTTTTATAAGCCTATTCACCCCCCCCCCCCCCCCTCTAGGCTTAGATCCAGATCCAACAGCGGCAGCCCATGCAAACCTCCGAGCCTCAACACCTCCTCCCTTCTGCCTGTAACACCACTAAAACCCCCGCCACTGGCTCCGACCAGTGACCCAGCAACCCTTGGACCAGAACCGACCGCACCATCTCCGATCTCCCTCCTCACCGAGACAGCCACCGCTGCACCGCTACCCTCCTCCTCCTTTCCTCTCGACAGCCTAAGCTTCCCACGGCAGCGCCTCCCTCTGCCAAACCCCTGCTGCTTCCCCGCACTACCCCTCCGACTGTCACCTCCCCTCCCCCTTCAACCCTCAGCCCGCCTTGCATCGCCAGGAGCAGCCGCGGCCTCTGCCCTGCTCGTCATTCCTCAGCCGCCGCCGCCGCCGCCGCCTGCGGCTATGCTGCCGCAGTCGCCGTCCCTGCCGTCGCCAACCAAGCCGCTGTCCATCACCTGCATGCAAACACAAGCTGATGGCAATGTATTAAACTGTGGGTTGTTTTAATATAAGTTATTATATTATATTAAACAGTATATATAAGTTAGTTTTATATGTTAGTATATATGTTAGAGTATATATATGTTAGTTTTGTATACCTTCAGTATACAACATATATAATCAGTTATATAAGTTAGCATATATATCTACGTAAGTTGTATAATTTTATGTACAAACAATATTATATAAATGAATTTAATACTATATGTTTATTAAGAAATGTATTAATCATTGATCTTATTGAATAAATAGAAAACCAACCTCACCATAATATCACATTTGACGAGACAAATACAACGACACCAAAATCACTCAAATCAGGCAAGTGAGCATTTTTCTACATATTTTTAAATAATGTTTCAATTAAATTGCTTTTGTACCATGTTTCATAGTCATGCAAACTTATGTCTTGCGGGCCGGTTTGGCTAAGCATAACTCTTGCGGGCCGGTTTGGCTAATCATAACTCTTGCGGGCCGGTTTGGCTAATCATACACCTTGTAGGCCGATTTGGCTAGTCTGGCTCGTGTTCCAGTATCATAAAACATGTGGGCCGGTTTGGCTGAATCTGGCTCGTGGTCCAGAAAAGTACACGTGGGTAGGATTGGGTTCGCGGGCACTAGTTGGAAGTAAATGGGTCACCTTCGAGGGCACGAGAAGGTAGATTCACTTGCTGTTCGCCTAACGACGTGAACCTTAGTCACTGGTTGATACACTCATGAATATCTTGAAAACTACTATCTTAAATTCTATGACATGTAAAACTGTTACTACTTTCACTAGAACTACCGTGCTAAATTAATTTCTGTTCATACTGCATAGAAATCTTAATTGTTATATTATTCAAAATGCTTTAACTTCCATGTAAACTATTTTTGAAAACCTTTCCGAGGGTTCCATTTATACTTATTGCTTGCCAAGGACCCTTGCTGACATACATTTCTATGTTGTTTAAAATGTATGTCAGGTCACGAGATAGGTTATCTTGAGGACGAGCTGCTTGAGGAGACTGACCCACTAGACCAAGAGTACGCTGATCCAGGACTTCTCCCCACTGAGGACTAGTTACTGAGCGTTAAATGTTGCTGCTTAGGATTTCTTTTGTTGCACTTTTGTAAGGTATATACCCATTTTGTAGAACTCTGTAGTTTGTTCAGCCATGCTTGGGACCTAGTTATTTTTGAGTACTTTCTTTCTGGATGTTGTCTTTTAATTCATGGTTATTCTGTTGTTTTTGAAACGCATGCAAGTTCATGCGTATGGTTTTTATTTACAAACGCTTATTGGGTTTGAGCTTCACCGCTTCAACCCATGCGAACCCGCTCGCGTCCTCGCTCCCAAGTATAATGGAAAGTGGAGCGTGACAGGTTTTACAGTGAAGAAAATTTTACTTAGTGCACACAACGGGCAATAATTTTGCATGTTGGGCACGTTGATTAAATTTGTCCAGTGCATCAATTTTACTCAAGGCGCACAACATGAAAATTTTTTGCATGTTGTGCACATTGAGTAATTTTTGTTTGTTCATCAATTTTTTCACAGCTCTCATATCAATACCCTCGGTTAAATCACGGGCACTTCACTGTTGATTCACCGGCATGCTTGCATGTTCACATGCGAACTTACATCCTCCTCTATAAAGGGTTGCCAACGAACTCTCATCTACTCTCAACATATTCTCATTCTCTTCTCATCTACCACAAAAGCGGTAAGTTATTGCTAATTCTATGTTAGTTCATCACTGAATCTACCATGTCTTTTGATGCCGTTAGATTCAGGGATGAACCAAACAGAGAATTTGTTGTATCATGTGTGCCAAACTCCTCACCCGAATCACAACATCTGTAAGTTGTGCCAAATTCTTTGATGGGTTGATCACTGACTGTGACATGAGAATCATTTGAATTGCAAATATGTTCATATTCAGTGGTGACCAAACGAAGAATTTGTCACAACATTTACACTGGACACATTAAATCTTTTTGTGCAACACTCTTGTCCTCTATCACAGCATTCTTCATTTGGTTCATGTGGTTCATAAGATGTGCCAAATTCTTCCCTTGGTTTATCAGTGAATCTGACATGAGAATCATTTGCATTGCAAATATGTTCATATTCATTAATGACCAAATGTAGAATTTGTTGTAACATTTACGGGGACAGTTTAAATCTGTTAGAAAGAATACACAACTTTTTTGTTTAATTGATTAGTTGTGGTTTTTTAGGGAAAATTTGTATGTTTAATTGATGAAATTTGTAGTTGCAAATCATGAAACATGAAAATATGTGGAGGAATCAGCCCATATGTTTTTGTGGAATGAAAGCTCATATGAGGATAGTAATGATGAGGGAAAATATTGGGAGACGATTTTATGGTTGTATCAATTACAACAAGAGCAACAAATTTAATTTTTTTGTTTGGGTTAATGAGGGGGAAATGTGTCATCGTGGAAAGGAATATGCCAGAGAGTTGCTACATGAAATTTCAAAGATAAAGATAAGGCTGCAGGAACGAGAAAGGAATTATAGAGATATTCAAGAGAAAACAAGTTTCTCTTTTTCCAGTTCCAATGAAATTAACAGAATAGAAGCTGCCAGTAGCAATTATAGGATAAACAATGTATCAATAAAATCTACTCAAGCAAGTCAAAGGCTAGTTCTGGATATGTCCCTAATGATGTGATTTTGTTTTGGTTGTATATCTTCTTTGTTGTTTACTGTACTTTTGTATGCATTGATGTTGAAGTAAATTTAGACCATTTTGATACATTGAAGAATCTGATACATTAGCATACTGATACATATTGATATATATATTGATACAAACTGATGCATACTGATATATACTGATACATTGACATATTTGATACATTGACAAAGAGAAATACAGTTAAATTAGAAGCATATACATAGATAAATTAGAAGCAGATACATACTGATACATAAAAAATCTCTCAGTAGTCAGAGTTAGAGTACATAGTAATCTAATAATTAATCTAATAAACACTAATCTAATGATTAATCTAATAAATATTAATCGACTCTCAGAAGTTAGAGTCAGAGTACGAAATTAATAGTTAATCTAATAAACAAATTAGAAGCAGATACATTTTGATACATAAAAACCTATCAGAAGTCAGATTTAGAGTAAACAGTAATCTAATAATTAATCTAATAAACCTTAATCTAATAATTAATCTAATAAATTAATCTTATAAGTGGTCAAAATTAGATAATATACAAACATTGGCGGCAATGAGTAAATAATAAGGTTTCACGGAAAAATTTACTCAATGCGAATATCATGCAAAAATTTTGTTTGTCGTGCGCATTGAGTAAATTATGTATATGCAAAGAAATTTACTCACCGAGCACAAATTTACGCACCGTTGTGCGCGATGAGTAAATTTCGTTGCACAGAAAAAATTTACTCACCTCGTACAACGGGCAAAAGTTATGCCCATTGTGCACGGTGAGTAAATTTTGTTGCAAAGAAAAAATTACTCACCTCGCACAAATGCCCGTTGTGCACGGTGAATAAATTTCGTTGCACAGAGAAAATTTTCTCACCTTGCTAAACGGGCAAAAGTTATGACCATTGTGCACGGTGATTATATTTCGTTGCATACAAAAAATTTACTCACCTCGCGCAACGGGCAAAATTTATATCCGTTGTACGAGGTGAGTAAAAATAAATGCAGATAAAAAATTTACTCACCGCGCACAACGAGCAAAATATTGTCTGTTATGCGCGTTGAGTAAATTTTTTTGTGCTTCAATTTTTACTTACTGAACACAATGGACATAATTTTGTCCGCTCTGTGCTTTGAGTAAAAATTAACTTTGCATCACTTAATTACTCAACGCACACATCAGGTAAAAATTTAACGGTTGTGCGCCTTGAGTAATTTCGCTCTGTTCTCCCAATTTACTTCGTGCGCACAACAAAGACAATCAGCTTCATTAATAGATTCAGAACATGATAGTAGATCAAGGAATCATCAATACAGAGGCAAACAGCTTCACCAATTGTACACCATGATTACAGATCAAGGGATCATCAATACAATCTGATGCAAAAGACGAATCTGAAACTGATCATCAATATTATCATATATCTTCATAATACTGATCATCAATTCAATCTGAAACTCGAATCTGATACAACAAAGAAATTTTGACACAAATCTGACACAAATCTGAAATATAAATTGGGATGTTCACAGCTTATGAAATTAAGACAATCTGACACAAATTTGATACATAAATTGGAATGTTAACAGCTTCATCTGATACACAAAACTGAAACAATCTGATACACAAATCTGATACACAAATCTGACACAATCTGACACAAATTTGATACAACAAATCTGATTAGAACACATAAAATCCGATATAGAACTTAAAAAACTGCAACAGATACATATGAAACAGAAATGATCTGATATCAATAAGAAACACAGAAATTCAATCTGAAACAGATAAAACAAACTGATTGAAGAAAAATATCTGAATTTTTTTGATAATGGTACAAAAATCTGAAATATGATACATATGACATATACATTCCTACATACTAGAGAATATGACCAAAATGATACATTGATACATATTGGAAAAACTCTTTAAAATATGATACATTGATGCAGTCCGACAAATATGATACACTGATACAGACTGACAAAAATCTGAATTTCTTACATCATTATACATACATTACACATACAATTCAGTCAACATCCATAGTATCCACTGTGACCATAGTGTCTTGGACTATATCCTTGAATTGCTTACACCTATTTACATAAGTTTCCTCCCATCCAGCTGCAACATTGCATGATATCAACTCCAATTTCTTGCAACTGGTGGGACATGACAGCTGGGGACAAATTGAACCGGTACAAAGTGATTGTTTTTCACAAAACCAATTGATATATGTCGCCATATTTGCAATGGTTCTGGAGCTGCTCTTAGAGGCAAAAATGTCGGACACTATAAAGTGGAAAACAAATGTAGCACACAGTTATAGTAACTTTCTATGAGATGTTTCGCTTCTGGCATAGTCATCCAAAATTTTCTTGGGGGATTTTCCTCCATATATGCAATTGCCACTTTATTAATCTGTGCATCTTCTTCACCCGTAACTTTAATATACAAATCATAATGTGTATTTAACTCACCAAGCAAATCTGTTCTTACTTGCTTCCAATTGTCCTACCCAATGTGAAGTAGAGTAGCTATTGCCATGTATCCACAGTTACCATCTGCCCTGACATCGATGACTTAGCAAATAAATTTTACAACTTTATCAGGAAAATGCTCAATAAATGGTATGCTTTTTGATGTACTTTCTGAAGCTGCCGGGAACATATACACCTTTTCTTTGTCTTTGATGGCATGTTACCAATATTCATCTTCATCTTCCTATTGGCCTAGATCCTTCAATTGGAGTGGGAGCAGAGCAAATAACTTCAGCTGATAAGACTCTCTCAAATAGGTATGGATCACGAGTGGTGGATGTATCAAATATCTTCTTCTCTCTTTTTTCTTCTTACCACTCACATTGACCTTAACCTTAGACTCATTAATCAAATTTGTCTCCATGGTTGATAACTCCTTCAACTTTATTAAAAGCTCCATCTTTCTAGTCACATCAAGCTGTTCTTAATGCTTGTAGATGCAATTTAACTCAGCCTTTATCAGCGCTTCATCTTCAGAGATCAATTCCTTCTTCGGCTCCATATTTATCTTCTTCCAATGTGTATGTCTGGAATCTAAGGGAATTGTGCAATTTCCCTTTTGTATTCACCAATCACATGGGCACATGGTAAGCCATAAATGCGCCTAGCTAGATAATCACATTGGTTTTGGTCTGTCCCAATGGCCTTTGCCTATGATGCTTGCTGAAAAATTATCTTCATCGCATTAGTGGATGTAAAACCAATCAGCTCCCTGTATAAGTGGCCCATCATTTTATGTTGCACCGCGATCTTTGATCTCTCAAACGAAGCATTGATCTCTGTATGTTGCAACTCCAACAAATAATGAATGGTGGACCATGAAGAGGCAAAACTGCATGTCGATGAACCCAAGTCCATTTCAGCTTAGCATATGAACTCTCAGCACTGTTGGTTGTGACATTACCCAAATGTAGATTGCTATCAGTCCATAGAGAAATGAAATTCTCCTTGTACTTTTCCAACAAAGCTGGCTTCACGTAGCTAAGTGCCTTTGGGTAGGCGCTTAAATTTTTCTCAAGTGCATTGAGTTTTTCCCCAAAGCCCCCCTCCGTTCTTGCCAGCACCAAAAGATTCTAGCTTAATATGAAAGCACCCCATTTTTCTTTAACTTCGGAAAGTTTCTTGCAATTGGTCAACCTTTTAGGAAATGTGCCATCTACATACTTGGTTTTGGACAGAGGAGAATACCTTACTAATGGCATTCATAAGGACAAGCTCTCTATTTGTCAAAATAACTCTTGGCATCGTGTATCCATGTAGCAAAGATCTTAACTTCTCCAAGGCCTATATATAGCAATCCCCCGCTCGGGCTGTGAATGTCATGGCAGTGGAGGTAACACCTATTATCCCCAACAGTGATAGCATGTATATGTTGGTCTTATACGTACAATCCATAATCAAAATTTCTGGAAATGCACGTAATAAATCAACCGACTTGGGATGTGCCCAAAACAAACTCCTCACGGCCGAGGTCTTTTCTTCCACAATATAATACTCAATGTAATTCTTCTCATCCAAGCTCTTCAGAAGTTGATGCATTTGTGTTCTCCCTACCATTTCCACTGCTTTGATCCTCTGCCTGGCATTATATATTGATTTGATTGTAGTGACATTTCACATATCCTTTTCTGTTAGAAATTTCAGAATTTCTCTTTGCCTCACCATGCTATTGGACAAGTCTCTCAACGTGTCCATCTCCGTCACTTTTAACCTCCTGGCATATGAATGTCCTTCGTGGTACGTCATGGGTGGATGGTTGTGCATGCCACATAACACTGACAAATTCCACTCATCTTTTTCCCCCACCCTAATAGCCTTCAATAAGAAAGGGCACTCACACTTCATGCTTCCAGTAAGATTTTTGGTCTTTTTCTCCATCTTCCTTTTGTGTGCCCGATACTTTCTGTTTCTTTCATATGCAAAGTAGAGTGTTGGTAGTCTATTGCCTGTTGTACTCATATTCGAAGACCTATTCACAACCACAATCACATTTGCTCTCCCGATTTCCTTTATCCAACTAACAAGTTTCTCTTTACTTTTGAATGTTTTCATGGTTGTAAACTTAGTTGTATAATCTTTATGCCCATCTTGACTTGCTACATTATCCTGAATTTTCCGTTAAACATACTAATATATTAAAATTACCTATAAATTATGGTACTATTGAAGAACATATAGCAAAAATTCGTACCTTGCATTGTTGTTCAGCTTCTTCAACCCTCTCAATATTATATGAATACATATCCATAGATTAATTTTTCTGCATTAATTTACCAACAATCAATTTCTACTAACAAAAATTACTATTTACTGTCAAGCAATTAATAAATTACTAACTGTTGGATGAACCAAATCGTTGTAATTAGGGCAAAATCCCCTAATTCCATTGCTTACGCAATTCTGCTTCTTTTGATCGTTTTAGAAAACTTCGGATGTATTTTGTGCTCCACTAAATCTTTGGAATTCTTCAAAAAATATCAAACCCAAGATCCATTGCTTTTCGCGCTTTGCAACAAAATCGGTTCACTTTTGAGTCGCATTCGGGACTGTTTGCATTTAGACATTGGTTTTGTTCACTAGTGTGCGCGGTGAGAAATTTTGGTGAGTGAATTAATTTTTACTCATCGCACATAATAGGCAAAAAGTTTACATGGTGTATGCTGTAAATAAAAAATGATTCACATACCAAAATTACTCATAGCGCGCAATAAGCAAATTTTTGCCCTGTTGTGCTTTGAGTAATTTCGGCTGCAGTGACAAAAATTACTCACTGCACACAATACGCGAAAAATCTGCATGTTGTGCACGGTGAGTAAAATTGAATGCAGTGACACAAATTACGCATCGCGCACAACATGCAAAAATTTTGTCTGTTGTGCGTGGTAAGTAATTTTTTCTGTTCATCTAATTTTACTCACGGTGCACAAAAAAAATTGCATGTTGTGCGCGGTGAGTAAGTTTGTTAAGCCAAACTATTTTCAAAGAGCACAACAGGCTAAAAAATTTCTCTGTTGTGCGTGTTGAGCAACTTGGTCTCTGTGCACAGTAATTTTCGCTGGGATATTTTTGGGTTTTAAACTCTCAGTTCCGTTATAAATAACACTATAGCGATATGTGCACTGAGTAAAATGGTAGGTGCACAAAGCATTTCCCTTTTACCTATTGTATTGTGTTACGTGCAATTTCACTTAGTAAAGTCACCTCATGCTAGGTGAGTGTTGTTTCTGAAGAAAATTGAAGTATCAGAGGTCCCAAAGTTAAAGGAAATTTTCTCCAATTTACCCTGAAAGCTCCTACAATAATTAACGTTGCTTGGTCGTTTAATCATGTTTCGCTGCCAAAGGAGCCATGTAAAGATAAAGAAGATAAAAACATAAAAATATACACCTCCAAGCTGATAATCAGAAGATGACCTGAAGGAGAACATGAAATGTAACTTGAACCCTAGCTGAAATACTTTAATAGATAAGTATATTGATATAAATCCATATTTCAGAAGGAAATGTGTATTTCACTACATATGCTATACTTCTTCAATAAAGATCGAGCCTTCAAAGATCGAAACTATGGCTATGGAAATGAAAGACGGGTCGATTCCATTTGCCAGTCATGTTCTGCGATCTGCACTCCCTTGCGACGCTTGCCTGAAGGCCAGGCGGTCCACAAACAAGTACACCAACGTCGGCATGACCCACTCCATCCGAGAATGAACTGAAGATGGCTGCGGGAAGGAAGGGGCGTGGGTGGAAATCAGTATAAACACTTGAAGAATATACATGGATTTCATAGAGTATATATACATCATGTGTAACTACCACTGAGATAATAGATAATATACTTGAAGAATGAGAATCAAATTTAACATATCTCATGCATAAGTATCACTGAGATGATACATTATAGATACATGTGTAGACTTTGTAAGGACTTCGCAACTGTGTAGTACAAATGTTTACGGTCTGGGTCATTGATACTTGTCATAGACTTTAAAGTGCAAGTTTTTGTTTAATGTGGGAGAAATAGTATGCTATCCATGGTTTTTAAGGTAAGTATGCCGGGCCATATAGCAACATCCGGTTTGGCTTCTGTGCTTATGTAAGCTGAATAAGAGGGCCAAATTTAAAGATAAAGATTTATCGGAGAGGCCGTTGAAGCCTTTTTACATGTGGGTGTGAGTTGTTCCGTGAGAGTTGAGTATATATGCATGAAGATAGAGAATCTACTAATTGACATACACAACTCTGTAAGCAAAAGGATGAAGTAGCAACATGTACCTTTAAAATCAGGCCTACATCCATAACGAATTGTTTGCAGACTTGCAAGATTTGCCATCTTAGCCTCATCAAGCACTGGCTCGTCGTACTGCACCGAGCCGCTCTTTTCATCGCCGGCTGTCCATATCGCATGGCTTGACCCCCTTCTTTCCCACCGACTCCAGAAGAATATAACGATACCTCCAAGCACGACTACGCCCATAACCATGCATATGGCGAAAAGGAGACCCTTGTACCACCAGGCAGTCACTTTGAACGGTATTATGTAATAAACTTCCAACAAACCAAAGAGTCCAATGAAGCCCAGGGTAGATGCAACAAAGTAAATTCCAGACCATACACTATTCCCTGTGCCAACCAAACATGACATGGGGTTTCCATTGATCACTGAAAAGGGGAGAGAGCCCTGGCTCCCATCAGGCTTACCTTCTTCCTGCAGTCGGGACAAACAGCAAGAGCCATCTTACATTTGGAGAGAAGGGACTCAATCGATAAATTGAAATTAGTGGTAGAATGAGAATGATACCAATGAAGGCTCCGATTCTTGGGTTACATATGTTTGGATTTCAAGATGCCACTTATCAGAAAGAGATGGGCAAATTGGTTGTGCATTGACTGCTGAAAGAAGAGAGAGTTCCTTGGATTTTTTAACTGCCCACACCACCAACACATTCCTAGGCAAGCAAGGCTTTTCCCCGTTGATTCGGTGCAGCATGTCGCTCAATATGGCCAAGAAGGGTGAGATTCCAATGCCTCCAGCAACAAGAACAAGATTTTCGTACCTAAAAGATGAAACACGTTACAAAAAGAAACGAAATCATTAAATCAGGAAAATATTAAAGGATAACTATTACGTCAAATGGGATGGTGATTCATGCCCATATGGCCCTTCAACGGATGCTGTTAGCCTCTGAGGTTTAATCTTCAAGTCCTCCTGAATCTTCTCGGGATCATTTGAAATGATATTCGTCAGTTTCTCTGTCCATTTACCAAGTACTTTTATAAGAACTGCTACATGGTGTGTACCGTCCAAAGGGCTAGAGGAAACACTGAAAGGATGCCATTGTAGCCAAGATATTTCTCGCACTTGTACAAAGAGAAAACTTAGAGCGTTATACCGTAGATCTGCAATTACAAGAAACAAGCTGTTATGAAAAATATGTCAACTTATGAGTTTCAGTTTATGTTTTTTAACTTTGAAAATAAAGTTAACACAGATGAGGAAAAAGAGAGTACTTGCTGGCTTTGAGAATATCAATTCCACAGTTCCACATGGGCGGCATGCTGCGGAAATGAGATCAACTGTAGTTCTTGATTGGCAGAATCTCAGGAAGCGGTCGAGTACGAAAAGAAATATGGCTCCGGCCGCCATGCTGAAAACGAAGTCTCCGACATGGAGTGCTAAGAACACAATGAAGACAACATACAATTGATGGGTGTAGAAGAACAGCTCGAAATAATTCTTCCTCGCGGGATATAGCGATGTCACCCACATCAATAAACCAGCAGCGAGGCTGATCACTCCTGGAAGATTTGCCACTCCAATATCATTCCATTCTAGTATCTATATGGAAAAAAACCAAATGTCATTTAAACAAGAAGAAACTCTACTCTGAAATGATTCCTATCGTTAACGAAGTGAAACATAGGTGGTCTATCTGAAGCAACATTTTATATGGTGCATACTTCAACTCATAGGTGAAATACCATTTGCGCTAACATTTACAAATATATTATCAAGTTCGAAACAGAAGCGGTTAGGAATCGTTATGCTATAGATCTAACTATTGTGTTTATGTTGCAGTTGGTCCTGAGGCATCTTCAGTGATAAAAGTGTTTGCTTTTCAGTTTCACAACATATTGCAAAAGTTTGCAGGCTGTCAAAGATATCCGTCAAAAAGTCTATGGATCTCACTGTAATACATAACATGCCAATCTAATCTAACGTCCATTATATTGTGTCTCAAGCTGTCATCTATGATGCCTAGACAATGCCAAGCAACTCAGTGCCCAAAACTTTTTCACAGCACATCCATTACCAGTTAAGGCTCCAATCCTCACAAGTAAACGGATAAGTTTCTTCAGGATCTTCAAGACAAAATGAGATACTAGAGAGACGAAAACTCATTTTTCCTGTCAGTTTTCCCTTTTCATCTGATGACCATATATAAAGTCTTTAAGGATGAATCGGGTTCGAACAAAGGTTTATTTCCTTATCCATCTATCTTGAGTTGATTAAAGTTGAAGTTGAACCATAGAGATAATTATTCCTATCTTTGTGCTTCGTTTCATAGATATCCAACTAAGGGATTTGGACCCATACATCTTATGCAGCATCTTGCCTCTCTCCGAATTTAAAGCACGTACCTCCCCTGAAACATCAGTTGATCACCTTAAAACTTTCTACCTTTTCCAATGCCATAAACTTCCAGTAGCGGTTTCAGTTCTATAAATCATCATCGTCTTTACGACGCTATATTGCTACGTGTGTCTCTCCAGCAAAAAGAGGAGAATAGAAGAAATTTTTGTCAATCTCACTTCAAAGATAAAAGTCTGATTTTAGCTGTAAGGACATCATGAAGCTTAATAAGCAATGGTAACTTCTAAGTTTATATGAATCATAATGAAAAACATAAAATAAGTATCCACAAGCCTCAGATCTTCCACAACATGTGGATATCTGTTACACGAGTTAATAGAAACAGACATTTAGCATATATGTATAAAGTACATGGATATATAAACATGTACAAATTAGCGGAAAAAATATTCTAGAAATATAATTAAGTTACAATTTTCAATTACTTCTAATCTGGTATGTTCCTATCTTATGGAAAAACCATATTTTTCCAAAGCTAAACTTTAAACCATGTTCTTTCCTATCGTAACAGTTACAGTTATGCTTGCTCAATAAATTTTCCTTGGTGATTGGAAATTTAATATCGCCGGAACAAGGTGCTTTTGTGAAAGAGTGGAGTATTTTTGAAAATGTTACGCTTGCTCAAGAAATGACGAAATTATTACATCGAAGGATGCGAGGTGGGAATATGATGTTAAAAATTGACATGAGTAAAGCATATGATAGAGTGGAATGGAAGGTGGTGGACCAGATTCTTCATGCATTTGGGTTCCCAGATTGTTTCTGTAAGTTGATTTATAATTGTATTTCTACTCCATGGTTTTCAGTTATGATGAATGGAACACATATGAGTTTTCTTTAAAGCTAAAAGAGGGTTGAGGCAAGGAGATCCATTGTCTCCCTACATTTTTATTGTCATGGAAGAAGTTTTGTCAAGATTGATTCAAAAGAATATGTCAGAGAGGACTATATTACCGTTCGCTCATCCAAATGGTTCACCTATTATTTCACTTTTATTGTATGCAGATGACGTTATTATTTTTGCCAATGCTGGTGAATAATCTGTTAGAAGCTTAATGGAGGTTATCAATGAACATGAAAGAGGGACACGACAAAGGGTGAATAAAGATAAATTTGTTATATTTTTCTCTAAGAAAGAAGGTTTGCAGGGGAAGGGTGAAGTATTAAATTAGATGGGTTTTGTTGAAGGTAAGTTTCCGCTTTACTTGGGAGTGCATATTGTAGATGGAAGATTGAAGAGTTGTTATTTGATTCCATTAGTAGAAAAAATTTGAAGGAAAATGGAGAGTTGGAAAAGTAGATTATTGTCGCAAGGTGGTAGACTAGTGTTGCTGAAACATGTGCTTTCGAGCATGACCTTGCATCTGATTTCTGTTTTAGATGTTTCGAAGACAGTGATTAAAAAATACAAGGAATGTTTGCTTCTTTTTTGGGAATACAGGATGGGAAAGAAAAAAATGAAATGGAGAGCTTGGAAGAAAATGTGTGTCCCCTTGGAGGGAGGGGGTATCGGAGTAAGGGATTTATCTGATGTCCAACGTTCTTTATTTATGAAGTTTGGATGGAAATTATTGACTGAGAATTCCTTATGGGCAAGATTTTTCAGGGAGAAATATGTTAAAGATGGATACATTGCGATGTGTGAGATACATGTGTAACAAACTCTGCTTTTTGGAAGAAAATCATGAAGTGTATACCAGAGTTATTAAGCAACTCTAAGTGGAAGGTTAGAAAAGGAAACATTACTTTGTGGTAGACAAGTTTCTGGATGCTGGTCCTTTGTTTTCCGATGTCCCTGAAGGTAACCATTCTTTAATAAAAATAAAAGGGTTGATGATTAATAATGAGTGTGATGTGAAAATTTTACAAAGATTGGTGGGTATTAATAAGGTAGAAGAAGTGATGGAAAAAATTGGCCATCTGAGAAATTCATCTGACTTCTTGTTATGGATCCATGAAAAAATAGGAGTTTTAAAACAAAATCTGCTTGGGATAGTATCAGATTATGAGAACTTAAATTTGAGTGGAGTAAGTATGTTTGGCATAAATATTTACCGTTGAAGGTGGCAGTATGCATGTGGAAAGCTGTTTTTCAATGTTTAAGTGTGGATGATAATGTGAGAAGGGTGGGAGTATCTCTTGCATCGGCATGTGATTGTTGTGAATTAAGGCAATCGAAAGATTGGGAACATGTATTAAATAAAGGAGAGTTTGCTACTAATATATGGAGGAAGGTATCGGTGGAGGTTGGAGTTCCATTCCTAAGAAATCAAAGCTGGAAGGAAAGAGTGCAGATTTGGTTCAATAGAGCTTCCAGATATTCTCAGTTGGGAATATTAATGGGGTTGATTCCTTCTTTAATAGTGTGGAGGTTGTGGAAAAGGAGATGTGTGGCTAGAATGGAGGGAAGATTGGAGAGTAGTGAGGAAGTTTGGAGATCTATCAAGTGATGGGTGGGCATTTTGAGTGTGAACATGTCTGCTGTGGAATTAAAAGGAAGCTGATGTGAGGATATTGCAAAGCCTGGAGGTTTCGGTGTCTGAAACAAAAAAGAAAAAAAATGTTGAAAGTGGTGAGATGGCTAAAACCAAACCAATGGAGGTTGAAACTTAATGTGGATGGAAGCAGTTTTGGGAATCCCGGACCGGCTGGTGGCGGCAGTATTCTTAGAGATTGTACATGTTCTCTTATTGCTAGTTTTTCTAAATCCTTTGGTATTTGTTCTAACAATGAAGCTGAGTTACGTGTGGTGATTGAGGGAATAAAGATGTGTAAACAGTGTGGTTATAATAGTATTGATATTGACTGCGATTCGGATATTGTAGTGAGGTGGATAAGAGGATGCAAATATTCAGTTTGGTATTTGTGGGAGTTTTAGGAACAACTTTCGAGTCTATTAGAAGGATTGGATTTTTCTATAAAGCACTTGTACAGAGAGGTCAATAAGGTGGCTGATACGTTAGCTCGACTTGGTGCCTTGGGAAGAAATAACTTATTTACTTGTAGTGCTCAGCTTCCGAGATTTATCAGTGGTTTATATAGATTGGATAAAAGGGATACATCTTATACCAGGCATGTTTAGCCTGATGATTCACATTTGCGTGTTTAGTTCATGTTTTTAGTTGGTTTTGCTTGGTTTTTAGTAGTTCGGATGTTTTTGAGATTTTTTGAGATTTTCTGTTTTTTTGTTTGTTTTTAGGAGTGTGAACCACATGTGTCCTTTATGTTACCACGGTTTTCCTCCACCATAAGTGGGGTTTTTTCATAAATTTGGGATGGTACTACCAAGAGGATGGCTTTCGGCTCTTCGAAAAAAATAACAGCTACAGTTACATTAAAATAAGAGAATTTCTAGTTTAGTAATAAGAATTATATTCTTTCAGTTTTAAAGTGAGAGTCAAATAAAGAGTCAAATATAAATTGTAATCCCAATTCTATTTGTTTTGTAATTTTGGTTCTATATAAATTTACCAATACGTGTCTTTGAGGTGTGGCCTTTATTCCAAATAATAATTCTTTTTTAATTTACATGGTATCAGAGCCTCTCTTCTTTTTTTCAAAAACCCCAATTCTACCTAAATAGAATCCACCTATCTTATTCTAAAAAATCCAAATAGAATTCAATATCTAACCCTAACCATTTTCTCCCCATTTGAATTCTATCGTCTCTTCCGAAAAGGTTACTATAGTACTATAATTAACCCTACAACACCAAGTACTCTAGAGCTATAGTAATGCGACAATAATAACATATAAATAGAGTGTTTTAAGTTTTTGTAGATTGATAGTGATGGGTACTTTTGGTTATGGTTGTCGTTGATAGCTTTGTTGGCTTGCATAAGACTTATTTGTTGATTGTCCTCGTTGGTTGCCATAATTTGATTCTTAGTTGAACTTGGTATGCATTCAAAGAGTGTGTTCGATAGATTGAAGATATTTCCATAAATTATTGCCAGAAAGCTTAATGGTAGTAATTACTCATAATGGTCTATGATCGTCAAAGTGCATCTTATTGGTTAACAAAAACACGACCACTTCACATATGATTCTTCTCAATCTTCATTAACTACTTAGACACCTCATCTGATATCTCTTATAGTTTCTTAGATATTATATCAAAGTTGAACAAGTGGATACAAGATAATGCTTATATTGTTTTCTTATTGTAAATGTCTATGGAGCTTATATAACTAATATGTGTCATCATCTTGACTCTTGTGAACAGATTTAGGAGTACATGAAGTTTTTTTATTTCAATGATTTGAATTGTTTGTATAATATTTTTAAAGACTTCTTCCAATGAAAGTAAGAAGGAAAAATTGTAATTGAGTTCTTCAAAGATCTGAACCCAACTTGTGAAGAACTAAATGTGTTGATGCCAATTACATCCACCATGTCTAATATTTTATTTGACAAAGTTTCCATCATTTTCTCACATCTTTTCTTGGGTAACTCGTGCTGTTCATGAATCTAAATTTAGTTATGTTGATGGGGATGCCAACTCTGCACTTATTTCCAAAAGTTAAATAAATCAGCTGAGTAATGGTGGTCTCAAACCTACACATGATGGATTTATGGTCAAGAAGATCGTGATGGATTTTGTAATCAAGAATATTATGGTGGATTTCCTAGTAGATAAGCACATAGTAGAGTTCTTGAAAGAGAAACTTAGAGTTGCACTCATTTCGGAAAGGCCAATCATACACATAATTATTGTTGGGATTTGTTTGGGTGATCTTAACGTGTTGCTAATGCTGCTAATGCTACAGAATATGTCACTATTTTATTATTGTTAATACCGAGCAATCTAAAATTCTTAGTTTTGGAGAAGTGTATTCTTAGTTTTCATTGTAGCATGTATATTACAAATGAGTGTAGAATCTTGCTAACTGAAACAAAGAAGTTGGTAGAGTGATGGTCAGGATTTAGCCACCTCAACATGGAGGCGATGAAGGGCTTGGATTTGTTTTTGCAGGGTCAACCATGGTGTAGGTCTTGCTCTGTGTGAGGTCTTAGGTGCACGAAGATGGGGCTGGGTGATGGGAGGGGTTGATGGGAGATGATGGGAGTGGGAGAGAAGAAACATGGTGCTGGGAGTGAGGTAATGAATTTGATGGGGGTGAGGTGATGGTAGGATGTGAGGTTGATAGGAGTGAGGTGAGGGTGGGATGTGATAGATGGGGTGTGGGCACCGCTTACCTAATACACCCAAGAACACACTTAAACATACACCCATCCTTCTCAAATAATCCATTAAACTCATGTCCACACCCATATAAATACTGACATTCGGGTGGAACCTGCGCCATGGGAGGGGAGGGGGTTTGTGAGGCCCATACGCTATTATACAAATGAGAGTGGAATCGTCCACATCAGATAAATGGGTTGATAGAGTGATGGACATGGTTTAGCCACCATATCATGTGGGTCTCACCTCTCCCCTTTTAAAAAACCACATGCACCCAAGGCCACAGCCACACATGCACCCACAGTTCTCTCAAACTCCCTTACACCCAATTTTGCATCCACAGAAATACACACATTCAGATGGAGCCATGCCATAGGATGGTGTGGGGGGTTTGCTAGAGTTTGTGCACTTTATGCATGGGTATTTTCTAGTGCTAATGTGCTATATTAAAAGATAAAATCTTATAAAATCTTTAGCATAGACAGTCATCCATAACATATTTGTCATCTAGTTCTAATTCTTAGCATTGGGTCATTAACTATTGGTCAGCTAACCGCATGTTAGGTATATCTAGTCTCGTATCATGTGTAGTATTCATCATTGCTTCATCGTGTTACTTAATTGATGGATCTTCTATCAAAGTTAGCGTTATAAGTGTGATACATCCTACACCATCTATTATTTATTATCGGTTTTATTTATCTCATTTTTACTTATTCTTATATCTGTCAACGAACTTACTATAATATTTGATGCTCAATCATAGTTTTTTTTCTAATTCTGTTATTATTCAGCATTTGAAATTAAAGAAGATGATTGACAAAAAGTACGAGTCCGATGGTCTCTACTATTCTAATTTTCTATTATTTGCTTAGATACAGTTTCTCTATTGCAAATTCATTTTCGTCTAGGTCATCATTCATTGTAGAATTTGAAAACAAATTAGTTCCTAGTTTAAATCATTTGCAAACTTTAGAGTGAGTCATGTGAGTATGTAAAACATCATCATATGTTTTTACCTAGTGTCAATAAATGAGCTTTTCTCCTTTGTTTTAATTAATTCTGACATTTAGGGTCCATGTCATATTACATCAAAATTAAATTTTTTGATATTTTATCGTATTTGTAGATAATTTTTCTTATGTAATAAATATTTGTGTAATGAAAAATTCTTGTGAGTAGTTGTCAATTTTTTGTATCTTTTGTTTTAAAATTCAAACCCAGTTTAATATTTCTGAAAAAGAATTCGAAGTGATAATGCTATAGAATACGTTTCTTAGTTTTTTTCATGATATTAAGACCACTCGTAATATTATTCATCAAACATCGTGTTCATATATCTTCATGACAAAATGAGGTGATATAATGGAAAAATAGATAACTTTTTAAAGTCACTTGAGCCTTGTTATGAAATAAATGTTCTAAAATATTTTTGAGTGATGCAGTTCTTACATCATGTTATTTGATAAATCAAATTTCATCATTTATTTCCTATTGTATATTTTCACACTCAGTTCTTTATTCTTGAGAGACTATTTGTAGTTACGTCACAGAAATTTTCATTGCACATGTTTTTGTTCATGAGCATGGTCTTAAGATAGATAGGTTAACTCTTTGACCCATCAATACATCTTCTTTAGATATGCACATATACAAAAATGATATAGATGTTTTGGTCCTATAGTTCTCTGTTTGTTTACTAGTGTAGATGTCTTTATTTGAGTCCATTTTATATTTTTTCCTATTCATATAATCCATAGGATCATGCAAAGTTACTTTCACTTCCTATTCCTGTTCCTCTCTCACCTTCTACTAAATCACCTTCACAATCTTTACAATCATCATACTCTTCTCCTCATCTGAATTCTTATTTTTATAAGGATGATTTTAATGTTTATAGTAGAAGGAAGAAAATTGTTTCTAATCTCAGGACTCATACTCTGTGCAAGCTGTTGATACTATATTTCTAATTATGATGAATCAACATATCTATATCAACCCATTATAAAGAGAGCATATGTAAATGAGCATGCACTTCAAATCCCATTTCCAACTTTGCTTTTATGATATACTGTACTATTCATCCTTTGTTGTTGCTCTTGATAATATCTTTCTACTTAAGACTATCTCTAAGGTTTCTGTTACCTGGATTGAGAGTTGCCATGGATAACAAAATGCTTGCTTTCGACCAGTTTGATACTTCAAAATTGATTTCTCTTTATCCTAGCAAGTCTATTATTGGGTATCGTTAGGTCTATGCTATTAAAGTTCATTTTGATAGCATACTCTTGAGAAGTAGAAAGCTTGTCATGTTACTAAATGTTATCATCAGATTTATGTGATGGATTACTCTGAGATTTTTCTTTTGTTGCCAAAATTTCTTCTGTTCAACTTATTATATCATTAGCAGCAATGTTTCATTAGTCTTTACATTAACTTAATATCAAACATGCATTTCTTCATGGTGATCTTTGTGAGGAGATATATATGGAGCAACCTCCAAGGCATGTTACAGAGTTTGGATTGATTTACCTTAAAAATAATTGTATGCTCTAAGCGATCTTCATGAGTGTGGTTTAGCACATTTAACAGTATTATTATGGAGTTTGGAATGAAATAATGTGTTATAGATCATTTTATTTTCTATCAGAGAATGTTTGCAGGTTGTATTTACTAGTTATATATGTGGATAATACAGTCATTACATGAGTTGACAATGGTATACACCAGTTGAAAGACTTTTCTGCAATCAAAGTTGCATTTGAAGCATTTGGGCCATTGCATTATTTTTAAGGATTGAGGTACTCGATCTTTGTGATGTTATTTTCTTGTCTTAAAAAAGTATGCACTTGATTGGTTGACTAAGATGTGAACGTTAGGATGCAAAACGATTGATATTCCTATGGATCTAAGTGCTAAGTTACTAGTTGATGCAGGTGCATTGTAAGAGTTTCTAAGCAAGCTTAGAAGGTTAGTGGATAAACTTAATTACCTTAGTCACTTGACCACACATATATTTGTTATCAGTGTTACCGGTCAATTTATTAGTGCACCATATACAACTTATTAGGATAATATAGTTTGCATGCTACAAAATTTAAAGAGTATTTTGGGACATGGGTTATTATATAAACATCATAAGACTCTTTAGATTAAGTGTTACACTAATACATATTGAGCTGGATGTCTAAAAAATCGACAATCTTCATCTGGTTATAATGTTTTTGTTGGAGAAATTTGGTACCTTGGAAAAGTAAGAAGCAGTCAATAATCTCTCGATCAACTACATGTTCGGAATACAGAGTCATGGTAAATTGTATATAAAAGTTAATATGTTTGAAGTATTTGTTATGAGGACACGGTATTCATGGTGTCAAAATGGCCCGGCGGCC
This sequence comes from Scilla litardierei, assembly GCA_030789695.1. Lineage (NCBI taxonomy): Eukaryota > Viridiplantae > Streptophyta > Magnoliopsida > Asparagales > Asparagaceae > Scilla > Scilla litardierei. Next base: position 181,570,588 of record CM061133.1, on the reverse strand, counting down.
CGGCTCGGTTTCCGGGCCAAGCCGGTCCGGGCCCGGGGGCCGGTCAACGGGCCATTGACCGGCCCGGGCCCAGGGCTAGCGCCGGGCTGGGCTGAGGGGCTCGGCACACTGGCCGGACCGGGTTTTTGCCTACGAAATAGCCTCACTGAGGCTTAAAAAATCCCAACGGGCTAAAAAAAGCCGGGCCGGGCCGACGGGCCCGGCCCGAATTTTGGATGGGCCCAGGCCGGGCCCCCGGGCTGGGCGGGGGTTCTCCCCGTCCAGGCAGGGCCAGCCCGGGCCCCCGGGCTGGGCGGGGGTTCTCCCCGCCTGGGCAGGGCCGACCGGGCCCGGGTTTTGGCCGGGCCCGGGCCGGGCCGGGCTGGCCGTGCCGTTTTGAAAACATGACATGGTATTCATCATCCACAACCTAGGATCCGTAATTGTAGCAATCTAGCTACTATCGACATTGTAATCAATCTAGTATTTCATGATAGGACAAAACATACAAAGATATTTTATCTGAGAGAATGATTTGGATGAAGTGATTAAAATGACACATGTCAAATCAGATGCCTAGTTGGCCAACTTATTCATCAAACATTTAGGTGGTTCGAGAGTGAAGTATAGTTGTACCAAACTTGAAGTATATGATGTATGTGTTTTAGCTTGAGGGGAAGTGTTAGAGTTATATTAGAATTAGGAGAGTTTTTAGTTTAGTAATAGAAATTATATTCTTATGGCTTTAGAATTAGAGTCAAACGAGGATTAAGAATAACTTCTAATCCTAATTATATTCGTCTAGTATTTTTGGTAATATAAACAGTACCAATACGTCTATTTGCGATGTGATATTTATTCTAAATAATATTCTCTCTTTATACTTACGATAACAATGCTATCGAGCTTTTTCAGTAAGAAATTGAAGTTCCTAAAGATAACTTGCATAAGTCCAACATAAACTATTAATATGGACAATGCGAAAGGCATAGGTTATTCATTAAACTCACATCATGAAGGAGTGTCCCATGGAATGCCCATGTAATCACAAAAAACAGGCCATGTAACGTGAAGAGGACCATAGTAAGATGCCCAAGCCAGACATGGTATCGGGTGGCATGTTCAAACGGAATATCTATCAATCGAAGAAGGATCGATCCCCTTGCAACTGGCAGGAAAAGAAATGCCAAGCAGAACAATCCAATTAAGCCCAAGCGGGTACCAACAAGTTCCAACATGGAAAGGCTGCATTTGAGATTTAAAAAGCTTCAGGGAAACCCTCAATGATGAAAAAATGAGCATTCAATTCACAGAAGACATACACATTGGAAATAGATTGTTTATTACAGTCAACATTTTAATAAGAGAAATGTATCATAGTGAATTAGTCATGCCTTGATGATAGCTATAGATGTTATCCACCGCAAGAATATGCATGTCCAATGTTTCTTTTTCTTTCATTAGGATTACATATGAGTTATTCAATTAGTAACTGCATTCTTTTTTATGTTTACTAAATGAGATGCAGTTGCTCTGGAGATTCTCCACTTCCTCCATAGAATCAATGCACTGTGACCATTATTTTGTTGGGCAGATGTTTTAGTTTCTCCACATAAGACCTTGTCACCACCGCTACCAAAATTTTCTTTCGGCATACATACTTCCATGCATCACTGTATCAGTCCAAAACTTGAGTCTAGGAAACCAAGTCTTAGTCCCACATATTGTCATTCTCCCTCATCATCAAAACCCAGCGACAGTGATTGTAAATTCCAGACTATTGTAATGAAGAAAGAAGAAATCTTCTTATTTTGTTCAGTTTCAAGGACTCGTCAAAGATATTTCAGTACAAGTTTTAATCACATCCATTTTTTTACATGTGGAATACATGGAAAAAGTGAAATCAAATGCTGATGAAGAGAAAAGATATGAACTAACTGTGTTCATTGTAACTAAAACTTTTGTCACGTGTTTTTCGTAGCCGCTTCTGTTATCAAGGTCTGAGATTTTGACTCAGTGAAACAGTTTCAAAGTTCCAGTTGTTTTGAACCCAGATTTCTTTACTTCGGACAAAGAACTAAAAATTAATCTAAACTTTGTAGGAAAAAATACAGAACTATTTAAAACACCAACAATTAAGCATATGTAATAACTGAAAGGAAAAGGAAAGGAAAAAAAACATTTCAGATCAAAAATTGTGAGGACTGTAAATCATCCTGTGGGATGGTAACCAGTAGGTCGGGCATAAAGCAACTATATTGATCAACCCAAAGGTTGGCAATTAAAGCCAATATCTGATACCATAAGAAGCAAAATCATATGATGAATGATGAACTATGGCATTTGGAAGGATCAGCCTTGTTTCTAATCATGCAACTCAGGAGATGCCCAATTCAAAATAAAAATAAAAATAAACGAAAAGGGTTTCGTCTTTCTCACAAAAAGACTTTCAGTACAATAATACCTACTTACCACAATATCTTATACCATTCTAACTATTAAATTTCCAGAGCACAAAAATGGACGGTATTGAAATTTTATTATGAAGGATAGTTCCAGTTTAAACATCACATACCATTTCTCTTTGAGAGGAACTGTAGAACCCGATACGCTATCTTGGCTTTGAATTATATAAGCAGTGACATTCCAGAGAACATATGAGGCAAAGAGAAGTATCCCTATCAATTCTGCAGCATTGACAACCCCAAAAGGTCCATCAATGAGGACTGGGAATGTCCACAGGCGAAACCTAGGGAATTTCCTAGTTTTCTTCCTGGAATTTGCATATAGGGTCAGTTGAAGATGATTGTAATCCACAACAAATTGGATTGATCAAATAGTGTATGTTAAAGTTAGAGGTGCATACTCCAAGCCGTCCCTCGGGCAGGCTGCTATATACAAAAATGCCAGAAATGCGATAACAAGAATAGGACCGCTGAAACCAAGAAATAGGCTTCCTGCGAAAAAAAAACAACAATCACTAATGTGCTGAGCTGTTGAAGCAAACAAACAAAAGCTATTGCAAAACAATAGATAAGAGATCTGGCCTACTACCTGTGATCCCGAAGACTGTCCCTTCAGTCAGTTTAATCCATTTACCAAGCAAATTATTCGCAAACTTGGTCGGATATAAAATTATCGCAGCAACCCAAGTTACGAAAAGCACAGACATCAAAGATTTCAGAACCAGTTTCGCCGATGTGAGAAAGAAGGATGTGCTCTTGGAATATCCATGCCCGGCTTCTTCACTCGGTAGAAGCGGATGCCGAGCTGAGAGTTCAGCCATGGGCAACAATACTTTGGGTGCTCACACAAGATTCCATGGCCACAGCTATCTTTTATAGAGCAACATATGAATCCAGTGAAGACAGTGACACTCCACCCAGGGACCAATTGATAGCAATGTCTAGCGACAGGATGGCCACAAGAAGATCAAAATTTGTGGCTAATATTTTGCGGTTGAAGAGAATACTTCAGGCCATAAATAGTCATCGTAAGTTTGTGTAGAAGCATCACTCGCTTATACTTTCACAAATGCTCAGAAAATACAAATAAAAACTGGCATAAAAATAGAGAAGCATTGATGGACAAAACACAACCATATTCAAATGTTGACAATGAAGGAAACATGAATATTCTGCTGCTCACTCTATCAAAACAATTTAAAATTGAGATTTCACTAAGAAATTGGATTTGACACTACATGCGAAATGGGTGAGATCCCGAAAACAAAAATATCAACTGCCTGCCATCATACTTAAACATTGATTCCTAGCATTCGCAAGGTGATTACACAAAAGATTGAGACATGGTAAAAACCTATTGCATAATTTGTTTTCTTTCTAATGGGTGTACAAAATTTTCTAAACTAAAAATACCCTTTGAAACGGGCAACATCCACACATTTTCATCAATTTTTTTAATTTTTTCCCCCTGGGGTGAATTAGAGATCACACACGACTCAGAAAATTCATCCACCCTGCAAAATCCAGTGGCTGAGAGCGTGAGTTATCTGCTCCTTTTGGATGCGTGTAAACAACTAGGGAGGGGATCATGGCCTGCAATTATCGAGACAGGGATTGGAAACCACAGCATCAATCAGACAAAGGGAGGTGATTTGATTACAGGTTGAGAAAGGGAATACCTGGGTCATCATACATCTGTATGGCTCACGGAGGGCAGTGGATGGACGGATTGAAAGTGGACAGTGAGATTTGAGGATACTAAGTCCCAATATTTTGGGGAGATTCCTGCGGATAACTTCGATGTTACTAGAATCATGGGAATTTTTTCAATATAAAAGGCAGATTTTTAATTAAATATACATATTTTGTTGGAAGAATGGCGACATCAGAGCGCATGGCCTTATATTTAGATGAGGACTAACTGCACCTAAAAAATGAGGTGCAGTTAAGAATAACTTTCTAATAAAAGTAAATTAAGTTAGAGAGAGATGATGAATGGACAAGCTATCATGTTCTTTTTTACTATTTTTGGAGGCAATCATTGCATGCACCTCATTTTTGAGGTGCAGGTAGTCCTCATCTTTATTTATACGGTTAGGTTTACTTGCTCGTGTATACCTAGTCCTACATGGACCTCATATGTGCCAACAAAATTACATTCATAACACTTTCTCTTATTCATCCATCATTTTAAACTCGACATATGAATACTTCAAGATTCACGGTGCTTATTAGTATATGGGGATTTGTATACTTCTGAATCCTAAGTTAGGAAGATTTGTCTCGTTAAAACCTTTGGCTATGGAAAACTCAATGGGAAAAACCGATTGCTAAGAAAAAAGAGTATAAATCTCTTTAACTTCCCCTGATCTGTGAATATCACTAGGGGTGGATACTCCTGGATCCAGAGTTAATGTAATTGCCTCGTTAAAACCGTTGGCTATGCAAAACCCACTGTAAAAAACCAATAGCTAAGGGAAAAGATTACAACCCTACATTTAACTCCTTATGTTGTGTACATGCTTCAGGCTTCTTGATCTCTCAGTCGTCTCGACCCAATCCATTTACAAGTTTTCTAAAAGTACATCGAGCTAGTGCTTTAGTAAACAGATCGGCTAAGTTGTTACATGACAGAATTTGTTGTACGTCGATCTGTTTCTTCTCTTGTAGTTCGTGCATCCAGAATAGCTTGGTGCAGATGTGCTTCATCCTGTCACCCTTGATATAACCACTTCGTAGTTAAGCTATGCAGGCTACATTGTCTTCAAACATAGTGGTTGGTTCAAGGTGATGTATCATAATATTCCACATTTTATCTATATGTTTAGACGTCAAGATGATTGCCTAAATCCCGATTTTATACGTGTTTATGCTATTATTTGGAACTATTTGACTTTGAGATCGTTTCTATGTATTTCAGGGAATATGGAGCGTTTCGGAGCAAATTGGAGTCAAGGACATGAACGATGATGTTGGAGCAGCAAGTATGCTCCCGAAGACGAGCTAAAGCTGCTAGAGACGACATCAAGAATAAAAGAGAGAAGAAATAAAGAAGGAGAGCTGATCTAGGCTCAAATCCTAGATCTCTCGACCGAGCAACCAGCACGCTCGGCCGAGCCGATGTCGCAAAAGAGAAGGCCAAAGAAAGCTTACATGAAGCAGATCGCTCGGCCGAGCGACCCATCTCGCTCGATCGAGCGACCCTTTGCAGACGAACCCCAAGTTTCGCCTAGCACTCTCCGTTGAATTAGCTCGGTCGATCGGCTCAACCGCTCAACCGAGCGGCATCCTTTGCCCAGGTCGAAGAATTGAAGCCCCCAGAGGGTGCTCTACCGAGCGGCTACCCTGCCCGACCGAGCGGCCCCCTTCTCCAGACCCACAAGTCGAAGCACCAAAGGAGCTCGGCCGTGCGCTGGGCCGTGCGCGCTCGGTCGAACTGCCTCTTCTGTAAGACTCGAGGGCTAGAGCACCAAGAAGGCACTCTGCCGAGCGCTAGAGCATGCTCGGCCGAGCGGTATGGGTCCCATCACTCGCAAGTCACGATCTGTTTGGGTTTTCTGGGCCTTTTTAGGGGTTTCTAGGTGGGCTATATATAGGGAGAGAGGTAGCCGTCATTAGGATCCATCTTCTGATCGGGATAACTCGTTTTGGGTTCTTGGAGACTATTTTTAGAGGTTAGGCTACGCCATCGTCCCCCTCTTTGGTTATTTTGTATCGGATCTATTACGAAGCTAAGTATTTCTCTTATTGAATCGTCTTTATTGCCCTTCATATATGCTTGTGATGTTGATTTCTATTGTTTTCATATCTTTTGCCATGATTGAGTATACCTATTGCTAGGGTTAGGTTGAACCCTAGGATCCTAGGGATTGATGTTAGGTTAACCTTAGTTGAATGAATCTATGGTTGCTATATGGTAGTTTGAACAAGGATTTTGGGAGATTAGCCCTAGGATTGGAAGATTGCGAAAGTAGCTCCATGTTATAGGAAAAATACCCACGAATCTAATTAGGGCTTATCAGCCGCTTTCTAGGGCTCGTGATCATGAGAGTGACTCGCGTGCTAGGGGCGATTACTAATCCCAGATTCGCTAATCGGTTACTACGAGTGTAGCCCGACTGCTAGAACAAACCATAGTGTAGTATCCCAATCCGTATATCATGAGAGTGGATACGGATCTATGATACAAGACAAGCGTAATGCACGTATCCATGTGTGAAGCTGATTACAAAAGTGGCTGAGCATAGGGATACGTTAGACGAGTAGGACAACGAAAGTTAAGTACTCGTTCCCATCTCCGGATGTGACATTCCTACCCTCATTCATCATTCAACAAAATGATCCTTAACCTGAGATCCAAGCCTTAAAGTCCTATCGGGGATCCCGACACCCTAGCGATCTTTCTCCCAATTGTTTTCTTCGTTTTCTTTTGTGTGGAGTCTTTGATTGTGTTTCGTTGATCGTGACACCCCCGCATTTCACTTCCTTCGCCATTACGACCCCTTTCGTAATCCACCTCCACAATAAAAACCCGAAGCCTAACCAACCTAGGATCGATAAGTGGTATAGCACCGCATCCCTGTGTTCGATACCCACTCGCCGCTATACCATGCGCTTGCGGTAAAATGACATCGTCCGAGGTTTAATTCCGGGTCGATCAAGTATTTGGCACCGTTGTCGGGGAGGCGTTCCGCCATATTACCTATCTGTCACAATTAGGTTAATTAGACTACGAATATAAAAAGAAAAAAATCATAAAACAAAAAATTTATATTACAATCATCTTGGATATATTTCAATCCATCGGTCCAATGACAATAACGGCAAGTGATCCTTTTGAGCTTGCATTTCAAAATTTTATTACTCGTCGCATTTTTCCTGCAGGCAGAATCGGTGGTGAAGTATTCGCTCTAGTTGCGGGTAACAAGACCATTCGTATACCGTGGAGGGGATACCTGAGCTCATAGTGCCACATGCACCTACTATTTAGAAGGCTAAGCCACGCCATCTAATGCCTCGAGTTCCGGGACAGAAACGAAGAAGTGGGCATAAAAAGGAGAAGATGAAATTTACATTGCCTTCTATACCTGAGGAGGAGGCCGAAGCAGTGCATTGCAAGGAAATGGACGATGTCACCTCTGATGAGACAGTGATGCCTGGTGCGATTGCAGCTACTTCTGATGAGACAATTACGATGAGACACTCGGGACGTGTCACTGTAGAGCCGGCTTGCACCATCATCGATCCCCCACCCATCTATCCAGCTAGTTCGTACGATTAGTGGATGAACGGAGAGGATTCAGAGGAAGAAGACATTGAGGTTATCTACCTCGCACGGGATGACCGATACGATGCATCCAAGGGCGACACATCCACTTCCATACCTGGAGAGCCCAAGGATACTTTTGCATCCTGCTGGTCCCCCTACCTCACGCATGAGCCTACAAGGCCGAAGTATGCTTTTGAGGAGGCCTTACATACGGAGTCAGAGCTTAACACCGAGGAGGTCGTGCATTAGGACGACGATACAACCATTCATAAGGATCCCGAGTACTATCCTCCCCTATTAGAGCTTCTGCAACCACCTCACACTTCCACTGACGCCGAGGACCACCCCCCACAGAGTTTATTGCTCCCATTCAGGGAGAATCTTTTATTGAGTATTGGACTTCTCCCTACTTGGTGTTAATGATGAGCAAACATAAATACTTGTGTCTAATCACCTATTTTACAGTTAATCCATTACCTAAGCTAATTATGAAGATCTATTAGCAATGGATGACTCTCAAAGATCATTGAAGGCAAATGACATGGATTGTATGATTGTAGATGATGATTGAAGCTACATGAAGACGTCAAGCTCATACGATGGTTAGAAGAGAGAAGTTGTCAATGTAAATTTCTTTTATCTCTTCTAGTATGTAGCTTAGAAGTAGAACATTGATGGAGCACTCACACACATCATCATTTCAGTCTTAGGACATCATTAGATCATTCATCCTTAGACTCCAATTCATTTCTTAGTGATTGTACTTGGATTGTTTATAACAGTCGACTGCTGAACGTTTTACTGTCGTCTGTCTCAAAAAAAGTCGACAGTGTTTTGTTCTACAATCGCCTGTTATGCACAAACTTTTACAATCTAGTTTTGGGCCTCTCTGTTTATTTCGCAGAGGCAACTGATGAACGATACACAGGCGCCTGTCCAAGTGACAGTCGACTGTGTTTTGTAAATCAATCGGCTGTCTATCTTCTGCCCAAACTTTGTTGATCTGACTTTTACGGCCAGTCGACTAATGTTGAATATACAGTCGACTGTCCCTTGGATCAGTCGACTGTCTATGCTGTAACAGTCGTCTGTCTGTGAGCCAATTCATTGACTCAGCTCTCTGGAAATTCTCAGGGTATTTGACACTCGTCTATATAAGGATTTACAGTCGCATGTTCTGATTAACAGTCGACTGTTTTATTCTCATCAGTCGTCTGTCCTGTTATCTTACAAGATTTCCAGATTTCATTCAACTTACCCATCTTTCAACCAGTCTCCTGTAGAAGGATTTACAGTCGCCTGTTGGTTCAACAGTCGACTGTCTTTGCTTCATCAGTCAACTGTCCATGTGGTAAGTTACTGTTATGAATTCTCACCTACCTTTGCTGACTGTGCAACAGTCGACTGTGGTTTTTTCAACAGTCGACTGTCGCGAGCGCAGATTCTATCCGTTGAGATTTTTCTCACGGATTCCTAAAGGGGTTTTGCCTAAACTGTTTTGTGGATTTGAGAAACCTATATAAGGGCCTTCTACTGTTCCATTGAAAGGTTACCTAGGCTATTGCAAAATCTCTCAAGCTTTCATTCTGAAGTTTTAAAGCTCCCAAATCCAAAGCCCTAAGAATTCCAATCGTTGATCTCTTGCTCTCCAACCAAGAACCAAAGAGTTATCTTCTAGGCATTTGGTGCAGTCAAGAGAAAGGGCTTTCTCCTCTCTTCCAAGAGAGTCTTCAACACACAACACACCACTCCTTCAAGTTCTACTTCAAGGCATAAGTGATTGTAAGTGTTACTTTCATAATTTCATAACTTTCGTTATTTGAATTTGCTCTCGGGTTGTGAGAGCAGTTTGCTTGCTCCCAAGTTGTGGGAGTCAAGGTCAATCGATTGTACTTCGATTTCACTTGTAGGGTTGCTACAAGTGGGCTTTAAGGAAACCTCAAGTTAGGGTTCTAACTTGAGTATCCGGAGGTATCCGGGTGGAAGGGACGTAGGATTACAGGAAACAAGTCGAGAAGTGACTTGGGTAATCTGAACCCTTGAAACATCTTTGCATTTGTGTGTGTTTCATTTTGGGTTTAATTTCTATTCCGCGTTATTTTGTTGGATTGCATTTAAATTGGTGTAACTATCTTTTTAAATTGCATAAACACTATTCAACCCCCCTTCTAGTGTTTTCCCCATAGACAGGATCCTTACATCTTTTACCCACTCTCTTCTCTTGTCTGAATATATTTCCACTCATGTTATTTATAGTGATTTAGATACTGATGACACGTTAAATATTTTGTAGGACACTTACACATTCGATTATGAGGTACATTGGGACGTGTCTGATGATGAGGAGAGTGAGGAGCCACCTACCATGGACGCTATTGAATATGATCAGGAGGTGGGCTGGGATGAGTCTGACGACGATGAAGAGTCGCTGATGAGACCCACACTTATACGCCAAAGTTGCTAGAAAAAAACGAAATGAACGACGAGGAGTTGCATGTCGTGGTGTACGAGAGCGGAGATATATTTTCAGAGAAGTGTCGTCAACCGATTTTTGTCTCACATATTTCTTTTGATGACCTTCTTTGGAAAAATTTTATTATGGGGAAGAATTACCCACATCAGATTGATGCAGCTTATCTCTTTCAGGGTACATGTAGATTTGTTGAAGAGATGCTGGGAGCCGCGTTGCTGGAATCTGATGGAGTCCGTGGAGATACACACCTGGTAGAGCCATGGAAGGAGCAGTTGTAGCAGTTGCCTGCACCGACAAAGATACTGGATCCACCTTTTGAGTCAGGTGAACCCGATCCAATAGAGTAGATTTTTATGCTTTAAATAAACACGAATTCTCTCGGCAGCAAGAGGACCGTCTAAGATTTTTTATGCTTTCCTAGTTAGAATAAATACCACCTCATGTGACAGCAACACAATAATCTTTTGCAACCCACCCTATTCTATGATTTGATTTCCCACCCTCTTATTATTATTATGCTTAATTTACTTCTCACCCCAATTTTTATGCCCATTTGTTCACACCAAGCACCATCTGACATAGATTGGGGGGGGAGAGAAACTATTTTGTTGTTGTCCATTATTCATATCACACACACACACACACACACACTGAGGACAATGTGACATTTAAGCGTGGGGGAGTGTACAGTGCACACACTTTGCTTCGTCGTGAAACACACCTTAAAATTTTCAGATGAACCATATTCACTTCTCTATTTTTGTCTCATATGCTTCATTTTACCATGGAATATTTTGAATTTACTTTTCTAATGAACGCTGGTATCTGTTAGATTAGAGCTTACTTCCTTGATTAGAGTATCATTGTTGATATGCTTTTTCATAGTTTTTAAGGCCGAAATGACCGAAACAGTTGAGATGCTGACGTGGATTCTTTCCTGCTGAGTCGGAGCCTCGTCAGCCAGTTGAGTGGGACCTTAGGTTGGAAGAACTAGGGTCATTGGTAGTAGGTGGTTGACTTGCAGTGCTTGATAGACCCTCGAACAGATCGTGCGTCGATCGATCAAGGTTGAGATGTTCAGAAGCGACCATCGCGTAGGATCGAGACTCATTGATCTGCACCATAAGGAAACGTCGGGGGGTCGGATCTGGTCCCGACCTAAATCCCATCCGATGCTTAAGTTAGATTGGAACTTAAGAGAGGGAAGAAGCTTGGAGCAGCTGAGATCGATCCATGGAAACCCGTCTCAGATCTAGCATCGCAAGCTCTTTGATGAAAGAAATGTAAGGTGAAATTAGTATAGTTTGAGTATGATATCTCGTACCTAGGGAGTTAGAACCCTTTTACCATTGTCTTATAAGGTATTTATATGCGTTGGTCCGATGATTGAGAATAACCGCCCCTCATTGATTCGGGTGGGATCTTCTCCGGGATTGGCGATAACGGCTGCCCATTTACTCGGTCTTATTAACTCCTCCCTGAGTATCAGTAAGAGCCTAACGGTCGAGTGAGCCGTTCGCTTGACTGAGTATTACTCCGTCTTAATGACAGGTTGTGGGTTGCATGCTCTTAATGGGTCGCATATCTTGACACTGTATCACGGTCCGTACCCGTTCACCAACAATGGCCCCCATCATTCGTGTCTCAGGAACTGCGCTGATTGAGACCGCATGATGTGTATTCTCTTTAAATAAGCATAGTTTTCGAGATGGTCGATTTAATTTGTACCGCCAAAAAACCTTTCTTTTCTGAATCAATCCTCACTACTCCTTGAGGCTGATCTCTTACATGTGTCGCTCATCGGCCATCTATTTGTTGAGCTCCTTTGTATAAAAGGAAGGGTTGTGAAGAAAGAGACTCTCTTGCTCCGCCTCCATTTTCTCTTTGAAAGCTCATCTCCTCCGTTGCTTCCTTTGGAGTTTGCTTGATCTTGCGAAGGTATCTTCCCTAACAGATCTTGATTCTTCTTTAGATCCGAATATGCATGTTTCCAACGATAAGGATACATGAGCCATCTTATGAAGAACTCGTGCTGCGCCTTCAGCCTCTTTAACGCGACGATGTTTCTGGTAAAGGGAAAGGGGTTCGCGTCGAATCAGCATTTCCCATTTGTTGAAATGATCCGAACTCAGAGGTCCCTCGAGTGATTCTGGAGAAGCCATCAGAGTTCTTCCACGACCTGGCTGCTATGGTTTGGTTGGATTTCCTTTGTCTTCCTTATTGGGTTAAGTTTCCTGGGCTTGACGAGAGATTTTGCTTCCTCGAAAGAGTGATGTTGGAGTGTATCCCACATCCTTCCGTTTTGGGTTTCATTTTCCTCTTCACCCCTTCATTATAGAGATCATGTGCTCATGGGGGCTTTCTCTCTATCAACTTGCATCCCAAGCCATTTCCCGCCTAGTCTGTTTCATTGTGCTTTGTGACCTCAATGGGGTTCAACCATTCGTTTGGCTGTTTAAGTACTTCTTCTGGATTATAGTTGATCCTCGCAAGGTGGGGTAACACATCGTTGCTTGCCCAATGATGAGGCTCATATATGATCTTCTGATCTCTGATCCTATTTAGTAGACACATTCATGTTCGTTGTTCTCCCCGACTTAGGACCGATGCTTAATGGTAGGAGTTCTCTAAGTCCCGACCTCGATGAAGGGTCCAAGCTAGCACCAGAGGAGGTTGAGGCTAGGTTGACGCCGGGAGAGGTTGAGGCGGCTAAACTTCTATTGAACCTATCGAGGCGAGAGAGATCGACCTCATATCTGTTGGATGGCCTTCGTCTGAAGACCGTTTTGTGGTGTCCGAGTAATGTATGTCGCTTCTGTGTCTTTATCGCAGGCACTCACGATAATTATATCCGTTGTTTGCATATATGACTAGCAGAGCTCACCGAAACGTGGACCCTGGACTGGGTCAAGTTTGGAGAGAGCAACACAAAAAGAAAAGAAGCACTGAGGGATCAAGTGCTCGGTCTCCCCTTCCCCTCAATCAGAGCTCTTCCTCAGAAGGAGGTCAGGTCAAGCAGACCTCGAGGCCATCTTCACGTGCCTATCGAGGGAGGCCCCGAGTCGAGCTATCGCTCGCTCTGTTCCACCTATCGCTTCCATCATAGTTTCAGAATCTCTGGTGGTGGAAGATGCTGACACCGTTGTGGTTCTTGAGCCCACCGAAACCGTCAACAAAAAACGAGGTCCATCCTCCTATGAGGGGGAGGACTCGAAAAAAGAAGGCGGGTTGAGGAGACAAACCCTCCGCTTTCACCTATGGTGAAAGGTCAGGGGGTGGCCCCTATCGATTCTCAGGGGACGATCGAGACCCCCCCCCATGGCTCCTCTTTTGCACAAATGGCCATGGGGCGGTATCGATTCACCTGCTCCCTTGGTCAGCCCGATCCCATCAGAGTTCGATTGAGTTCTGTTGCTCAACCAGCTCTCGTCTAGTTCCTCAAGACCGGTTTAAGGCAAGCCTTATCAGCCTCCCTTCATCATCGGAGAGGAAGAGTCGGCCATGTCGGACATTGGGACGACTGCTCGATTAGTGGAGAACTCCATTCTCCCTAGGGATTTGGAGCTCCTTCAAGGGTTAGACTGGTGGGACCGGAAAAGGTGCTCTCTCTCAAGCGCAAGAGTCCGTTCAAGTAGTAAAATCTGGGAGTCCAGATGTCGAATCCACGGGAAGAAATCTGTTGCAACCACAGTTCAAATCAAATCGAAATCTATCGGAAAGAAACTAAACACTTTTAACGGTGACGGTGATGGTGATGTGAACACGTGAACATAGAAAATCGTGTAAGAAAATATCTATAAAGAGTTTGCACATGGTATGGGTTCGCTAGGGTCAACGATTCGTATTAATTTGGTTGATAGGTATAACGCAATGAATTCTCCTTTTGGGAGCAATTCACCGGAAAATACCCAATATAACTCAATGAATTCTCCTTTTGGGAGCAATTCATCGGAAGATGCCCTTTTGGGGGTTCAAACAAAATATTCAAAAAGATCGTCGCTAAAGCTATAATACGATATGAAACTCTCTTTTGGAGAGATCAAAACTACGGTATGAAACTCCCTTTTGGGGAGATCAAAACTCACCCTTTTGGGGCGATCATCAACTAAATTAATTCTTTTGGAATCTAAAAAAGTCGATTTACGAACAACGATTACAATTTTAGCAACGTTTTACGATTTAGCTCAAGGAATTTCAACCAAATAAACACGAATAATATCCCCTAACTACTCCATACCACGCACAAATAAGTTCTAGCTACTCATAATTTCAGAATAAACAAGTTCCATAGCCAAATACATCAAGATTATAGCAAAATACGGTAGAAAAAGCACTAAATAAGGAGTTTAAGTTAAGAATTCATCACCAAATATCCTTGAAAATATATCAAAACTCTATGGAAATAAGAAAATAGCCTCTGGAATTTTACAGAATTTTTCAGGGGGAGAATACGGCTTCTAGAGCCTCCAATACGCCCAAAATACGCCCCAATTTGCTTGAATACGCCCAAAAACCCTAAATACGCTTATATAATAAGATTGCGGGTTTGGGTTGCTTAACGGGTTCCAAACCCGCACCATTTACGCGCCCGACTCAATCCAGACCGCTCATCTCGAGCGGCGCAATTCCCAGCCACTCATCCAAGCGGGATGCGATGTGGCTTCGACACGTGGCAACTGAGATCGGATCGTCGCCCGTTCGTGTGCCCGCAACCATTTCGATTACGGCTCGAATTAATCGTGGCCGTAGGATCATCGATCAAGGGTTCTCACTGGGCCACGTCGCCCGCGAATTGTGCTCAGCTCCGAGCCCGGCTCGGAGACGTTTTCGACCGTTCGATCTTCATCGAACGGATCCTGGGTTGCCACGTCGCTCCGCCTGCTTTCAAATTGCGGGGTGTACTTTGGCCGTTGGATGCGGCGGGATGGGGCTGGATCAGCGACACGTGTCACCGCTGTTGCTGCTGCGTGCGTTCGAGCGGGATGAATGTGGACCGTTCGATCGCGATCGAACGGTTTGTATGGAGCCGCGTCGCCGCTTGGCCGTGGCCGTAGGATCTCGGCGGGAAAAGCGGAGCTGACGCCACGTGGCGCGCCAAGATCTGTGCAGGAGTATTTAAAACGTATTTCTTCATTTAAATTGTATTCTGCATTCAAAAATTCATAGTAATTAGCACAGATCTCAGAAAAATACAAATAAATATTCGTTGGAATCGTGAGATCAAGACGGTGCTAGGAAAAATATAAAAAGTACAGAATTACTCCATTAATTGCTGTTTTGTGCTCAAATAGTGTGTTTTCTCTAATAAATAAATGTGTAGAAAATACGTATGATTTAGAGAACAATGTAGTATTACATGTGCACAAAATAGGGCTAAATGGGGGGTTAAATACGCAATATTGAATCCGAATCACACCCCCCAACTAGCGATTTGCTAGTCTCTAGCAAAAATAGCGATAAATACGGACGATCAATAAAACAATAAGTTCTTTTAAATTGCTCATGGCGTGGCTCAATAATACGCATTCCAACATGGTCTTGACCATCAATATACACAATCCATGACCAAGATCAATCACACGATATTTTCTCTAATTTAATTTGAATAAATAGCATACAAGCATCGTTTTGCGCAAGCGAAAGTATAACACGTCGTTATAAACTAGTATTCGTGTTTCCAAGGAATTGGCCTATCAAAATAGTCATTCAAGATATGGGTATTGAAGTTGCTTAGTATATTCACCATTTCTTTTCTTTTATTCGTTCCGCGTAACGCGCATCAAGCAACATTCGTAGAAAAAAGTATAACTTGGATCGCTCCATCAAATGAGTGAGTTTCCGGTCAATGGCTCCCAAATCAGACGATCATAGGGCATTAGGCCAAGAAGGACCCCTCGGACTGTACTACTCGAGCCAACCAAGTTATTTATTAGTGACATACTCATTTATTCATTTTTCATCATTCATATTCTTTTCTTTCATTCAAAATTTTTTCTTTTCTTGTCTTTTCTCCATCTTTTAGTAAGCAACTCAAAACCCATCAACATGAATATAAATATTAATAACAAAGGCCAAATTCCTCTTCAACTTGAAAACTATTCTTAAAAATCGTGTATACTTAAGCTTTTTCCATCACATTAGCATGCATGAGATAAATTCAAACTATTTCGAGATATTAATCATGGAAATTGAAAATTTTCATGAATAGTATATTAAAAGTAATTCCATGAAGGAAAAATAATTAATCAAGCCATAAACAATTTTTAGAACACAATTAATGTATAATCATCCGAATTTGAGGCATATGAAAGAGTTTTAAAATGATGAGATTTGGTGATTTATTCTTCTCAAAAAAAAATCCTAAGGTCTCATACACACCCCCCAACTAAAGATGGACATTGTCCTCAATGTCGGAAGAGGTACGAGTTTATTCAAGCAAGCAACCTAGAAAGCATATAAAAACTACACTACTGGAAAGAACACACCGTGATCAAATGGCGGATCCCGAATCTTTGATGGTGGAGGAAGTTGTTCAATTTGCTCCTTGCGCTCCTCGGCGAGTAATCTTCCTCCAACGACTAAACTGGATCCCAGCAACGTAACTCCCAGCATCTCTATAAGATGTCCACCTGTATCCTGCAAGAGATGAGTCACGTCAATCCATTTTAGTTTAAAATTATTTGAAATAAAATTATTCCAAATGTAGTCATCAAAATAAGTGAAGGAAATTAATGCAAGTTGACGACTACTCCCTGAAAGATTTGCACTACTCTCTGTACGATGCTCGTTCATTGTGGAGAGGGATAAATGATTTTGGGACAAAACTGGAGGAGGGCATGGTTCTGACTCCATGGCGATAATCTCAAAACCCTTTTCCCTAGCTGTTTCCTCCTCTCGTTCATCCAAAATTGCTAGTTCGTCCTCTCTTTCGCACACACTTTTTGCCATGTATATATTTTTATTCGTGTTCTCGCTCGGTATACCTGCAATAGAAGATGAATTCGTATTAGATTCTTGAAATCGAGTTTCAAAAGCATTACCTTCTTCTAAGCAAGCGGCAATCGAATTAAGATTTTCAATCGAATTTTGAATCTGCCGACTCCGAGCAAGGAAATTCTCTTGGAATTGATGGGATGTGGCCTCCTGTGTCTGAATAGTCTGATAAGCTTCCTCTTTCAAGGATTGCAAAGGTACGTCTACGCTTTGCTCTTCTTGATCGAGGCACGAAGGCTCCGTTGAATCGCTCTCTGAAGTCTCTTCCACGGTTTCTTCGTTTTCTTGCAGAGACTCCATGTATTCCCACGCCTCTGTCGGCGTCATGACTCCCAAAAATTCCTGCAGCTGGGGTTGTAGTCCATCTAGGAAGAACTCCATAAGCTCGTTCTTTGTGTACCCATGCTGCGGATAGCTCGATATTAGGTCTGTGAACCTCCTCCAGGCCTGAAAGAAAGTTTCACAGTCAGTTTGATTAAAATTTACAATTTTGAGCTTCTCCATTCTATGTTTGTGTGCATTAGAATATCGTGCATCATAAAGATTGTTCGTGCAATAGAAGTTCATGTATTCCATTTTTTTAAAAATTAAAATAAAATAATAAAGAAAAAGTTTATGTACAGTAAAGTGGAAAGATCTCACCGAAGGTCCTCTAAATGAAATAAACCGTAGTCACAAACCATTCCTCCCCGGCAACGGCGCCAAAAACTTGGTGGGACCGGAAAAGGTGCTCTCTCTCAAGCGCAAGAGTCCGTTCAAGTAGTAAAATCTGGGAGTCCAGATGTCGAATCCACGGGAAGAAATCTGTTGCAACCACAGTTCAAATCAAATCGAAATCTATCGGAAAGAAACTAAACACTTTTAACGGTGACGGTGATGGTGATGTGAACACGTGAACATAGAAAATCGTGTAAGAAAATATCTATAAAGAGTTTGCACATGGTATGGGTTCGCTAGGGTCAACGATTCGTATTAATTTGGTTGATAGGTATAACGCAATGAATTCTCCTTTTGGGAGCAATTCACCGGAAAATACCCAATATAACTCAATGAATTCTCTTTTTGGGAGCAATTCATCGGAAGATGCCCTTTTGGGGGTTCAAACAAAATATTCAAAAAGATCGTCGCTAAAGCTATAATACGATATGAAACTCTCTTTTGGAGAGATCAAAACTACGGTATGAAACTCCCTTTTGGGGAGATCAAAACTCACCCTTTTGGGGCGATCATCAACTAAATTAATTCTTTTGGAATCTAAAAAAGTCGATTTACGAACAACGATTACAATTTTAGCAACGTTTTACGATTTAGCTCAAGGAATTTCAACCAAATAAACACGAATAATATCCCCTAACTACTCCATACCACGCACAAATAAGTTCTAGCTACTCATAATTTCAGAATAAACAAGTTCCATAGCCAAATACATCAAGATTATAGCAAAATACGGTAGAAAAAGCACTAAATAAGGAGTTTAAGTTAAGAATTCATCACCAAATATCCTTGAAAATACATCAAAACTCTATGGAAATAAGAAAATAGCCTCTGGAATTTTACAGAATTTTTCAGGGGGAGAATACGGCTTCTAGAGCCTCCAATACGCCCAAAATACGCCCCAATTTGCTTGAATACGCCCAAAAACCCTAAATACGCTTATATAATAAGATTGCGGGTTTGGGTTGCTTAACGGGTTCCAAACCCGCACCATTTACGCGCCCGACTCAATCCAGACCGCTCATCTCGAGCGGCGCAATTCCCAGCCACTCATCCAAGCGGGATGCGATGTGGCTTCGACACGTGGCAACTGAGATCGGATCGTCGCCCGTTCGTGTGCCCGCAACCATTTCGATTACGGCTCGAATTAATCGTGGCCGTAGGATCATCGATCAAGGGTTCTCACTGGGCCACGTCGCCCGTGAATTGTGCTCAGCTCCGAGCCCGGCTCGGAGACGTTTTCGACCGTTCGATCTTCATCGAACGGATCCTGGGTTGCCACGTCGCTCCGCCTGCTTTCAAATTGCGGGGTGTACTTTGGCCGTTGGATGCGGCGGGATGGGGCTGGATCAGCGACACGTGTCACCGCTGTTGCTGCTGCGTGCGTTCGAGCGGGATGAATGTGGACCGTTCGATCGCGATCGAACGGTTTGTATGGAGCCGCGTCGCCGCTTGGCCGTGGCCGTAGGATCTCGGCGGGAAAAGCGGAGCTGACGCCACGTGGCGCGCCAAGATCCGTGCAGGAGTATTTAAAACGTATTTCTTCATTTAAATTGTATTCTGCAATCAAAAATTCATAGTAATTAGCACAGATCTCAGAAAAATACAAATAAATATTCGTTGGAATCGTGAGATCAAGACGGTGCTAGGAAAAATATAAAAAGTACAGAATTACTCCATTAATTGCTGTTTTGTGCTCAAATAGTGTGTTTTCTCTAATAAATAAATGTGTAGAAAATACGTATGATTTAGAGAACAATGTAGTATTACATGTGCACAAAATAGGGCTAAATGGGGGGTTAAATACGCAATATTGAATCCGAATCATAGACATCGAAAGGGTGTCCAACTTCTTCGTGGGATGCAGATATCATGTAATTCATTTGCCATTTGTCTATTGACTTGCAATTTTACCGTTTCTGAATGATGCTTTTTGCAGATGTCCATCCTTGGCACCGTATTGTGCCGCAAGGCCGTCGATGTAATTGAAGGAGGATGATGGGTGGATGTTGCTGAGCGCAAGGCCTCCGAGCTCGAAGCTCGGATAACAAAGACGAACGAGGATTTGGAGAGAGCCCTTGCGGCCAAGGCCGAGGCCGAGTGGGTAGCCGTGGATGCCAAAAATAGCCTCTCTTCCATGTCTGCTCTCTGAAAATCTGCTGAGATTCAATGGAGGAAGGAGAGGTTTTAGCTCCAGGCAGACCTCGAAGCTTTGAAGAGGGAAACGATCGAGCTTCGAGCCAAAGATTCTGGCTCAGAGAGGTGGGAGGAGGCTTGCAAAAGCGGAGATAGCTGAGCTCTAGGCCAAAGCCATCGAATCTGAGAGAGCCGTCGCGATACATATTGAGGAGCTTACGGCGAGATTTACAAAGGCGATGGAAGCTTTTCAGAACGTCTTTATGGTGAGGGGTGCTCCTCCCTCTTAGACATAGGTTATATGTAACCTTTTTCTTTTGAAATGAAATAAAAGAACTTATGAGTTTTTAAGTTTCTTCTATTTCCAAGTTTTGTTTGAGCATATGTGCGTGTATCGCCCCTCAATGACTCAATTTTCAATTTTCCAAAAATCGATGGTAGGTTGGGTCGCTGATACGTCAGGCATATTCACCCAATAGATATGATTCTTAGATCATAGATCATGGGGACTTGTTTTGTTTGGTGGCGAATGGCAAGGCCCATTCGACTTACGGCCGACAATGGTCGAGGGTCATTCATGTAGCGAGATGGGTTTGCCCTCGAGGCAATTTATCTCTATGTATGTGTACAAACGTCTTGTTTAAAATAACAGTAAGCTGTTAGGTAAGAATTTACCTAAGTTAATAATACTGTAGTCTTCATTAGAACTTAGTTATAGTCCTGTGACTTAATGCAAGGTCAAATATGTATCAAGATGGTGATCTCGATTATGGAGAAGTGTTTGACCGATTGTAGCATAGGTCTAAAAACGTTTGTGGTCGTAGATGTTTTGAGAAAAGGATATCGACACATTGGATAGACCATTATGTATTGGTCTTCACCATGTAGTGGTTACGATGATCTCATGGTCGATTGACTTGGCGAAGTCGGAGACCAGACACATGTGCTCATTCCAAAATGAGTTCACTGAACGACCCAACAAGAGTTATCATGTGGTTAATCATGACCAATCTATCAATGATAACAGTGATAATAGGCAAGTTGGTCTTTTGACTTGAGGTCATTGTACAAACCTGTGCATGAACAGTGTCACTTAGATCACTGATCTAACCTCGGGAAAGCCCAGATAAAGGGTCTTTGGTTGGGTGATACTTGAAACGTGCGAGGAGAGTAATGACCAAGAAATGATTCGTCTCTCCCATCAATTGGGAGTTAGTCTCGCAGTGTTAGTTCGATTTTCAGTGAAAACTCTGGCCAGAGTATGTTGGAAGAAGTCCAGCATTATTTGACTAAAGATCGATGGAAACTAACCAAGTTCAAGCTAGTAGGGTTGACAGTTGACCATACCCTAGGCTTGACTATGCGGTATAGTTTTGACGAAGAGACTAAAACTATGGTATTCATCACGGACACAGTCAGCGTAGTTTCGACAATACTCATATCGATGACTTAACCACATAAGTAGATATCGAAATAGGGATGGCACATGCTGCTCATGGTCATTGTCTTCTAGGGTTTCTAGCCCCAGATGTAGTAGGGTCAGGCTGTAAGGTCTCACACAGAGTAAGACCTTCGTCAAAGTAATAGGTAGAAATTAGGGAGAAACTACATTTGATGCAAGAGACAGAAAACTGCAAAGAGTTTACAGAGCTTCTGGACTAGGGGATAAATGATCCTGAGTGCAAGTGGGAGATGTTGAGGGATGTATGCTCTCAGTTCATTTGTATTTGATGCAAATGAATTTTTAACATTAGATGTGGGAATTTTGCATATGAAGCAAGGAATTAAATGTGTCGTAAAATGTTTACGTACTTATTTAATATAATAAACAAGTGGAAAGGGTTACTTGGATGACGGGATTGTCCCGGTCTAAACGCAGGTTCGAACGGTGTTCAAAATGGACTCCAAATAAGAAAAATAGAGCCAAAACAAGCAAAAGGGCCCTTTATAGGGCATTGCGGGTCGGGCGCACCATTGCAGACCAGAGGGGCAAACCTGCACCCACGGGTGGGTAGGTGCGCATCACGTGCCCGCCAGGTGAGCGCCACACAGGCCCGCCCAGCAAGCCTGTGTAGCACACGTGCCTCAGGGCATGTGCGCTGCATGCGCAGCTTTTTGGTGGGTCCCACTACAGGGCCCCACAACTAGGGCTTCGTGCCCAGCCTTGATTTGGCGGCTGCATTTGTTAAATTGCATGGGGTTTTCCCATCTTTAAGACGATGTTTGAGGGGTCAAACGATGTCGGAATGGGGTGCCGTTTTTTCCTGTACTTTCACCATTCAACCTTTTTCACAACGATGTGGGACATCATTCTTGGAGCTCAACGGTGAGGGAGGAAAATTCACTAAAAATTGGCCTTTGTGAAAGGCAAACCTTAATTGATTTTTCACTCCAAATTTTTATTCCCACATCGGATATGAAGAAAGGAAGGGGTCGGCCGCCTATATAAATAGTGTCCAACCCCCTCCTTGAAACTCGTACCAAGTTTTCAAATCCAATAAGCTTCCAAAAGTTTTGTGCACGCTTGGATTAAGACTTAAATTAATTAGTCCCTCTCTACCTAATTCTTCCTTGCTCCTGATCGGGCTTTAGCAAAGCGACGAAGGAGCTCGGATCGGATCCGAAGTCATGATGAAGGATCCACTCATGGTGAAACTTTCTTCGGTGAGTGGTTAGCTCAGCGATAAGGGTGTTGCTCGTCTCGGGATGCGGTGTTGTTCGGGAAGCGGTTCGGCTCGGGACGATGTGCAGCTTGGGATGCGGTTCGGCTTGGGAGAAGCGGCCCGGGGCCAAAGAAATGTTGCTAAAAATGACGCTTCGTATTCTGCAGAAACGAAGTGAAAGGTATGTAGTTTAAATTAAACTTGTGTTTATAATTGCAAATATGTTAGATAGATCTATCCTTAGGGGTTGGTCGGACCCAACCCCGGTATAATAGAGATCTTGGCTAGAGTTGTTTCTTTATGGCTAGACTTAAAATAATTTTAAGTTATTTTTTCCGCTGCATAATTCGATCTCTTCGTCCGTCCGACTTGGGCCGGACGTCGATTTTATTTCCATATGGACCTAGAAAATAATATAGTGGTATCAGATCTTGTTAAGCTTGAGTATGGGTGCTTGGGTTATGAGCTGACCCGAAGTAATCGCTCTTACCGTACCAAGTCCTGATAAGATGTGGATCTTATGATGGATTGGACGTTGTCGATAGGCATGCCATAAAACAAGTTCGTGAGAGATATTGTGACGGGTCTAAGGTGCCATGGATGAAATGCCTTAACATCGGTGCAATGATATCAGGGTGATACCTACAGTGGTATCAGAGCCATGTCTACTTGATCTTTTGCAATTATAAAATGTATATGATACATCATGTTTCTCTATGATATGGAAGTTTTTACTTAAACTATTAAATTGTCGTTTTCATGTGCCGAATTTCGAGAAATTGTTTTTGAAAATTAGATCTACTTATAAAATCTTGAGATAATTTTAATAAGTTAGATATTTAAAATTATATGATAATTTTGATGTAACTTAGATTTATGAGATAATTTTAAGTTGCAAGCTTAGCTAAATTGTTTAGTTGATATTTTTAATGGTTAAATTGTTCTTCTTTATTATGTGATAATACAAGAAAGACTTTTAGGATAGCCCTTAAAAGCTTTAAAAAAATTATATGATAATTTTTGAAGGACATGCTATGATTTAAAAATGTTATAACAAATTAAACTCCTAATACATGATTATGGTAGTCACCTCCCATAATTATTATTTTAATTGTTCTAATGATAATTTTGAATAAAATGCTATGATTTAAATTGTTGCAACTTGAACTTTAAATGCATAATACATGATTAGGATAGCACCTTAAAAATCCTTATAGTTGATAAGGACATTAATAAAAGTTATTAATCAATCCTAATAATTTCGAATTTTTAGGATTTAACTAGTTGATAGGATTAACTAGTTTTAATGAATCCATTTATAGTCGACTGCACGCATATGAATAATTAGTTTCCTTCAATGGATCATGATCCGGTCTAGTGTTTTTTTGACTAGTGTCGTGGATCACCCTAGCTCGACTGGGGATAGTGATCCTGGCCTAGCCAACTCACTGGCCGTGTTCCGCTGGACTGAAAGGATGCGAATTATGATTATGTGAAATTGTCGATTACATCTAGTCAATTACGTTAAAAATCTTCTTCAAGGTTAGCCGTAGCCCTCCTTGTTTTTGGATTAAGGGACTAAAAGATGCCTGCCATGGTTGTTGAGTCTCCTCAAGCTATGACATGGTCTCTTTTAGAACCCGACTCCATCATACATGAGATGTAGTTTGGTATTAACCCAAAATGCTACGTCGGGTCTCCTCGAGTATCGGTGTAAGTTAATATTAGACATGAAAACAAGGGTTCGACTAGACTAGTCATTATGGTTTGTTGAGTCTCCTCAAGATCATAAGTGACTTGGGGTAAAAACCAATAAGGAGTCACTTATGATGTGATTGATAATGAGTTTATCTACCAATTGCAGAGTCGATCAACTTGTTGAGTCTCCTCAAGGTTGTGAAGCTCAGGGTGGTTGGGTCCTTCTCCCATTAAATAACTATATTCGTTCATCTATATGGCTAAAGATGATCGCAGAAATAGTGAGAGGATATAGTTGAATAAAAACCATTTTACCTATATTTAAAAACCATGAACATATACTAAACTAGGGTAATTCTATGTTTTACTAAAGTGGAATCCGAAATCATAATATCCTTAAAAGAAATAAGTCAACTAGATGAAATGATTAGTTAAGGAATATTTGATAAACCAAACTAAGTTCTCACTTACATTAAAGTGTCTTTCCTAGCATTGAATTAAGGTCAATGATTTCCTTAAGCTCTAAAGTCTAACACAATAAAAGCACGCTACTTAACATTTGCCTCTATGAGAAGGGGCAGCTTAAACATACTGATGTTCAAAGCATGTTTCTCCATATAACTTGTTTAGTCTCCTCAAGGTTGTATGGAACATAGTTTCAATCAGCAAGGTTTGAAACTTCGATCAAATTGTTTGACTCGAATATAAGTGTAAGAGCGGTGCAAGACAATGTATCCAAATTAGATCTTGAAATGAGCAACTTATTGAGTCTCCACAAGTTTGTAAAGCTCAAGTGTTTGGATGCAAGTGATGTGACGTCCTGCCGGTTTCATTATGTAAAATCGAAACAGTGATACCAGGATTAAAATTTATATTCACATGAGCACGGTGTCAAAGTGTGGCTTGGGGGTCGAACACGGGAAGGCGAGTGATGTGCTTGTCAACAAAGAGGAACCGGATCACCCGGTGGGTGAGCTATCCCTATCGCTTGGTGGGTTGTCACGATATGAAACTATGGTAAGGTGTAAGATATAAAAAGTAACCAAGGACTTTGGCTTCTGCCCTATCATGAGTTCTCTCTATTACGACCAACGGATAGGAGTGTGATCGGATTTTAGGGTTTAGTGGTGAGACGTTGCCTCTAAGAGTGGTACCTAGCGTCCCATAGGCCCGATATTCCGGTCGATGCCCAGGATGATACGCTAGGTCTACCCAGGTTCGGACGGTGGGCATTCCCATGTCCTGCATTGACCGACTCCAGGAGCACTAAGCTCACAACGATTGCTCCCGACATTTCATCCAAACCATTTCCACGCGTGGGGAATCAATGTCTATGCTAGGGGCATGAGCTGTGGGTAGGGGATCAAACTCCCATTTTATTTCCCCTTGGCCCGACAGTCAAAGGCGGTCTTTCTTCTGCCAGAGACAATAAAACACCCTGCGTAACCATCTAAATCCATATATCCTATCGAATCCCTAATCCTATGGTCGTTCTAGGGAGAACCCATGAAGGGGCTTCCACCAATGTCCAGATTAGAAAACTACTCACTAATCATTGCAATAGATTCAACAAAACAGATTTTAGCCATTGAAATAAAGATCAAGCAATAGATAAATATCAAAGTATTAGAAAGATCAAAGAACTTACAATACGAGTTTAATTGAAAGCAGCCAAAAACCCTAAAAACAGTTAAGAAAATGGGATTCTCGTTTTCTGGAAAACCTAGGGCTATTTATACATTCTGGCAAGATGCTAGGGAATATTCCCACTAAAAGACGAAAAAACGTACACCCGATCGGTTGAAACTTCAACCGATCAGGTGAGACGATCAGAAAAATAGTCTTCAGCTTCTGAAAATTCTCACCCGATCGCTGAACCGATCGGTTGAGGTCGTGGGGCTCTGGAGCTTGGGAAGAACAGCTACAGGTGACCCGATCGGTTGACAAGTCAACCGATCGGGTGGAGTTCGGCTCACAAAACAGAGGGCACTGTCACACCCAACCGATCACTAAACCGATCGGTTGGGGTTTGCTTCTTTGCTTGCTCATCCTCAGGTCTGATATGGTGCATGAACCGATCGGGTGGATCTATCCACCCGATCGGTTGAGGGCTGATACATGATCTGAATTGACGTATGGCAATCAGGTTCTCGTGTGGTACCTCCCATTGCTCCGGGGACTCATGATGTGGGCATTGTATGTTCCTTGCGCCATCAATCCCCTGTGCCATCAATCCTGCAAACCATAAAAACACAACGAAAGTGAAAAGAAACTAAAAATCACAAAAAGACGGACTCAAAAGAACGAAAAACGACGGGAAATCACGGAGAAGACGTGCGTGAATATATAAATATAAATGTACATCAAAATCCCCCAAGCTGAACCCTTCCTCGTCCTCGAGGAAGACGGTGAGAATTGGAGCTCAGAGGAAAAATAGAAAGGGAGAAATAGAAGAAGAAAGCAAAATCCTAGATCACCCGTCAGAGCCAATGAAAACCAACACGCCACACTAAGCAAGCATACGATAACCATATCACTAATCCCAGGAATATGAATCCATACAAGTGTCGTGGGAACACGCGGTGAAGCGCGAGTGAGTGAGGTCGTGGGCTAGCAGACGGTGTAACTATTTAAATTGTGCAATAACGCTCCATATACACATACACAAGGAATGACCCAAATATCGATTCAATTCGAATAGCGGTGAATAATAGTTCAAGCATGCATCAGAATAGAGTAGAACAGAAACAGTGTAAGGGACTCTACTGCTAGGAACTAGGGAATCACCGCACGATTGCCTAGATGATCGCTAGAAAGCTCATATGCCAAGTTTCTTCGAAAACGAAGGGGGTTGAGTAGGTGTGGAGGAGAGCACTCGGTGCAAATTCTCGCCTTCCCTTTATTCACGGTGGATAGGAAATATATTCACAACGGGATTTTTTTTTGGATTTTGGGTATTTGTATATTTTTTTTGGATTTTTGGCTATACATATTTTTTTCTTTTCTCTCTTTTTTTCCTTTTCTTTTTGAATTTTCTGGATTTTTTTGGAGTTTGGCTAAATTGTGTACTCTCCCTAGTGGAAGAACGGTACACGACGAGGGGATTTGCACCAAGTAAAAAAAAAGAATTCAAATTCTAAACACTTGGGCAAAAGGAAATTTTTTCACGAATCAGAGCATACACAAAATGGGTTATCCTAGTCTTATTGGTAGAGTCCTGACACATGCGAATTGAAGAGTAAATATATAAATAATTCATGCATAAAGAAGCAGACAGTGGAGGCAAAATACCGCATATTCGAAGCATGATAGTCTAGGGGTCATCCAAGGACATGCATATAAAACAAAATCACAACGTAGAAGCACACCAACTAGCTAGTCACGACATACAACTCACACAAAAGCAAAGTGAACCCACGGAGCATAACATGCAATATGACTCGGCTTCCTAGGGTTAGTGAGAATGATCATCGTAGATAAGCTAAGTGTGAGTGTGGTTCCGTGGCAGTTCATCATGTAGGTCATCTCTAGGAGGGGGAGAATAAAAGAATGGAAAGAAAGAAAAAGAAAGACACGACGAAAACAACTCAAAAACGGTGAAAAAGACATGACTGACGCACAAAGTGCGACTCCCCCAAGCTGAACGTTGCATTGCCCTCAATGCAATGGTAGTAGATGCGGGAGTGCAACGAAAGATGGGATGGAAGTAGGCACTGACAAATAAACGGGAAAAACATGGAAAACATACTGAAAGAGACAAAAAAAATAAAGAAAGTAAATAACGAAACCCACTTTACAAACACATACACACGACACACAAAAGAAGAACACGACAAACATGACACGACAACACTCACAAAAGATTGATTTCCCCCAAGCTGATCATGACAATGCCAGAAAAACGATGTGATCATGGTGAACAGAACAAATGGCTAGGAAAAAATTAGATGGGCATGCGAAGAAGTGGAGAAAGAGGTCGAGATGGTGGACGGATGGGTGTAGTGGTGGTGTGAATGATGAGTGGAGTGTCGGTGGTAAGGGGAGGTGGGAGGGATACAACGAGTGATGAGTATGGTGTGGGTAGTGATCTCACACGCACGGCGGTCTTCTTACGATGCGAGTAGGAGGCGGTGATATATGTGAAGGGTGGAAGGAGTGAAGGATCAGCGGTAGTGGTGGCGGGAGGAGGAGATGATCGCCTAGGGGGTGATGGAGGGGGTGATGGGGGTGGAGATGGTGGTGGAGGACCATGAATGTGTGTAAGAAGGCGGAGAATGACGGCGACGTTTCGCTCGAGAGCGAGGAAACAGGGATGTGATAAGAAGGAAGTGGATGGATCCGAGGAGGATGCGCTAGCACGTAGAGTAGCCATCTCGGCCTCAAAAGCGAGGCGAGCAGAGGTGGCCCGGTGTACATCAGAAGTGGTGCCGACGGTAGTGGTCATGCCAGCACCAGAGGCTAGGCTAAAGAGGGCCGTAGTAAGGGCCTCAGAAGAAACATGGATATCAGACGGGGTGGTGACACTAGGTCCAGTCCCAGGATCTCCTCTGAACGCTGGGATTTCCTTCTCGTCCAAGTGGATGGCATGGGAAGGTAGTCTGGGAGCGTCAGGGAGAGGAAACTGAAGGTGTAATCCCCCTACAAACTCAGGATCTGGAGGAAACGACCAATCTGTCTCAAGGTGAATAGACATGCAGCCCGGGTTTGGCAGAATGGTAAAAGGTGCAGGGGGTGGCCGTAATAGAAAGCAAACCGACCGTTGCCTCGTAGTCGGATCTTATATGTGTGCCTCAGGACATCGAGGTCAAGATATGTGGATCCTTAGGCACGGGGCAAATCGGGAGGATCACGATGTTGAAGGGAGGGTGTAAGGCTATGAGAGTGATGAGGCCACCGCAACAATATTTACCCTTTTTTACGGGGCTATTATCTATTAGCTTTTGAATTAGCCACGCATCGGCGTTTATGCGTACGCGCGGGGCCTTGAAGGTAATCCCGTCAACACCGGGAATGAAATCGAGTGTCATCGCCTAAAGGATGAAAAGATCGGGGATGGTCATAGTACCGGACTCATCTCGTGGAAAGAAAGTGCTAAAGGTTATACGGTGGGCGAGACGGAAGACCGGGTGAATGATGGAAGAGGACTTGGCCTTGCCTCTTGGAAAATGATCGTGCAAAGTGAGGCG
The DNA here is from genome assembly GCA_030789695.1 of Scilla litardierei. Lineage (NCBI taxonomy): Eukaryota > Viridiplantae > Streptophyta > Magnoliopsida > Asparagales > Asparagaceae > Scilla > Scilla litardierei. The sequence continues at coordinate 181,541,012 of CM061133.1, read as the reverse complement.
TCCCCAAAAGTGGTCGACATTGAAGTCGGCATGCAATTCGTAGGGGAGGATGCTACTTTCTAGATTGGGGAAACCGAAAATGTTGATGAAGGCAGACACATGGGTACGGAAGTTTCAGTTTCGAAGGTGAAAATCGATAATCGACCCCGCCACAGTTTTAATGGTGGAGAGAAATTCGAGTGTGAGAGCGGGGTAGGATGGGGCATGAGAGTGCAGGAAACCCAACCAACCTAAATTTGCAAATAGGGATTCGACTCTGGAGAGAACTTCGAGATCGAGTAGGGTTCGATCGTGTGCAAATTTGGTGGCTAAGTGAGATCGTTGGCTGAGTCTAGAATAGAAATCTTTATGGGCCTGACTCATGAAACAGACTCCCTGCGGTCCCATCAGTGGGTCCACCACATGTATGATAGGTTGGGGTGGTTGTTGGGTAACTGGTGGGGGAGAAGCACGTCCACGCGTTGAACGTGTGGATTTTTGTCTCTTGTGAGACGGCTCCTCCTCCACCATGATTCTCTTACCCTTATCCTTATCTTTGGCCATGATGTTGTGGCGATATGGTGTTATATGCAAGATAATATGATAGGGCACACAACAATGACAAGGGAGCAAAACAATAATACTTGGGCAATATAAAAATCAAGCTAATGAGCGAGTGTACCCAGCGACGAAGCAAGTCTTAGCTCCTACAAGATCTTACGATGCACGATGGAGTGATTTGGGGAGCCACCGCACGCTAATCCAACAAGAGCTGAAATTTCGAAATTTTGGGGCTAGGGCTAGGGTTTTTGGGCGACTGCGGTTAGAACGTGGTTGATGGGAGGGTGTTTGATGGTCAAAAATTGGTGGAGGAAGTGTGGGAGTGATTTTGGGAGGGTGGTTGGGTAATGGAGGAGGTCGATTTGAAAAAAATGCGAAATGAACCGCTCAAGTCGATTTCGTGGAGGTCGGGTGGAATGAAATCGGGTGGGGGGGGCTATATATATAGGGTTAGGCGAACCGATCGGGTGAAAGTTCACCCGATCGGTTGGGTCAATTTTCGAAAATTGCTGTTGGATCAGTAGCTACAGGTGAACCGATCGGGTGAGATTTCACCCGATCGATTGACCGCTCCCCAAAACATCCGAGACTTTTGTCATCATCACCCGATCAGCGACCTGATCTCTGATTTTGTCAACCGATCGGTTCTCTCACATGTTGAAGTTGGCCACTTACTGATACTGACCACCCGATCGGTTGATGTATGAACCGATCGGGTGGGGGCAATTCCTGCACAAATACAAAAATCATCTAAGTATCCCAACAAAGATTCCCACAACAGTATTTATTCACAAAAATTTGTAAACTAATCCTATAAAAACTGACAAAAGTTCAGAACATAGGTTGCCTCCTATGAAGATCTGTTGTTTATAGTCGTTCGCTCAACTCACGATATATGATATTCATAGGGGTTTGTACGGGTGACGCCCAACAATCATCGTCTTCTCAGCTGTTGGGGAAGGGGCTCTTGTTGTTGACAGAGGAAAAAGGTGGATGGTCTCTACGACTCTCCCACTGGTGATGTCCGGGGGCTTTTCCCTGGTGTTGCGTCTATCGCCATTCTCCACAGAACTCGGACTTCATTCCTTTGCTCTTTGTCAGAGCAACCTTCCCAAATCTGCGGGGAGTCGACCAGGAGACACATACTTCTTCAGCGACTTCTTCTCTTCCCAGCCCATTGCGCTCCTCAAGTCCATCCAAGCCTTCGGGAGGGTTCCTTGAAAGAACCTCCCATGCTCCTGCTTCGTTCACCCTCTCTTCTTCCATCTCCAGCAAATTGCATCTATGTTCCTCCGATGGTGACTTCATCAACAATACCAAGTCAAACTATAATTTCTGATCTCCAACGTTAAGGGACAGTTTCCCCTTCTTGACGTCGATGAGTAGGCCTGCTGTTGCCATAAAGGGTTTCCCGAGGATAATCGAAGTGTGATTATCCTCAGGCATGTAAATAACTACGAAATCGACTGGCACACGCACACCGCGGACATTGATGGGCAAGTCGTCAACGAATCCAACTGGGTACTTCACCGACCTATCTGCCAGCTGCAGAGTCATCCCCATGGGCTCCAAGTCACCCATATTTATCCTCTTGTATAGAGATAGGGGCATCAAACTCACGCTTGCTCCCAAGTACACAAGAGCTCTTTTAATTGATACCTCCCCAATTGAGCACGGGATAGAAAAACTCCCCGGGTCCTTCAGCTTTGGCGGATCGGCTCTTTGGATTAGGGCGCTGCACTCCACCGTGAGGACAACTTTCTCCTTTCTCGTCCCCTTCGTAACCAAGTCCTTCAGAAATTTTGCGTACGAGGGGATGGCATCGATTGCTTCCAGAAAGGGGATCTGCAGACTGAGATCCTTCACCATTTCGAAGAACTTGCCATACTTTTCATCGATTTTGGCTTTGACAAGCCTCTGTGGAAATGGCACTGTAGGCTTGAATACCCTCAAGTTGTCCTCCTCATTCTTCTTCTTCTCCTCTTCGGAAACTCCCTCCGGAGTCACGGGGTTAGACGTCGAAGCTCCATTGTCATTAACTTCCAGATTCGGTTTCTCTTTCACCAATGGTGCTTCGTCAACTTTCACGGCCTCTCATGCCGAAATCTTTGTACCACTCCCCAGAACTATTGCGGAGACATTTGCTTGACCATGTGTCAAGGCTAGTGTTTGGTTTTGTCCAATTGGGTTCAGCTCCGGCTAACCTGACAGCTGCCCTTGTGTCCTCTGAAGGTTGGCCACTTGTAACCCCAGCTGAGTCACTTCGTCGGCCAAAGACTTTTGCCCAATCTGCAGTTGTAGGTTGATCTTCTCCTGATTTGCAATATACTGAGTCAGTAGGTTCTCGATCGGAGAGACCACCTGTTGTTGATTGTATTGTTGCTTCTGGAGCGGGGGTTGTTGATTTCTAGGAGGGAACTGCTGATATATCTGCTGCTGAGGTGGATAGGGCTGATATAGCTGCTGCTACTGAGGTTGCTGGTACGGTACCTTGTAGCTGAAGTTGGGATGGTTCCGGTTGTTGGGAGAATATGCGGGATTGGAACTTGTCCTCGGTGGATAGGGTGCATTCCCTGTAGGATTGTAAAATAGTGCACTCGCTTGATCCACCAGTGCCACAATGTCTCCACCATCGAAATCTCCTATTGGTTCAGTTTCAACCGCCGCTACATGTTGTGGGCTAGCGCCACCGGCTCCTACCATGAATGCTGAAATCTGAGTCGAAACCAAATCAAATTTGCTTGACAGTTTATCTACTTCTTCGACCCGATGCATTCCTCCAGCTTTCGGTGTGGCGCGTTCATCGCTCCACCTTTCATTGTTCGATGCCATATTTTCCAGAATATTTCTGGCATCTACTTAATTCCTTGCCATGAAGGATCCTCCCACTGTGGCATCCATGGACGACTTCAAGTTGTCCCTCAGTCCATTGTAAAACAAGTTGATAATTTGCTAGCGGGGGAGCTCGTGGTGAGGGCATTTTCTTCGCATCTCCTTGTATCTCACCCACACTTTATGCAGGGATTCATGGCTGGCCTGGGAGAATGAGGAGATTTCGCTCCTCAGCTTCATTGTCTTCCCCGGGGAAAGAATTTGTTCAGGAAAGCATTTGAGAGCCTCTCCCAGGTTGTGAACGTGTTGGGGTCCTTCCCCTTCAGCCATTGCTTTTCCTTTATCCCGCAGAGAGAATGTGAACAACCTCAACCGAATTGCTTCGGTTGACACGCCATTGATTCTGAAAGTGTCGCACTTCTCCAAAAAGGAGTCCAGATGCTCAATCAGGTTCTCCATAGGAGCTCCAGAAAACTGGTCCTACTGGATCCAAGCCAGCAGTGATGGCTTCAGCTCGAAATTTCCGGTCGTAATAGCCGGAGGTCGGATGCTGGACGTGGACCCAATGGACGGCATCGAGTACTCAAGCAAGGAATATTGTGGAGTGATGTTTTCCCCCGAGGTGGCAATCTCTTCCCTTCTTCTTCTCTCGGTGTTCAAACGCCTCACAGTGGCGTTAATCTTAGGATTTAGAGGAACTAAGTCGTCAAGACTTCTCGAGTTTCTGCGCATGAAAAATCAGATATACCTGTGAAGCGCGTATGGTATAATGCCAAATAAAAACCAAAAACAAATAATAAAGAATAAAAATAAAAGTGTAGAATGTGAAAATTATCACGGGGTAGGGATATGAACTAGTCTCAGGGGTTTACAGGGTCCTAAATGAAACAAGCACGTTGCCTCCCCGGCAACAGCGCCATAAAGCTTGACGTCCCACCGGTTTCACTATGTAAAATCGAAACGAGGATACTAAGATTAAAATTTATAACTGCAAGTGCACAGTGTCGAAGTGTGGCTTGGGGGTCGAACACGGGAGGAGTGTGGTGTGCTTGTCAACAAAGAGGAACCGGATCACCCGGTGGGTGAGCTAGCCCTATCGCTTGGTGGGTTGTTACGATATGAAACTACGGTAAGGTGTAAGATATAAAAAGTAACCCAGGACTTTAGCTTCCGCCCTATCATGAGTTCTCTCTATTACGACCGACGGTTGGAGTGTGATCGGATTCTAGTGTTTAGTGGTGTGACGTTGCCTCTAAGAGTGGTACCTAGCATCCCATGGGCTCGATATTCCGGTCGATGCCCAGGATGATACGCTAGGTCTACCCGGGTTCGAACGGTGGGCATTTCCATGTCCTGCACCGACCGATTTTGGGAGCACTAAGCTCATAACGATTGCTTTCGACATTTCATCCAAGCCGTTCCCACGCGCGAGGAATCAATGTCTACGCTAGGGGTGTAAGCTGTGGCTAGGGGATCAAACTCCCGTTTTATTTCCCCTTGGCCCGACGGTTAGATGCGGTCATTCTCTCGCCAGAGTCAATAAAACACCCTGCGTAACCATCTAAATCCATATATCATTTCGAATCCCTAATCCTATGTTCGTTCTAGGGAGAACCCACGAAGGGGCTTCCACCAATGTCCCAGATTAGAAAACTACTCACTAATCATTGCAATAGATTCAACAAAATAGATTTTAGCCATTGAAATGAAGATCAAGCAATAGATAACTAGAACAAACGGTATTATAAACGCAATATCAAAGTATTAGAAAGATCAAAGAACTTATAATACGAGTTTAATTGAAAGCAGCCAAAAACCCCTAAAAACAGTTAAGAAAATGTGATTTTCGTTTTCTGGGAAACCTAGGGAAATTTATACATTCTGGCAAGATGCCAGGGAATATTCCCACTAAAAGATGAAAATAAACGTCCACCCGATCGGTTGAAACTTCAACCGATCGGGTGAGACGATCAGAAAAATAGTCTTCAGCTTCTGAAAATTCTCACCTGATGGCTGAACCGATCGGTTGAGGTCGTGGGGCTCTGGAGCTTGGGAAGAACAGCTACAGGTGACCCGATCGGTTGACAAGTCAACCGATCGGGTGGAGTTCGCCTCACAAAACAGAGGGCACTGTCACACCCAATCGATCACTGAACCGATCGGTTGGGATTTGCTTCTTTGCTTGCTCATCCTCGGGTCCGATACGGTGCATGAATCGATCAGGTGGATCCATCCACCCGATCGGTTGAGGGATGATACATGATCTGAATTGACGTATGGCCCTCAGGTTCTCGTGTGGCACCTCCCGTTGCTCCGGGGACTCATGATGTGGGCGTTGTATGTCCCATGCGCCATCAATCCTGCAAAAACACAAAAACACAACGAAAGTAAAAAGGAACTAAAAATCACAAAAATGCGGACTCAAAATAACGAAAAACAACGGAAAATCACGGAGAAGACGTGCGTGAATATATAAAATATAAACGCACGTCATGATGCTTTCCTAACTAATATTTGTGTTAGGACATGAAATGTCTAAATATGATTTAGAAAGGAGAAGGCACTAAGGAAAATTCATTGAGAAAGAATGTTTGATCTAGCTTGGAAAAAGCCATAGTAGGAGGAACTGAAAATATGACATGTTTGATGTCTAAAATTTCAGAATAATTGTTATACAAAGCCAGTCTCACATATTAGCTAATGAACAAAAGTTGTCTTTAGGCCATATGGAACTTATATCACACTTGGCGAATGTCGTCACATTACTTTAGAAGAAACGTTTTGATGTGATTATAATGTAATGTTGTATTAAGAGTTAATACATGAATGCACAAGTTTAGTAACAAAATATATCTATGGAAAATACAGACTAGCCCGTACCAAAGAGAATTAGATTCACAAGTCATATAAAGAGGGGTCTGACCTCTGGTATTATGAGTCAATAGTCACTTGTGAATCTTGTCTAAAAGGTATGATGGCCGAAATTCCATTTGTAAGACGGTGGGAGAATGAGTTGGTGAACTTGTAGTCTCGTGCATATGGATGTAACCGAACCCAAGTCTACGTTAGTCAGGATAAGTTTTTCTTATTTTATTACGACATGTGTTCTTGCTGAAGCACAAGTCTGATAAAATAGATAACACACTGATAGAAGTATTTGAACAACTTCGATTAGATCGAAGAGAATAATGTTTAGCTATGGAAATCTTGCGAAATTAAAAGAAAATGAGATTTTCTCTCAGGTCAAGTCTCTTAACACATTGATGTATTGGAGATCAGGAATCACACTCTGTTAGACATGATGCGATACATGAAAAGTGACTCTGAGTTACAATCCTCCTTATGGGTTAAACCACAGACGAATAGTGCCTAAGTTCTTGATAAGGTTCTATGAGGACCTTACCAATATGATATTCTTTAAATTAATCGTTAGGAAGTTAAATGATTACTCAAGCCACGTGAGACGAAAGAGTCGAGTAAAACATCATAGTTGATGATGGCCTAGACGACTTCCAAGATTCCATTCGTGACTCTTACGAAATGGCTTGATACAATCCCAAAAAGGTCCGTGCACGTAAATAAAGTATGAACTTTGGTTTACGTACCCAAGGAAATTGTTTCTTTTGGCTGCAGGTGAATTTTCGAGCCTAGAAGATTGGTGTAGAAGGAAAATAGTGAAGTACAACTTATGTTGGTTGAGAACGGTTATCGTCCTAACACCTATAAATGGATTATTATGAAACTTTCTCGCCAGCAAATATATACATATCTGTTCGGATCAGACTTGATGTAAATGCTCATGATGACCACAGATACTGGAATATGTTTGTTTTCTAAATATGATTTAGAAGAACAAACTTATGGAGTTTTCAAGGTCAGTGGGAGCAAATAAAAGGCGTGCGAGGCATCAAGGAGCCGGAACATATGGTTTGACAAAGTGGTCAAAGAGTTTGACACTTTATCAGAAATGATTATGAACCGTCTAAATAACCAGTAAACTAATTTGGATTATTCTCGATGAGCTGGATGAGATCCAGTCAAGACATATATTATGGATTCCAAGGGACCAATGGAATTTTTTGGATGCGATTCAAATGTGTGGTCTAAAATGAACATAGAAACCCCTTAAGTCCATACAATAGACAGTTTAGCAGATCCACTCACGAAGGCTCTACCACATGAAGTCTAGAAAGACTTATGTGTAAATACGGTATGTGATACCGGGACAAATGGGCCTGAGTGCAAGTGGGAGATGTAGCGAGATGGGTTTGTGATCGCTCCCGGATATACACCCGGGAAACAATTGTAGTTTTACCGTAAGCGCACGGTTAAGTGGTAAGCGGGTTATCGAACACGAGGAGGGACTAATGACGGTACTCTATCTTAATCACTAAGCTATTGGTGGAAAGGTGATTTGGAAATGGTTTAAGAATGTTGGTGTCACAATCGTTCAATTATCAATTCAATTCAATATAATAAAAGTGTCTAGGGCTAGGGAATCCCCACTATGGATTGTCATGCATCCGTATGAATCACGAATCTCAATGTTACTAGACTTGGATTGAGGTGAACTAATTGATCGCGCCCCGGATACACGTCCCGGAGCGGCGACACTGTAGTCTTACCGCAAGCGCACGGTGTAGCGGCGAGCGGGTATCGAACACAGGGAGGCCTAATAACAGTGTCTTCTTCAGTCACCTGGCTATAGGAAAAGTCGAGAAATGTTCGCAAATATGCGGTCACAGTCGTTCAAATGTAATAAAGGAATAACAAATTAATAAAGACGCTTAGGGGATAGGGAGTCCCCGCTACTTGCCGTATCTCATCATTGTGACTCGTAGGTTTCACAATTGCTAGACTTGAAACTTGGGTGAACTAGTTGCAACTAGATGTGGAACCAAGCTCACGCTCTCGCGCTATTGCCGATCTATAGCCAACCTAGGGTAGGGTCCAATCTCTTGCAAACCCTAACCTAGGCAAGCTAGCGTGAAGAACATCATCGTCGTTCAATCGTACCTCGAGCCCACTCTCGTGCAAACTCGAGCTACGACCTAGGTCGGGATAGTTCCTACCCGTCCAATCTCTTGCAAACGGGTATTGGTATAGAATTGCAATCGAAAACCCTAGTTTCGATCCAATCTCTTGCAAACCGATTCCGGAGAAATTCAATCGCAACCTAATTCAAATATCTAGGGCTTCCTATCGAATTGGGATCCAATCTCTTGCAAACCCCAATCGATATGAATCCCTAGCTATTCTTATTATAGCAATCCCAAACTAACCCTAATCAATCCTAGCAATAGTTTCACCAATTCATCACAAATCCGAAATTGGGCTCGTAGGGTTCATCCCTAGGCCCTAAGACGATGAACTACTCACAATTCATAATCAAATTCAATAGAAATTCACAATCAAAATCAATAGAATTCATTGCTATATTCAAAATATCAATAAAAATGGAGTTTTTGAGAGAAAGAGAGACAAACCAATGAAGAACAAGATAGCATCCAACAAAATCTCACTTTTTTCTCCTCTCTAAAAGCTCAATATAATCCCTAAAAAGTTAATCTAAAAAGGCTGCAAAAGTTCTGAAAAAGGCTCTCTAAACTAGGTTAAAAACTGGGGTTAAATACCCCCCAAAATCGCCCAAAAAACCCTGACAAAAATGCCCCTGCGCAGCCTCAAATCCGCAGTTTACGCTTCAGGCAGCGCGGCTCACTCGGCCGAGTGACAAATGTCACTCGGTCGAGTGACGAACCCTGTACAGAAACAGAGAGTTGGGGGTCTCGGGGGTCGTCTCCTCGGAGGTCACTCGGGCGGACGGTCTTTCGTCACTCGGGCGGACGTCGGTTGTCACTCAGGCGGACCGTCTTTTTCCACTCGACCGAGTCAGTCATCGGGACTGTACAGACGAAAAACAGAGAGTTCGGCATCTTTTGTTACAGTCGTCTTGGCTCCACTCGGGCGAGGGGTGACTCGGTGCTCGGCCGAGTGGCATGGCGATGCTCGACCGAGTGCACGCTGATATTGGCTCTGTTGCGTGTCCGATCTGGCCGGGCAAGCGGGCTTCCGATGGTCGGCCGAGTGACTCCTTCACTCGGTCGAGTGAAATGCTCAAAGTGCCCAAACTTCATTTTTTCGCCTCCTCGTCGCTCCTACAACGTTCTTTCCTCTTCCACTCCTCTCCAATCGCAGAATACCCCTCAAGAGAGTCATCGGTGACACTCCGGAGTGGGTGCATCTCAGAATCACTCCAAATCGCTCCAAATCTCCTGAAATACGATAAAAACAACAAATCGTGAAAAGCATCGCAATATTGTCGAATAAACGTGAAAAACACGATTTGAGCGATCTAAATGGCATGCAAACATGCAGAAAAAGGTGTAAAATACGGAGTGATCAAAATCCCCCAAGCTTACCTCTTACTCGTCCTCGAGGAAGATAAGTAAAAAGCGAACCCGGTGGATAAAGATAAAGAAAACGGTGGAAAGGCGGAAAATGGAAAACGAAAAACAAAGATAGAAGACGAAGAGGGAAGTTGCTAGATCATTTTTCTCAGGACGTGGGTTTTGCTTACTCATATAGCATGCATCGAATATAAAACACATGTCAAAGTCTTTTATTTTGATATCATAGTATAATGGTGTATTTGAAATAGAAAACCCAAGAACATCAATATAGCATGAAAAATGGAATAATTCTAAGATTAACATCGTCTGAAGCATCTAAAGCGGTATACAATATCGTAGATCACACACTTTTCAATTGAATGCTTTCTATAAGGAGTATAAGAGATATCACACGATAGAGTAGAAAGAATAGAAAAAGTGTGGTTTTCATGAAGTGAATGCTAAGCGTAGATTTCTGGATTTCGTGAAACTTTAGCAATCTTACCGAGTATGAAATATTACTTAGCCTAGGTTGTCATGCTCCGTCAGGTAGTCACTCTCTCACACATCATTGGATTCTCTCCCCCAAGCTTATCTATAAGCGTGGTGGCATATATAAAACGATATTTACATCCCCATTTTTATGAAGCTCCAAAAGTCAAAAATAAAACAAAAGAGGGAAGAAAGAGACAAAGTATATGAGATGGGATCGTTTTCGAACTACTTTTCTCTTTTCTTTTCTTATTCTCAAATCTTTTTCTTTTCCTTTTTTTTCCTTCTTTTTTTTCAATAAATTATATACACAATGATCCCAAATCAAAGAGAAGGATATACCAATATTTTTTTTTCTTTGGGTTTTGGGGAATTTGGAGCATGTGATTTTAATAACGGGGGAATGCCAATGATAGAATCGCTAAAGGGGAGATTCACCAATGAATTTAAAATAGAGAAATTATGTTCAAGATATGTGGAGAAAGAAATAAATGTATCTCTCAGTTCACTCTATAGGACGTGCATGACAACTTCAGCAGGGTAATATAATCTACTCAGTTTAATCTCAAAAAGTAAGCTAATCCAGATTTATCAAAGCTAGCAAACATTTCAATCAACCCGAAGTGAAGCGTACAAATCATGCAAATAGAAGTGATGTGAGAAAGGAAATCAGTACCCCAGATATAAGCATCAATGCGTGAATCTTGGTGTGTTTTCTACTATAGCATACATATGAATCATCAGACATCAGCTAATAATAGAATTTCATCCATTTTCATACAGCAAAAGAGAGCGGGTTACTATTTCTAAATGCAAAGCAGAACATAGCATATGATATCAGAAATAAAAAAAGAGCTATGACATGACAAATATATCATGCATATAGAGAAAAGCTAACACCACGTCATCATCATCACAGAAAAGTCATCTCTAGCAAAAGATGAAAGGAATAAAGATAAACGAAAATAAAGACTATTTACAATGCAGCACACCAGGAAAATAAGAAAAACGTGATGCATGGTAAAAAAAATGAAAAAGTGCTGAAAAATGGGTGAAAAAGTGGAAAAACGTGAAAAAACTAAAGATAAAGGTGACAAAAGCAAAAAGTGTGAGAACTCACTCCCCCAAGCTAAAGTGCACAGTGTCCTCAATGTGCGAAGTGTGGCACACCGAGAGACGGGTAATGGAAGGGGGGTGGGTATGCATGCATGAGAAAAAGAAATAAAAACAACAAAATGAAAAATATGATGTGAATGTGATGCATGCAAGGATAAGAGTGATGTGGATATGTGTGTGTCACCAAAAATACTCTCCCTCACTCCCGAAAAGGATATAGAATGATATGATCAAAATGTGGACAAAAATAGTGCTGGGAGGGGGGTGGGCTCGTCAGGACCAAGCAGAGAATGGGCAGCATAACGACAAAAAATATCGATGGCATCAAGGGTGTGCCTAAGCTGGTGGTGCTGCGCCATCTCCGTCCTGAGGCAGAGGTGGGGGTTATGGTGGCTGGGTGACAGTCTGCAGGGTGGGTGGGGGTGGGGGTGGTGGGCGTGGAACAGTCTGCTGGGTGGGTGGTGGTCGTGGCAGTCGCTCGAGGATCTGGGTAAGGCAAAAGTGAATGCCAGGAAGTAGCTCGAGGCGGTGCTGCATGGCGGTGACTGTGGAAGACAGAGCCCTAAAATCACCCCGCAGTCCACTCATCGCCCCCTCAAGAGCGCAAACGCTCTGAACTAAGGCGTCAGGGGGTGGTGGAGCGGAGGGACGGACAGGTCTAGGCTGAGCAGGTCGGGGCTGTCTAATACGTGCAGTGTAGGTGATTGGGACAGCAGGCATGGGTCGAAAGGGTGCTGTGCACACTAGTGGATGCCCAGCCTCAGTGCGAGGCTGAGACGCAGGCTGGTGTGAGGTGGAAGCAGCAGCAGTGGGAGTGGAAGACAAAATCGGTGACGAGGCAGCGAGAGAGGTCAGTGACACAGACGTGGGAACAGACGTCACGACACTCTCAGATAGGACGGCTGCCGTGGAGACAAAAAGGTCAACCGCTGGGGAGGAAGTGTGGGGTCCAAAAGGTGAAACCCCAGCGGAGATCAAAGTGGATAGGGTCTCCACGACGGAAGTGAAGGAAGGCTCGCCGCTCTCAAGTATGGTGGGTGGACGCTCGGGTAGAAGCGAGGTGAGTGGCTCAACCGACAGGGGCACAACAGTGGTGGTGGTGGTAGGCGTGGTGGTAGGCTCAGCAAGTGTACTCCCGACACTGGCAGAAGTGGGGATAGAAGTGTCGGGAGCGGCAGAAAGTGCGGGCTCAGGTTGAGGGAACACAGGGTCTACAGGTGCAGGGTGTGCCTGCTCAGCCTCCTCGGCCTCAAGCACGTAGGCGGCGGGGATCAGGAGATCCATCGTCGGAAGCCAGTCCTCATGTGCTGGTCCTATGTGTGTCCGAGCAGGGCTCGGGAGGGTCATGTAGTCAGCACCAAAAGGACCGAGCAACCATACCCAGTGCCGCTGGCCGTGCGGACGAAACATCTTCATCCGGGCCATGACGTCTATCGAGAGTGAAGTAGGGCCCGAAGGTCGACGCAGGTCGGCCGGTAGGTCCTCGCCGGTCATCAGAGCTAGCAGGGTGATCAGGCCGCCGCAACATATCGGGGAGCGAGCGCCCACCGATACGATGATGCGGTCCAAAAACCAGCTAGCGACGTCAATTTCAACGGCGGGGACCAGCGTGACACCATCCCTATCAAGAACTCTGGGGAGAGTCATCGCGTAGAGCATATAAAGCTTAGGCGTTGACATCGTCCCAGGCTCGTACCTCGCCAGAAAGGTGGTCGCCATAAGGCGCTGTGCTATGCGGAGGCAGGGGTGGACTATGGCCGAGGCCATGGCCCTACTAGGGTCAAAGGCCTGTGGTAAACCTGTGATCCTGGCCCAAAAGGCGTGTGAATCGAAAGATGGTGGAGGGATGTGTGTGGGGGCGTAGGCTCGGTCAGGTGTGGGGACTGCGGGCCACTGAAAGAACGCTCAAAGCATATCGAGAGTGATCTGACACTCTCGATCCATAAGTCAAAAGGAGCATCCCTCAGCGGTCCGGGCGATCGAGCTAAGTACCTCGAGTGTCGGACGGACGTAGGTGTCCACCGACACGGAAAGAAAATCTCGCCAACCCATGTTGTCGTACAACGTAAACATCCCCTCGAGTATCCCCAGGTGGTCTAGGTCAGCAAGGTGTTCGAACCTGGAGGGCACTATCGAGCGCTGGGTGATACGCTCAAAAACGACGCGATGTGCATCGTCTCGGAACGTAATACCCAGCGGCCCGACGATAGGAGCCGGTGGTGGCTGTGGGTGGATGGGCTCGGCTGGCTGTGGCTGTGGGTCGACTGGATCGACAGGCTGTGGCTGTGTGGGGTGAGGTGGTGTAGGCGGAGGAGAGTCCTCCATCTCGTGGGAGGGGCCGGGCTCATCCGGCCGCTTCCGCTTGGCGGAAGCTCTCCTAGTGCGTGGCCGTGTTCGGGGCGGCATGTGTACCCCGAGTGATCACCCAACTAATATAAAATGTGGCGTGTCAAAAATAATGGAACGAAGGTACCTGAACACGCCGTGAGAGAAAAACAGCGGATGCGTGCGAAGACGCCGCCTCCACTAAGCCAAAAGCGCGCCCCGGAAGCTCCCCTAAGCTCCCCTAAGCTCCCCAAGATAGCCTGCACATTAAACAACGATATCAGCGTGTAAAATTCAAAATACATGGGGGATTAGGGGTATAATAGATAGATAATGAAATTAATTTGGGGTATGGGCTCGATAGGTGCACGGATCATCAAAAAAATAGGAGAAATTGGAGAAAACAGGCGAAATGGGGTTACCGGAGGTCGGCCGGCGGCGAGGGAGTCGCCGGCGGTGAGGGGGTGCGGCGGTCGGTGGTCGGCGCTCGGCCGCCGGCGGTCGAGCGGTCGAGGGCGGCGTTCGGGTAAGGGAGTGGTCGCAGCGGGTGAGGAGAGCAGCGGGCGCACGGGCTCAGGCGAGAATTGGGAATAAGGCGCTTCGAATTCCGCGCTTAGCCCGCTGCGCTTTATATAGGAAAGGTTACGACTCGGCCGAGTGATCGTAACGAAAAATATTTTTTAAAAACTCCTCCCCTCATACGACTCAGCCGAGTGGCTTTGCCACCCTCGGCCGAGTGGAAAGAGTCCATTCGGCCGAGTGACTCAAGCTACTCGGCAATTCTCGCCCTAGGAGCGTATCAGTTTCACTCGGTCGAGTGAAGATATATACTCGACCGAGTGGCAGTTTATACTGAAAATCACAAAAAAGACAGAGAGTTGGGTACATCAGACTTCCCTCGTTGGTGCGCCACTCGGGCGGACGACGTTGGTTGCTCGGCCGAGTGGCTATGGTACTCGGCCGAGTGAGGCTCTGTTTTCTGTCGTGATGCTTCGTTTTGGCTCTAATCTCTGTTTTTCTTCTTTTAAGTGGTTTCTTCCTTCTCCTAAGCCTCGAGCGCGTCCCTGGAGCGTTCTTCTTCGCCTTGGCCATCCTCGAAATGATAGATATCCCTTTCTCCTCTCCTGTCAAGGAAAATAGGACCCGTCGTCAAAATTTTTCGGGCAAACGACTCAAAAACACTAATAAAGTCTAAAACAAAAATAAAAACTAAAATAGAAAAATGCGATAACCGTCGGGTTGCCTCCCGACAAGCGCTCGTTTAAGGTCTTGAGCTCGACCCCTTTAAATTTTCAACTTAGCGCGGGATGTTGGGTGCATATGAGATGCACCCGTCGAATTTGTCGGGAAGACCGCTCGGATTTGGATCATGGTGGGGTGTGGTCTTCCTTAGTGCCCCTTCGTCTCGGGCAATGTTGGGGGGTGTCTCCCCCAAGCTAGAGCTTGTTCCGGTCTTCGATTTTGCCGGTGACACCGATCGTTGTATCGGTGGAGCTTTCTTCGGAGTCCTCAACTTCGAGAGCTTGCAGAGCTCCCGTATTCTTGCGACATCAGCGTCTCCATCATCAATCGCCATGGAGATATCGGGGGAGTGCTCCATCTTCTCTTCCTCAGCCAAATTTAGGCCTTCTTCGAAGCTATCTTCGTGGGGTGTGCCGATGGAGTGGGGTATCGCCTCTTCGATGACCTCATCAAGGAGGTCCATGTAATCAAGCTCCTCGTGATACGGCATGTGCTTCATTGCCTTTGGTATATGGAGCTCCACTTCGATGTTGCCGACCTTCAAGGTAAGGGTCCCCTCCCGCACATCGACGATGACACCGGCGGTGGCGAGGAACAGGCGTCCAAGTATGAGTGATGTATCGCCCTCCTCCTTGATGTCCATTATCACGAAATCACATGGCAAACATATGCCTCCCGGAACTTGGAGTGGGATGTCCTCCGTGATCCCAACCGGTCTTATAATCCTCCAGTCCGCTAGTTGAATCCGCATGTCGGTAGGCTTTAAATCCGTCCCGGTATTCAACTTCCGGAACATGGAGAGAGGTATGAGGCTAACACTAGCCCCCAAATCCACCAATGCTATTTGTAGGGGGGACGCCGCCTAGAGTGCAAGGAATCCGGAAACTTCCCGGATCTTTAAATTTGGCGGGCTCCTTCTCTCTCTTTGTGAACCAAGTCCCTTCCTCCGTGAGCATTATCTTCTCCTTCCTCTTTCTTCCCGTGATCAAGTCCTTTAAGAACTTGGCGTAAGATGGGATTTCCACTATAGCGTCGAGGAAGGGGATATTGAGGCTCACGCCTCTCAAATACTCGAGAAACTTGGCTAGCCGTTTCTCCATCTTGGCTCTAGCTAGCCGTTGAGGGAAGGGCACCGGTGTCATAAATCGGCGCTCATCGATAAGCTCCTCCGTTCTAGATTTCACTTCTCCTCGTGACTCCTTTTCTTTTTCAACTTCAATTGCTGGCTCGCTCTCTTGTAGAATTTCCACCACGGGCTCCTTGACTTGAGTCATGGGGGGAGTGGTATCCTTCACTCCTCTTGTGGTAATCGCAACGACTGCATTGATATGGCCGGTGTTGCCCCGTGGATTTAGCTCGGGTTGGGCCGGCAATTGTTGATTGTTTTTATTGAGCAACGCAAGTTGCTCCCCAATTTGAGCGACGACTGTGGCGAGAGATTCTTGTCCCGCCTTCAATGTGGCATTGATCTTTCTTTGTTCCGCCATAAACTCATCCACCTTAGCTTCAAAATCCGGACGTGGTTGAGCTTGCGGTGGGTTGGGATTTCTCCACCCTTGATTATACCCGGGTGGCCTATAAGGTCCCGCTTGTTGCCTCGGTGGGAAGTTTTGTTGCGGTGGCCCCCTTGGTGGATAATTTGGTTGTGGTGGTGGAGCTTGAGCTTGAGGAGGTTGGTGTTGCGGGGGGTTCAATGCACCATCATTATTAGCATATGAGAAACCTGGATGGTTTCTAGCAGCCGGATTGGCCCAATATCCAGAATTCCCCGCGACGTATTGAACTTTCTCCAAAGCTCCTTCTCCTTGCTCTCATCCCACATATATGGATTGGGAATTGTCTTGCTAATAGCTCATATGATTTGTCGGCATGGATGTAGGAGGGGCTCCTTGAGGCTCCGTAATGAATTTCTCCAATCTCTCCACAACCTTGTGGAGAGAATCAAACTTGCTAGAAAGCTCCGCCACGGCCTTGGCCTCATAGATACTTGTGGGCTTCAAGGAGGATGAAGAATGTCCTCGTTCGTCCCCCCATTGTTGGTTGTTCGAGGCCATCTCCTCAAGCAAGGCCGTAGCTTCATCGGGAGTCTTCGACAAAATGGCTCCATTTGCGGTGGCATCAATAATCTGCTTCGTGCCCGGTTGGAGTCCATTGTAGAAACTGTGGACAAGCTCCCAGTCCTCAATGCTATGATGGGGGCATTGATGTTGCAAGTTCTTGAAGCGCTCCCATGTTTCATAGAGAGTTTCTTGTGGCCCTTGCTTAAAGGACATGAGAGCACTTCTTATCTTCACCGTCTTGGAGGGCGGGTAAAATTTGTCGACGAAGGCACTCGCCAATTCATCCCAAGTGGTGAAGATTCCTTCAGCTTGCGTCCTCAACCAATATAATGCCTTGTCCTTGAGTGTGAAAGGAAAGATGCGCAGTCTGATAGCATCTATGGAGACACCCGGCATTTGGAAGGTGGCACACTTTGATAGGAAGAGCTGGATGGGGTAATGAGGGTTTTCATGGGGGTTCCCATGAAAAGGATCTTGTTGCATAAGGACCACCAATCCGGTCTTCAACTCAAAATTTTTGTCGACCGCCAACTCCGGCATGGCTATGGACGAGGTCATGGAAGAAGTCTTAGGCCGAAGCCTATCTCTTATGGAAATAATCCTCGCCATTCGCGTCGCCAATTCTTCGGGGGTCTCAGGATGGGTCATAAAATTTCCTTCCGTAACGGGTCTCCTCTCCGCTCGGATCCTCCTCAATGTACGCTCGATCTCCGGATCGTATAGTATCTCTTCGAGGTTCGCCGAGGATCTCGTGTACATGCAAGGGAAAACAGAGTTTCAAAAAAATAGTTAGCACAACGGAAGGGTAAAATAAATATAGAAATAATAGAACAAAAAAGAAAAATATCTAGGTTATAGGAATCAAACACTATTGCCTCCCCGGCAGCGGCGCCAAAAACTTGATCGCGCCCCGGATACACGTCCCGGAGCGGCGACACTGTAGTCTTACCGCAAGCGCACGGTGTAGCGGTGAGCGGGTATCGAACACAGGGAGGCCTAATAACAGTGTCTTCTTCAGTCACCTGGCTATAGGAAAAGTCGAGAAATGTTCGCAAATATGCGGTCACGATCGTTCAAATGTAATAAAGGAATAACAAATTAATAAAGACGCTTAGGGGATAGGGAGTCCCCGCTACTTGCCGTATCTCATCATTGTGACTCGTAGGTTTCACAATTGCTAGACTTGAAACTTGGGTGAACTAGTTGCAACTAGATGTGGAACCAAGCTCACGCTCTCGCGCTATTGCCGGTCTATAGCCAACATAGGGTAGGGCCCAATCTCTTGTAAACCCTAACCTAGGCAAGCTAGCGTGAAGTACAACATCATCATTCAATCGTATCTCGAGCCCACTCTCGTGCAAACTCAAGCTACGACCTAGGTCGGGATAGTTCCTACCCGTCCAATCTCTTGCAAACGGGTATTGGTATAGAATTGCAATCGAAAGCCCTAGTTTCGGTCCAATCTCTTGCAAACCGATTCCGGAGAAATTCAATCGCAACCCAATTCGAATATCTAGGGCTTCCTATCGAATTGGGATCCAATCTCTTGCAAACCCCAATCGATATGAATCCCTAGCTATTCGTATTATAGCAATCCCAAACTAACCCTAATCAATCCTAGCAATAGTTTCACCAATTCATCACAAATCCGAAATTGGGCTCGTAGGGTTCATCCCTACGCCCTAAGACGATGAACTACTCACAATTCATAATCAAATTCAATAGAAATTCACAATCAAAATCAATAGAATTCATTGCTATATTCAAAATATCAATAAAAATGGAGTTTTTGAGAGAAAGAGAGACAAACCAATGAAGAACAAGATAGCATCCAACAAAATCTCACTTTTTTCTTCTCTCTAAAAGCTCAATCTAATCCCTAAAAAGTTAATCTAAAAAGGCTGCAAAAGTTCTGAAAAAGGCTCTCTAAACTAGGTTAAAAACTGGGGTTAAATACCCCTAAAATCGCCCAAAAAACCCTGACGAAAATGCCCCTACGCAGCCTCAAATCCGCAGTTTACGCTTCAGGCAGCGCGGCTCACTCGGCCGAGTGACAAATGTCACTCGGCCGAGTGACGAACCCTGTACAGAAACATAGAGTTGGGGGTCTCGGGGGTCGTCTCCTTGGAGGTCACTCGGGAGGACGGTCTTTCGTCACTCGGGCGGACGTCGGTTGTCACTCGGGCAGACCGTCTTTTTCCACTCGGCCGAGTCAGTCATCGAGACTGTACAGACGAAAAACAGAGAGTTTGGCATCTTTTGTTGCCGTCGTCTTGGCTCCACTCGGGCGAGGGGTGACTCGATGCTCGGCCGAGTGGCATGGCGATGCTCGGCCGAGTGCACGCTGATATTGGCTCTGTTGCGTGTCTGATCTGGTTGGCCGAGCGGGCTTCCGATGGTCGGCCGAGTGACTCCTTCACTCGGCCGAGTGAAATGCTCAAAGTGCCCAAACTTCATTTTTTCACCTCCTCGTCGCTCCTACAACGTTCTTTCCTCTTTCACTCCTCTCCAATCGCAGAATACCCCTCAAGAGAGTCGTCGGTGACACTCCGGAGTGGGTGCATCTCAGAATCACTCCAAATCGCTCCAAATATCCTGAAATACGACAAAAACAACAAATCGTGAAAAGCATCGCAATATTGTCGAATAAACGTGAAAAACACGATTTGAGCGATCTAAATGGCATGCAAACATGCAGAAAAAAGGTGTAAAATACGGAGTGATCACTAATCGTAACTAAATAGAGAACCAAGCTCACGCTATCGCACTATTTCATGTCTATAGCGACCTAGATTAGAACCCACTCTCGTGCAAACCCTAATCTAAGCCACTAGCATTAAGATCGAAATCATCATCCAATCACAACTCAATCCCCACTCTTGTGCAAACTTGAGTTATGATCTAGATTGTGATAGCTCGTATTCGTCCAATCACTTGCAAACGAATATGTGTATATACTTATAATAAAAGTGCTAGCTTTGGTCCAATCTCTTGCAAACCAAACCTAGTGAATCTCGTTTATAAATCTAAATCGAATATCTAGACCTTCTCATTGATTAGAGCCCAATCTCTTGCAAACTCTAGATCAATAGAAATTCATAGCTATCCGTAATAAATCAATCACAAACTAACCTCCTAGCAATTCTAGCAACATATCGATTCATTCATCACAAATCTAACATTAGATCCATAGGGTTCATCCCTTTGCCCTAGAACACGGAATCTACTCACAATTCATCGAAACAATAGCAAGATCAATGATAGAAAACATATTGCAATTTAGATCTAGAAGGAAACAGTTCATAAAAGTGCAAATATTCAAAAGGATTAGACAAACCAGATCTGAGTTCTTCAAGCTCCTTCAGTACAAAGCTGAATTCAAATTAGAATTAATTTAAAAACTATTTTAAGGTGTGTCTCTCAAGCTGGAATAAAAACCGGGCTTAAATACATTCCCAAAACGTCCAAATAAACCTCACAGAACTGCCCCTGCGCAGCTCAAAACCCTAGTTTCTAACCCAGGCTGGCGGCGCTACTCGGCCGATTGGAAATCACACTCGGTCGAGTGCCAGATCCGAATAAAAATAGAGAAATTGGAGGGTTTGGGCACTCTGGCACGTTGCGTCACTCGGGCGAGTAGAGTTCATCACTCGGGTGAGTGGACTTCCTACTTGGCCAAGTGGGTCTTCTGCTGCGCTCCCCAGAATTCCAGAGAGTCTGGCATGTTTTCCTTCAGAAAATGTGACCTCACTCGGACGAGTGGAGTTCTATACTAGGCCGAGTGGAATTAACCACTCGGGTGAGTACATTGCAGTAGTAGGTCAGGTAGATGTCTTCATATCAGTCGTACTCGGTCGAGTACGCTGCTTCACTCGGGTAAGTGACTAGCGTGACTCGGCCGAGTGGCCTGTTTCTGGAATCCTTCCTTCTCCTCCTCGCCTCCTCGTCGATTCTATCGATCTTCTTCTTCTCCTGCTCATCGTTCAGCACTGTTAGCTCCTCAGTAAGGCCATGAGCGATGCTCCAGCACACGTGCAAATCCCTTAATCTCATTTATGCTCCCGATCGCTCCCTATTTCCTGAAATCCGACAAAAACAAGAAATAGTGAAAAGTAATGCAATATCGTCGAATAATCGTGAAAAGTGCGATATAGGCGATCAAAATGGTATGCAAATATACAGAAAAAGGTGTAAAATATGGACCGATCAAAATCCCCCAAGCTTGACTCTTACTCGTCCTCGAGGAAGATGAGTAAAAAGGCGAACCTGGTGGATAAAAAATAAGGAAATGAAAAAGAAAGAGAGAAAAGATAACGAAGAGGGAGGTGCTAGATCACCCTCTCAGGACATGGAGTTGCTTACTCAAATAGCACGCGATGAATTAAACATGCTAAAGATTTTAACCTCGATATCACATCATATATAGGCGCATTCGATATAGAAACCAAGAACGTCAAAACGATACAAAATATGAAATCATTCTAGAATTAGCAGCGTCTAAGGCATTTAAAATGATATACGTAATCATAGATTGCACACTTTTCAATTGATCACTTTCTGTTTGGAGTATAAGAGGTATCACACATTATAAAGCAATAAGAATAGAAAGAGATGGTATTCATGAAATGCATGCCAAATTTTCACTTCATAGACTTCGTTATACTCTAAGTAATCTCCATAAGTATCAAAATTACCTAGCTTAGGTCGTCATGCACATATAAGTTGTCACTCTCTCACACGTCATTGGATCCCCTCCCCCAAGCTTATCTATAAGCATGGGGCATCAAATAGAACAATACGACTTTTTCCCATTTTTTGAATCTCCAAGGAAAATAAAAGAAGAAAGAAAGAAAGAAAGAAAGAAAGAAATAGGATCGTGTATATACAAATGATTTCTTTTTGTTTTGCTTTTCTCTTTTTCTCTCTTTTTTTATTAAATCGGTAATATACACAATAACGATTCCAAATCAAAGAGAGATAGAAATATATGCATATATATATATATATATATATATATATATATATATATATATATATATATATATATATATCTCTCTCTCTCTCTCTCTCTCTCTCTCTCTCTCTCTCTTGGGGGGAGCTTATTCTTTTTGGCATGTGGAAGATGCAAGTATATGATTCACTAGGGAGAGATTCACCAATGACTATAAGTATAGAATTGATGATCAAGGTATGTGGAGAAAGAAATATAATGCTCGGTTCACTCTTTTATATGTGCACGACAACTTTCAGCAGTGTAATGTAATCTACTCAGTTTGATTTCAGAAAGTAAACTAATCTAATCATATCAAAATGCATACATTCGATCAACCTGGAAGTTGAGCATACAATTTCATGCAAATAGAAGTGATAGTAGATAACAAAGCAGTACTCCAAGATTCGACAATCAATGCGTGAAGCTTGGTGTGTTTTCTATGAAAAGTATACGATATAAATTTTCAGACTCAGCTAATGCTAGAATTTCATTCACAATCATATAATAGACATGGAGGTTCCTATTCTCAAATGCATGGCGATGTATAACATATGATATCTGAAATAAAAGCAATGGCATGGTAAGGGAATACGCATATAAGAGCAAGCTAACTCCAAGTCATCGTCATCATAGAGAATTCATTTCTAGCAAAAATGATAAAAGAAATAAAGATACAAGGAAAATAAAAACTAACTATACATATGCAACGCATGCAGAAAGTAGGAACACGTGATGCATGAGAAAAAAATGAAAAAGCGGGTGAAAACAAGTAGAAAATAAAGAAAGGTAGAAAAATAAAGATAAAAATGAAGAAAATAAAAAGTGCACGAGTGCATTCACTCTCCCAAGCTAAATTACACAGTGTCCTCAATGTGCTAAGTGTGGCATAAGGACATATATAATAGGGGTGGGTGGGTGCAGATGCATGCATGATAAAAAAAGAATAAGAACAGAAAATGGGATGGATATGCATATGATAAGTGCATCATGCAAATGATGGATGTGGTAGGCACGCAGATCATGGGAGCAAAATAATGTATAACATATGCATGACCGATACAAGGTAAGGCCCATAAATACCATCTCTCCCCTAAATGGATATATATACATAGCCCTACAAAAAGTGATCAAAATATATGGGCAAGGAAAGTGGTCGCGAAATCATGGGGCGAGAGGGGGTACAAAATCAGCAACAAAAGTATCAACCAAAATGTTGGCAAAAAATATCAGAGGCATCAAGTGTGTGCCTAAGCTTTGGTGGAGCGTCAGCACCTCCCTGTGGTGGGGAAGGTGGTGGCGGTGGTGTAGGCTGCTGAGGGATGGGACGGGGTGTTAGTGGTGGAGGCTGTGGCAGGCGTGCAAGGATCTAGTCCATGTGAGCTGAATACCAGGCAAAAGGGTGACGCAGTGATCCGACGTTGGTGGGTGGCGGATAAGAGGAGGTGTCAGCGATCGGGGGGAGGGGCCATCGAGAGAGAGAGAGAGAGAGAGAGAGAGAGAGAGAGAGAGAGAGGTTTGAAATTGTGGATTTTCTCTCTCCCCGAGCTGCATATGAGTGGTATAGGCTGTGTCCGCATAAGTCATTCGGCCGAGTGACGGTAGTCACTTGAGCGAGTGACTCGCCCTAAGAGTTTGAACTTTAGCAGTTGGTGGAGGTTGCGACTTGGCCGAGTAGCTCTTGTTGCTCGAGCGAGTGACAAGTTCTACTCGACCGAGTGAGTAATTGAAACAGAGCATTGTTTTGGGGTGATTATGGCTCAGTCTACCACTCGGGCGAGTGAAAATTCCTGCTCGGCCGTGTGAACAGACTTCGTGCAACAATTTTTAGCACAATTTGGTATCAGATTCACTCGGGCGAATGGAAATTAAAATATAGAGAATAAATTTTCGAACCTTTCGTGTAAATGAGTCACTCGGGCGAGTGGCTCCTCTACTCGACCGAGCGACTGCTTCACTCGGCCGAGTAGGCTGTCTGCTTCAGCTTCCTCTCTCTGTTTTCCTGTTGCTGCTGTTTCTTCCTCTCCTCTTTGTTTCTCCCTTCCTTAGGCATTTAAGCACGTCCTTGAAGCTGATTCCAATTGTAGTGGCCATCCTCCATTGAATGGTTCCCTCGTTTCTTCTCCTTATGATGAAAAACATAGCCCAATGTCTAGATATTCCTAAGATTCTAGACTTGACTAAAAATTCTAAAACTAAAATGTAAAATCAGATTCAACTAAGGTAGAACCATTGGGTTGCCTCCCGATAAGCGCTAGTTTAAGGTTTAAGGCTCGACCCCTTAAGATTTGCAATTAGTGCTTAATATTCGGTGCATAGGAGATGCGCGTGTCAAACTTGCCAGGAAGGCCGCTAGGATTCACTTGTTGCTTTTCACTATCCTTCCTCGACTGCGCCTCATCAAAGGTAGTAGTGGGAGATGCCTCCCCCAAGCTTGGGCTCTTGGCGTCCTTCTTCTTGATCGGCGGTGAAGATTTATTCGCCAGTGGCGCTTCTTTCACGTGCTTCACCGTAGAGAGCTTGCAGACTTTATTCCATTCTGAGTAGGACAGTCCACTGAGGCGCTAGCGAGGAGATACATGGAGGTAAATTCTTTTACTCTCAGTTCTATTTCCTTTTCCTAGTTTAGATAGTGATGTAACGTGGATCATTCAGGAGATCGTACGACGTCACGGAGTCGCTGTGAGTATCGTGTCGGACAGAGACACGAGGTTCACATCTCAGTTCTGGCAGAGTTTACAGAAGAGTTTGGGTACGCGTCTGAGTTTCAGCACGGCGTACCATCCGCAGACAGATGGCCAGTCCGAGAGGACGATTCAGATCTTGGAGGACATGCTGAGGGCGTGCATGTTGGATTTCAAGGGTTCGTGGGAGGACCATCTACACCTGGTGGAGTTCTCTTACAATAACAGCTTCCAGGTGAGTATTGGCATAGCACCTTTCGCCGCGCTGTATGGAAGGAAATGTCGATCGCCATTGAGTTGGGATGACGTTGGTGATCGGGAGCTGTTGGGACCTGAGATGATTGTGGAGGCTGTGGATGTTGTCAGGAACATTCGGGAGAGGTTGAGAATTGCTCAGGACCGTTTTAAGCATTGGGAAGATGCTAAACGCCGTCCTTTGGAGTTTCAGCCTGGCGACCATGTGTTCTTGAAGATTTCCCTGAATCGTGGAGTGATTCGCTTTGGGAAGCGAGGGAAGTTGAGCCCGCGATACATTGGACCGTTTGACGTTCTGGAGAGAGTTGGCGAGGTAGCCTACCGCTTAGCCTTGCCGCCATCTTTGAAAGGATTTCACAATGTTTTCCATGTGTCGCAGCTTCGTCGATACATCAGCGATCCATCTCATGCTGTGGATTTCTCGGAGATTACCGTTCGCCCTGATATGATGTATGACCAGCAGCCAGTGCAGATTCTGGACAGGCGTCAGAAGTCGCTCCGGAACAAGGTTGTCAATCTTGTGAGGGTGATGTGGCGACACGGCTCACCAGTAGAGTCTACTTGGGAGAATGAGGATGAGATGCGAGAGCGCTACCCACTTTTGTTCCCGGACACGTGAGTGTTGGGAAATTTCGAGGACGGAATTTTTCTTAAGTTGGGGAGGATGTAACGACTGGTTTTTCATATATTTGGATTATCTATATTATATATATATGTTTTGGAGGATTTTCTCCTTATGTGTGGTTTTCGTCTCCGTAGCTTTTGTTTTCATTCGTTTCGTTGTGATTTTCTAGTCTCTTCCTTATATCGTTGATCTTGGAGTAAGTCACTCATGACGAACTTCAAATCGCTCATATTTT
This sequence comes from Scilla litardierei, assembly GCA_030789695.1. Taxonomy (NCBI): domain Eukaryota; kingdom Viridiplantae; phylum Streptophyta; class Magnoliopsida; order Asparagales; family Asparagaceae; genus Scilla; species Scilla litardierei. Next base: position 181,515,227 of record CM061133.1, on the reverse strand, counting down.
AGAGTTAGAGTGATTGTAGAAGCCATAGAAATCTTCCCGAAGCTTCGCGCTTCAATTCGGCACTTTTTGTGCACTTTATTTGGTTCAAGAAGGGGAACCAACCGACTAGATTGAGATCTAGTCGGTCGGTAACTCTTCTCAAACCGACTAGTTCATTAAATCAAAAATTCAGAAGTTAATGTTTACTCTTAGTCGGTCTAAGATCAACTACCGACCGACAAGATGTGAAACTAGTCGGTCAGAACTTGCTCTCAGACCGACTAGTTCCTTTGATAAATTTCACCTGAGTTACTGTTTATCGTTAGTCAGTCTAAGAACGTCTTTCGACCGACTAGGTTGCAAACTAGTCGGTCAGCCATTGTTCTTTAACCGACTAATTCATTGACCATTTTGTCGACCTGAGTTACTGTTTGGTGTTAGTCGGTCACAGTTAGTCTACCGACCGACTAGTTCTTGAACTAGTCGGTCAGCCAACCTTCTTTGACCGACTAATCTCTGTCGTAAACCTAGGGTTTGCCCAGCCGCCACACGAATCCTATTTAAACCCCCCAATCGTTTTTCTTTCTTCTTTCATTTCTTCTGAGCCTCCTTCTTCCCCAAATCATCATCCAACATTCTCTAGCCCTCCTCCTTCATCCCCGGAGCCCCTCTCACTTCCATTGCGCCGGCCATCACCTCTAGGCCGCCAGCCAATCCCCAAAACCCCCAAAAACCCCCAAAACCCCCAAAACCCCATTTTCTCCCGATTTCTCCATCCATTCCAGATCTGAACCGTAGTTTCCCGGATCGTTCTTCCGTCGCCGTGCTTGCTCGGCATCGTTCTTCCGCTAACGATTCGGTAATAACTCGATCCTATAATGTTCTCATAACCCGCTTTGTGATTTTTGTTAACCCCTAATAAAACTAGGTTGGATGTTGTTCTAATATTGTTTTGCCATGGCAGCGATCTCATCCCTGTAGTCTAACATTTTGTGAGACGAACCTTCGCGATCGTCATCCTCGGTGCTAGGCAAGTGAAACTTGCCTCTTAGGGTTTTAGGCCATGTCCTTAGGCCATTTACTTGTTTTAGCGTAAAAGAGACTAGGCAGTGAAAGGATAGCTGCCTAGACGCCCTTTGATCTAGCTTGACAACGAAGCTAGATCCGTCACCTTCATCATGCTTGTATGTCATGTTTAATTTCAATTAACGGTACGCGAATAACTGTTCATGTCATTGCATACTTGCTTGTTCATCGTGTTTGTGTAGCACACGCTACTTTAAAATGTAAGCTGCGTCGAGTAGGATTTTGACTCCTACATCGTGACTTGAGGCTAGGTGCACCCCTATGTCAAATACACTTCCTGGCTCGTGATCCAGAAGCGAGCATAGTGTGTTGCTAATCCCAATGCTCGATACACGTGGAGGGGTAGGGTTAAATGGTCGCTTGAACGTAGAAGTGAGCCCGTACAGCCACTTCAGCCAAAAGACAGAAACTCTGAGCACAAAGTGAAAATCGTGATAAGTGATTCGTGATAAGTGAAAATCGTGATAAGTGATTCGTGAATTAGTGATTTGGTAGCTTTTGCTACATCGTGCGGGCTTGACCCTTCTTGTCCTTTTTTAACTGTTGCATCATACTTAAATGTCATGTCATTGCATCCTACTTGAACAGTTAGGTTGTTAGTTTACTTTCAGTTTCCTTGCCCAAGTCTTTTAGACTTGCTGACATGTGCCCCTCTCTCTTTTGGGTGACACATGTTATATCCTGAGCCAGAGTTCGTTGGAGAGGACGTGGTGTTTGCTGACGCCGAGTCAGGACCCGCGTTTGCTGAGGAGGAGTACGTGGACACCGGGGACCAGTCCTAGTGTCTTCGTTGAGCTTTCCCTTTTATTTTAGACTGCTGTAGTTGTCGGTGCGCAGCACCAATACTTTGTTATGCTGTGGTTTTGTTGGCCATGTTTCGGGCCTTTAGACTCTTTCCTTTAGGCTGGTGGCTTTTCTGGATGTTGAACTTATTTTAATGTTGGACAATTCTGAGATTTGAGATTTTATTTCTGTCTCTCTTGTGTTATTATCTTTGTTCTGTTCGTGGTTACAGGGACCTGCATTTAATTTAGTGACGCTTATCAGGCGTGAAGCTTCACAGCTCCATGTTTGAGCGTGCCTTCTCACGTCTCGCCTCCATTTTAGGGAAGCGGGGCGTGACACATTTGGTCAATAAAGGGCAGTGGGTAATGGTCCTTCTGGGTGGCTTTATTCAATTTCCTGTAATCGATACACATCCGCCAACCCGTGACGGTCCGTGTGGATATAGATTCTCCCTTATTGTTTTTTATTACAGTCATTCCCCCCTTTTTAGGGACGACATGAACCGGGCTAACCCATCTGCTGTCGGAAATAGGATAGATGACATCGGCTTCAAGCAGTCTAGGGATCTCCTTTTTAACCACCTCTTTCATGTTAGGTTTTAACCTCCTTTGAGGTTCTATGGAGGTGGATTCAGTGTTTTGAAGATGGATCCTATGGGAGCACAGCCTAGGGCTAATCCCCTCGAGGTCAGAAATGCTATAGCCAAGGACATTCTTATGGCTCCTAAGGACATCTAATAGACTCTCAAGTTGATGGTGGTTAAGGTTAGCATTGACAATCACCAGATAGGTCAATTTATCCCCAAAAAATGCATATCTTAGGTTAGGAGGTAATTGTTTCAGTTCTACCTTAGGGGTGTTGTACCCCCTGCCTCCTTTTCCTGTGAAAGCATGGTGTCTTCGATTACATCTATGTTTACTTCCTCCTTAGAAGGTATGCTCTCGCATGCTGACTCAGAATCGCGGTTTGGTGAGGATGGTGCATCGGAGTAGGTGCAATATGACTCTGCTCTCAGGTCAATGGGACTACCAATCTCCTCTTGTTCATACCTGACATTAAAAGATAAGTCAGTGCATACATCGGTGTTGCAGAAGGGGTCGTCAAGTATATTTTCCTGAACATCGGTATGCCAAATAAACTCTTCACAAGCATCGATCTCTCCGGTGCATGCTTCGATGCCTTCCTTTATTTCAGGTCGAGGGATCTCGTCAACTTCAAAATGCAACTTATCATCCCTAATGTCGACTCTGATGTTGCCCTTGATCGTTCCTTCTGGGGAAATTTGATCAATGATGAAATTAGCAACCAATTGCTCAAGGGGGTCCTCCACGTTGATGGCCAAGGCCCCTGTGGACTGGACCTCATCCATAATTTCATCCAGAAGGGGTGCAAAGGTGTCATCATATTGCGGGCTAGAGTCTATTTTCATCATCGTGTCTCCCAGATAACCTGTTAAGAACCAATTGAAAAATCTGGAAGAACACGTCAATATGAGCGTCAAATAAAGATAAAAGAAAGATAAAAGATAAAAGGTGGCCAGGTGAGGAAAATAAAATACTGTCGCCTTCCCGACAACAGCGCCAAAAACTTGATCGCTCCCAGATATACACCCGGAAAACAATTGTAGTTTTACCGCAAGTGCACGATTAAGTGGTAAGCGGGTTATCGAATACGAGGATGGACTAATGACGGTACTCTATCTTAATCACTAAGCTATTGGTGGAAAGGTGATTTGGAAATGGTTTAAGAACGTTGGTGTCACCATCGTTCAATTATCAATTCAATTCAATATAATAAAAGTGTCTAGGGCTAGGGAATCCCCACTATGGATTGTCATGCATCCGTGTGAATCGCAAATCTCAATGCTACTAGACTTGGATTGAGGTGAACTAATCGTAACTAAATAGAGAACCAAGCTCACGCTATCGCGCTATTACATGTCTATAACGACCTAGATTAGAACCCACTCTCGTGCAAATCCTAATCTAAGCCACTAGCATTAAGATCGACATCATCATCCAATCACAACTCAAGCCTACTCTCGTGCAAACTTGAGTTAAGATCTAGACTGTGATAGATCGTATTTGTCCAATCTCTTGCAAACGAATATGGGTATAGACTTATAATTAGCTTTGGTCCAATCTCTAGTAAACCAAACCTAGTGAATCTCGATTATAAGTTTAAATCGAATATCTAGACCTTCCCATTGATCAGAGCCCAATATCTTGCAAACTCTAGATCAATAGAAATTCATAGCTATCCGTAATAAATCAATCACAAACTAACCTCCTAGCAATTCTAGCAACATATCGATTCATTCATCACAAATCTAACATTAGATCCATAGGGCTCATCCCTTGGCCCTAGAACAAGGGATCTACTCACAATTCATCGCAACAACAGCAAGATCAATGATAGAAAACATATTGCAATTTAGATCTAGAAGAAAACAATTCATAAAAGTGCAAATATTCAAAAGGATTAGACAAACCAGATCTGAGTTCTTCAATCTCCTTCAATACAAAGCTGAATTCAAATTAGAATTAATCTAAAAACTATTCTAAGGTGTGTCTCTCAAGCTGGAATAAAAACCAGGCTTAAATACATTCCCAAAACATCGAAATAAACCTGACAGAACTGCCCCTGCACAGCTCAAAACCCTAGTTTCTAACCCACGCTGGCGGCGCTACTCGGCCGAGTGGAAATCACGCTCGGCTGAGTGGAAATCACACTCGGCCGAGTGCCAGATCCGAATAAAAACAGAGAAATTGGAGGGTTTGGGCACTCTGGCACTTTGCATCACTTGGCCAAGTAGAGTTCATCACTCAGGCGAGTGGACTTCCTACTCGACCGAGTGGGTCTTCTGCTGCGCTCCCCGGAATTCTAGAGAGTCTGGCGTGTTTTCCTTCAGAAAATGTGACCTCACTTGGGCGAGTGGAGGTCTCTACTCGGCCGAGTGGAATTAACCACTCGGGCGAGTACATTGCGGCAGTAGGTCAGGAAGATGTCTTCGTATCAGTCGTACTCGACCGAGTATGCTGCTTCACTCAGGCGAGTGACTAGCGTGACTCGGTCGAGTGGCTTGTTTCTGGAATCCTTCCTTCTCCTCCTCGCCTCCTCATCGATTCTATTGATCTTTTTCTTCTCCCGCTCATCGTCCAGCGTCGTTAGCTCCTCAATAAGGCCATGAGCGATGCTCCGGCATGCGTGCAAATCCTTTAATCTAATTTATGCTCCCAATCGCTCCATATTTCTAGAAATCCGACAAAAACAAGAAATAATAAAAAGTAACGCAATATCATCAAATAATCGTGAAAAGGGCGATATGGGCGATCAAAATGGTATGCAAGTATGCAAAAAAGGTGAAAAATATGGACCTATCAGTTTGCCCTTGAGGAAATTTATCTCTATGTATGTATACAAATGTCTTGTTCAAAATGACAGTAAGCTGTTTGGTAAGAATTTACCTAAGTTAACAATAATGTAGTCTTTAATAGAACTTAGGTATAGTTCTGCGACTCAATGCGAGGTCAAATATGTATCAAGATGGAGATCTCGATCATGGAGAAGTGTTTGACCGATTGTAGCATATGTCTAAAAACGTTCGTGGTCGTAGATGTTTCGTGAAAAGGATATCGACACATCGGATACCCCAGTGTGTCTTTGTCTTCACCATGTAGTGGTTACGATGATCTCATGGTTGTTCGACTTGGCAAAGTCGGAGACGAGACAGAGGTGCTTATTGAAGATTGAGTTCACTGAACGACCCAATAAGAGTTATCATGTGGTTAATATTGACCAATCTGTCAATGATAACTCTTAGTGATGATAGGCATGTTGGTCTTTTGACTTGAGGTCATTGTACGAACCTGTGCATGAACTGTGTCACTTAGATCATTAATCTAGCCTCGGGAAAGCCACGTTGAAAGGCCTTTGGTTGGATGACACTTGAAACGTGCGAGGAGAGTAATGACCCAGAAAGGATTCGTCTCTCCTGTCAATGGGGAGTTAGTGTTGTAGTGTTAGTTCGAGTTTTAATGAAAACTCTAGCAAGAGTATGTTGGAAGAAGTCCAACATTATTTCACTAAAGATCGATGGAACCTAACCAAGTTCAAGCTAGTAGAGTTGACAGTTGATTATACCCTAGGCTTGACTATGTGGCATAGTTTTGACGAAGAGACTAAAACTGCGGTATTCATCATGGACACAGTTAGGGTGGTTCCGACAATACTCATGTCGATGAGTTAACCACATAAGTATGATACCAAAACAGGGACGACTCTTGCTGCTCGTGGTCACTGCCATCTGGGGTTTCGAGCCCCACCTACAGTAGGGTCAGGCTATAGGGTCTCACACAGAGTAAGACCTTCGTCAAAGCAATAGGTAGAAATTAGGGAGAAAATACATTTGATGCAAGAGACAGAAAACTGCAAAGAGTTTGCAGTTAGTTTCTAAACACAGGATAAATGATCCTGAGTGCAAGTGGGAGATGTTGAGGGACGTATGCCCTAAGTTCATTTGTATTTGATGCAAATGGATTTTTAACATTAGATGTGGGAATTTTACAAATGATGCAAAGGGAATTTAATGTGTCGTAAAATGTTTATGTATAATTTTAAAATAATAAACGCGTGGAAAGGGTTACCTGGATGACATGATCGTCCCGGTCTAAACACAGGTTCGTACAACGTTCAAAACAGACTCCAAATGAGGACAATAGAGCCAAAACAAACAAAAGGGCCCTTTATAGGGTATTGCGGGTCGGGCGCGCCCGACCCGAGGGGTAAACCCGTACCCGCGGGTGGGCACTGCACGGGCCCGCCCGGCAGGCACATGCAGCGCATGAGCCTGCTTGGGCGGGTGCTGCATACCCCGCTTGGGTGTGTGCGCTGCATGCACATCTTTTTGGTGGGGCCCAACTGCGGGGCCCCACCACTAGGAATTCATGTCCAGCCTTGATTTGGCAGCTGCGTTTGTTTAAACAGTAGTTTTTCCCATCTTTAAGGCGACGTTTGAGGGGTCAAATGACGTCGGAATGGAATACCATTGTTTCTTATGCATTCATCGTTCAACTCTCTTCGCAACGATGTGCGACATTGTTCTTGGAGCTCAACGATGAGGGAGGAAAAATTCACTAAAGATTGGCCTTTATGAAAGACAAACCTTAATTGATTTTTTTCACTCCAAATATTTAGTCCCACATCGGATATGATGAAAGTGGAGGGTTCAACCGTCTATATAAATAGGGGCCAACCCACCCCCCTTGAAACTCATACCAAGTCTCCAAATCCGAGAAGCTTCCAAAAGTTTTGAGCACACTCAGATTAAGACTTAAATTAATTATTCCATCTCTTCTTAATTCTTCCTTGCTCCTGATCGGGCTTTAGCAAAGATACGAAGGAGGTCGGATCGGTTCCGAAGTCTTGACGAAGTATCCACTCAAGGTGAAACTTTCTTCGGTGTGTGGTTGGCTCAGTGACAGGGTGTTGCTTGCCTCGGGATGCGGTGTACTTCGGAAAGCGGTTCGGCTGGGACGTGGTTCGGCTTAGGACACGGTTCGGCTTGGGAAAAGTGGCGTAGGGCCAAAGAAATGTTGCTTGAAACGACGCTTCGTATTCTGCGGAAACAAAGTGAAAGGTATGTAGTTTAAATTAAACACGCGTTTATAATTGCAAATATGTTAGCTATCTTAGGGGTTGGTCAGACCCAACCACAGGATAGTAGAGATCTTGGCTATGGTTGTTTCTTTAAGTTTAAACTTAAAATAGTTTTATGTTGATTTTTTCATTGCATAATTCGATCTCGTCATTCGTTCGACTTAGGTCGGACGTCAATTTGATTGTCCTAAAGACATAGAAAATCCTACAGTTTATTGGCGAGGGGCGATCCCTCAGATTTGGCAGACGACGAGGGTCGTTTGGTGGCGAGGGGCAAGGCCACTTCGACTTACGGCCGACGACGATTGAGGGTCATTTAGTGGTGAGGGGCGATCCCTCGGCTTACGGCTGATGATGAGGGTCATTCGGTAGAGAGGGGTGAGGCCCCTTCAACTTACGATCGATGATGATTGAGGGTCGATCAGTGGCGAGGGGCGATCCCTTGGCTTACGGCTGACGACGAGGGTCGTTCGGTAGTGAGGGGCGAGGCCCCTTCGACTTACTGTCGACGATGGTCGAGGGTTGTTCAGTGGCGAGGGGTAATCCCTTGGCTTACGGTTGACAATGAGGGTCGTTTGGTAGTGAGGGGTGAGGCCCCTTCGACTTACGACCGACGACAGTCGAGGGTTGTTCAGTAGCGAGGGTTGATCCCTTGGCTTACGATTGATGATGAGGGTCGTCCGACAGTGAGGGGTGAGGCCCCTTTGACTTACGACCAACGACAGTCGAGGGTCGTTCAGTGGCGAGGGATGATCCCTCGGCTTACGACTGACGACGAGGGTCGTTCGGTGGCGAGGGACGATGTCTCTTCGACTTACAGCCGACGATGATCATGAGTCATTAGATATATATGCAAAATGATTGACTTTGTATTTATCATAAATTGGCATAAAATAAAAACAAAGGTAAGTTTCGATCATCCAATGTATCTCCCTTTACTGGTACAATCATTGATAATACTTCTGCAAATGCTCAGCATTCCAAGGATGGGGTAGCTCCCTATCATCCAGTGTAGTGAGCCGATGGGTGGCCGGGCCGAGAACATCGATCACCTTGTAAGGGCCTTCTCACTTCACATCGAGCTTTCCTTGTTTGAGAATCTCGGGAGTGAAGGCAGCCTTACGTAACACTAAGTCGCTTATATGGAAGCTGTGCCCATATACTTTGGCGTTGAAATACCGAGCCATGCATCCCTTTTGTTCGATAAGGGTCGCCAATGCTTATTCGTGAGCTTGAGCTCGAGTCCCTCTGAGTTTCTTTCCTCATCATAGTATTGGAGGTGAAGTGATCGCTCGTTAACATCTACTGGGATGATAGCTTCACAACCATAAGCAAGCATGAATGGTGTTTCACCTGTCAAAGTTTTATGGGTCATTCTGTACGACCACAATATGCCGGGGATCTCTTCTGGCCATGTTCCCTCGAGCCCGACTATCCTCTTCTGTAAGGGTCCGAGGATGCATTTATTAGCAGTCTTCGCTAGTCCATTGGATTGGGGATGGGTGACAGAGGCGAAATGTAGTTTGATCTTCAACTCGGAGCATAAATCCTTGAAGCCAGCGCTATCAAATTGCATCATGTTGCCTGATATAATGGACTGAGGGATGCCAAACCGACATACAATGGATTTCCAGACGAAGCTTCTGACTTCTTTCCACGTAATTCGGGCTAGGTGTTCTGCCTCGATCCATTTAGTGAAGTAGTCGATCGCCACTATCAGGAATTTCCGTTGTCTACTTGCTTGCTTGAATGGACCAATGATGTCCAATCCCCACTTAGGGAAGGGTATTAGACAGATAATTGGATCAGATCAGTTGGAGGGGCTGAGCTGATCCTCGAGAACTTCTAGCAAGTCGGACACTTCTGCACATACTCGACCGCCTCCTTGAACATGGTCGGCCAGAAGTAACCTTTTCTTATGGCCATCAAGGCTATAGCTTTTCCTCCACAATGGTTCCCACAATCACCCTCGTGGATCTCCTGGATCACATAGAGTGCTTCCTACGGGATTAAATATTTGAGGTAGGGGAAGACGTCATACCTGGTTCATCGTCTTTTATACAATGAACCGTCTAGTAGAACAAATTGGTAGGCCTTTCGTTCTAGTTTTTGCGCCTCTACCGGGTTGGTCGGCTTCTCCTCTGTGGATAGATAGCAGATTATAGGATCTATCCAAGTGGCACCTTGGTCGATGATTAGCAGTTCCTGTTCCACTACGCTAGGGTGTGGTAAATATTGCACGTACACTGTTCGACCAAGTCCCGTGGGGGAGGATGACACGAGCTTCAAAAGGGCGTCGGCTCGGTGATTCTTTGACCTTGGTACATGGTGGATCTCCACTTGTCTGAACTTGGTGAGCTTTGCTTTAGCAACCTGCATGTAGCTTTGCATTGTGTCCTCGTGGGGCTCAAAACCTCCGTTCAATTGGTAGACGATAAAGATTGGAATCACAGAGTAGCTGGACCACCTTTGCTCCTAGGGCTCGAGCCAACCGGAGCCCGTTGATAGTAGCCTCATACTCTGCTCCATTATTCGTGGTTTGGAAACCGAAGTAGAGAGCATTCTCAAATATGTTGCCCGTATGTTTGGACAATTATTCTGGCCCCACTTTTGGTGTGAGTGGTAGACCGTATACTTTTACAATCCACGTTTCCTCTTCTTCAATCGTATCGGTTGATGAATTGAGACTTGTCAAGGGAAAAGATAAGGCATTGGGTTGTATGTTAGTAACATGTACCTCCCTTCATCAGGTAGGTTGTCTCATAGGTCAGCTCGACGATGAAGTCGGCCAGAGCTTGCCCTTTGATGGCAGTCATTGGCTTGTACTGGATGTCGAATTCACTCGCTCGACCCCCTACTTTGTCAATCTCCCTGACCGATCCAGCCTCTTTAGAGTATGCTCCAAGGGAGTGTTGGTGAAGACCAAGATGGTGTGTGCTTAGAAGTACGGTTATAGCCTCCTCATGGATTAGATCAGTGCAAACACCATCTATTCTATTCTTGAGTAATTTATTTCTACACCTAGGAGCACTTGGCTGTCGTAGTAGATAGGTCGTTGCACACCTGCGTCTTTCTTGACGAGTGTCGATCTTACGGTTTCCGTGGTAGCGGCCAATTAAATGATGAGTTGATCATCCTTTTCTGGCTTGATCAGGAGTGGTGGGATACGGAGATACTCCTTCAGTTTGGAGAAGGATTTCTTACAGTCTGTGTCCCACTCGATGACCTTCTTGCCATTTGCAGCAGATGATATCACCTTTCTCAGTACTTTGAAGAATGTCATAGATCTCTCGACCGATTTGGACAAGAATCGGCCTAAAGCTGCTATTCTCCCATTCAGTCTTTGAAGTTCTTTGATGGTTGAAGGTTCCTTCATCGCCACGATCACCACGATTTTATCGGGGTTAGCCTCGATCCCTCGGTTTGGATCGAACTCCAAAGGTACACTTGGCAGGGTTCAGCCAAAGGTTGTATCGTCGGATTTGTGCAACTATCTCTCGGAGATTTGCAATGTGATCCACCAGCCTTTTCGACTTGACCATCAGGTCATCAATGTAGACCTCCAAGTTTCGACCGATTTGATCCTCGAAGACTCCGTTCATTATACGTTGGTACGTGGCCCCTGCATTCATCAAACCAAATGACATTTTTGTATAACAGAAAATACCTCGATCGGTGATGAAAGAAGTCTTTTCTTTGTCTTTCGGTGCCATTTGGATCTGGCTGTAGCCTAAGAAAGCGTCCATGAAGCTAAGGAGTTCATAGTCCGAGGCATTGTCAACCAGATGTTCGATCCGGGGCATGGGTTAGATATCCTTCGGAGAAGCTTTGTTAAGATCGGTGAAGTCGATGCACATTCGCCATTTTCCAGTCGCCTTCTTCACCATCACAACATTCGAGAGCCAATCGAGGTATTTGACCTTTCGAATGAAGCCCGCCTCCAGAAGTCGGTTCACTTCCTCGATTGCGGCCTTCATCTTTTCGCCCCCATGTTCCTCTTCTTTTGCTTCATGGGTTTGGAAATCGGGTCAATGCTGGGCATATCCCTCGGGGACCAGGCAAAAATGTCTACATGCTCTCTCAAGAGAGCGATCAACTGCTCCCTTAGGTCGAAAGAGAGCATCGATCCGATGGAGACGGTCTTCCCTTCTTCTTCAGAGATCTTGATGCTCTCCGTCTCTTCGAATGCTGCGGGTTGTTGATCCTCGCCCTTAGGATTGACTGGATCTGTCTACCCCACCCTTCTCAAAGCGGTGGACAGAGTGTAACACGACCGTGCTTGCTTCTGATTTCCTCTCGCCTTCCCAACTCCTTCAGGAGTCTGGAATTTGATCATTTAATGGAAGGTTGAGACAACCACTTCTATAGCGTTGAGCAGCGGTCTGCCAATGATTCCGTTGTACGCCGAGTTGATCTTAACCACTATAAAGTTGGTCAGGCGAGTGATCTGCTGCGGTTATGCACCCAAGGTCACTGGTAGGGTGATGCCTACTACTGGAGCAGAGTGTCCAGTGAATCCTACAAGAGGTCCCAAAATAGGGTCTCAACTCCGTTGAGGACAACCTCATTCTCTCCAATGTGGCAAGGAAAGTCACATCGCACAAACTTCCCGTGTCGATAAGCAATATCTTCATGACGAACACATTGATGGTGGCTGTGATGATGAGGCGTCATCATATAGCAGTTCTACACCCTCTAGATCTTCATCCGAGAAGAATATAGGAGGTGTAGAGTCTCTGGGGTACTTTCTTCCCACTGTTATTGTCATCAACCTTCCGACGTAGGAACTTTGGAGTGAGGTTAATAGCTCCGGGTGCGGAGGACCTCCCATTATCATATTGAAGGAGTTGATGCTGTGAAGCACCAAGGAATCTCTGGAGGGTGTTAATGGGTGAGTCGACATGGTCGAGATGTTTTATTGACAGAGATGTCGACTCACTTTTCCCACAGACGACGCCAAACTGTTAAGGCCAAAAATGACCGAAACAGTTAAGATGCTGACGTGGATCCTTTCCTGCAGAGTCAGAGCCTCATCAACCGGTTGAGTGGGACTTTAGGTTGGAAGAACCAGGGTCATTGGTAGTAGGTGGTTGACTTGCAGTGCTCGATCGACCCTCGAACAGATCGTGCGTCGGTCGATCGAGGTTGAGAAGTTCAGAAGTGACCCTCGCGTAGGATCGAGACTCATTGATATGCACCACAAGGAAGCATCAGAGGGGTCAGATCTGGGTCCCGAATACCTCCAATGCTTAAGTTAGATTGGAACTTAAGAGATGTAGGGAGTTTGGAGCAACCGAGATCGACCCACGGAGGCCCATCTCAGATCTGGCATCGCCAGCCCGTTGATGAAAGAAATGTAAGGTGAAATAAGTAGAGTATGAGTATTAGATCTCGTACCTAGGGATTTGGAACCCGTTTATCGTTGTCTTATCAGGTATTTATAGGCGTTGGTCCGATGATTGCGAATAATCGCCCCTCATTGATTTGGGCAGGATTTTCTCCAGGATTGGAGATAACTACTGCCCATTTACTCGGTCTCAGTAAGTCCTCCCTGAGTATCAGTGGGAGCCTAACGATCGAGTGAGCCGTTTGCTTGACTGAGTATTACTCCCTCTTAATGACGGGTTACGGGTTGCAGGCTCTTAATGGGTCGCATATCTTGAAATCGTGTCGCGGTACGTACCCGTTCACCAACAATAGTAGAATCCATAGTTCCACATCTATATTCTCGAAACAGTTGAGCTAAAAATGAAAGAGTCAAAATCTGAAAATTATTTGATTTCTGTGTGATTTGATTGATAATTCTATTGCTTCATGGATGTCTAGTAATTCAAAAGAGATATGATAACCCCACGAGAAGCAAAGTATTGATGAATAGAACACTTGATACCGAGTCCATGTCTAAATTCTATGCTTTTTCCTTTTTTGTATATAGCCATAAATGATCTTTGATCATGCTTTGCATTCCATCGCATTTATGTGAGTTTGCAAAATTTCCAAAAACATAAAAAAATTAAAAATATCTAAATAAAAGGTCATTGGGGTTCCTTGTAACTCGATGCCCTAAGATTGTCTGATCTGGGATGCATAGACTGCTCGTTACACTCCATTGCATTTGCACAAGTTTGCGAGACAAGAAGCCCAAAAATAGCCAAAACTATAAAACACAAAAATTCCATATTTCTATCCCATTTTCTATATAGCACAAAGACATTGACAATGTTGATGGGTTCTAGGAGTCAGTAAAGATGCATAATGTGGTGATGCCTTACCTTAATTGAGTTTACTAACTCATTCCATGAAGCTTAACAAAACATCATGCATGCTAGAAACCGTTTTATCATGACACATTTATACTGCTTAGAGAATGAGTTGTAGACATTGGATTCGTCTATGTGAACTTAGTATATTTCATGATAACTATGATAGGATGCATCTCTACTCTCATTTTATTATTTATCGAGTTCATTACATTTATTGAAATCCACAATATGTTCATTTGATCGAGATTTAAGTATTTTGCGTGAATGTGCGTTCTAATCATATTGGTGTGTGTGTTCACGTATTCTTGTATCCATGAGTCCATATATTTACTGAATTTGAGAGTTAGCCCATTGATTCCATCACACTTCATCACCTTACCTTTCCATTGTTTTCCTCTCCCGGGTTGGCTTCTGACGAGTCTTCCTCGAGGACGAGTAAGAGGTAAGCTTGGGGAATTTTGATGTGTCATAATATTCCACATTTTATCTATATGTTTACACGTCAAGATGATTGCCTAAATCCATATTTTTATGCTTTTATGCTATTATATGGAACTCTTTGACTTTGAGAGCGTTTCTATGTATTTCAGGGAATTTGGAGCGTTTCGGAGCAAATTGGAGTCAAGGACATGATGATGATGTTGGAGCAGCAAGTATGCCCATGAAGACGAGCTAAAGCTGCTAGAGAAGAATACAAGAAGAAAAGAGTGATGAAAGAAAGAAGGAGAGCTGAACTGGGCTCAAATCCCATATTGCTCAGCCGAGCAACCATCACGCTCGGCCGAGCTGATGTCGCAAAAGAGAAGGCCAAAGAAAGCTTACAAGAAGCAGGTCGCTCAGCCGAACACCCATCTCGCTCGACCAAGTGACCCTCTACAGACGACCCCCAAGTTTTTCCTAGCACTCTCTGTTGAATTAGCTCGGCCGAGCGGCATCCCTTTCCCAGGTCAAAGAATTGAAGTCCCCAGAGGGTGCTTGGCCACCCTGCCCGACCAAGCGGCCCCCTTCTCCAGACCCACAAGTTGAAGCCCCAAAAGGAGCTCAGCCGAGCGCTAGGGCGCGCTTGGACGAACTGCCTCTTCTGCTAGACTCGAGGGCTAGAGCACGCTCGGCCAAGTGGTATAGGTCCTAGCACTCACAAGTCACGATCTGTTTGGGTTTTCTGGGCCTTTTTAGGGTTTTCTAGGGGCTATATATATGGAGAGAGGTAACTGTCATTAGGATCCATCTTCTGATCGGGAGAGCTCGTTTTGGGTTCTTGGAGACTATTTTCAGAGGTTAGGCTACACCATCGCCCCCCACTTTGGTGATTTTGTATCGGATCTATTACGAAGCTAAGTATTCCTCTTATTGAGTCGTCTTTATTACTCTTTATATATGCTTGTGATGTTGATTTCTATTGTTTTCATATCTTTTGCCATGATTGAGTAGATCCATTGCTAGGGTTAGGTTGAACCCTAGGATTCTAGGGATTGGATGTTAGGTTAACCTTAGTTGAATGAATATAGGGTTGCCCTATGGTAGTTTGAACAAGGATTTTGGGAGATTAGCCCTAGGATTGGAGGATTGCAAAAGTAGTTCCATGTACTAGGGAAAATCCCCACAAAACTGATTAGGGCTTAGCGGCCGCTTTATAGGGCCCGTGATCATGAGAGTGACTCGTGCGCTAGGGACGATTACTAATCCCCGATCTGCTAGTCAGTGACTACGAGAGTATCCCGACTGCTAGAACTAACTATAGTGTAGTATCCCAATCCATAGATCATGAGAGTGGATACAGATCTGTGATATGGGAACCCGTGTCAAGCGTAATGTACGTATCCATGTGTGAAGCTCATTGCAAAAGCGGATGAGCATATGGATACATTAGATGAGTAGGACAACGAAAGTTAAGTACTCGTTTCCATCTCCAGATGTGACACTCCAACTCTCATTCATCGTTCAACGAAAGGATCCTTAACCTGAGATCCAAGCCTAGAAGTCCTAACGAAGATCCCGACACCCAAGCGATCTTTCTCCCAATTGTTTTCTTGTGTGTATGTGTATTCTTTGGTTGTGTTTCGCTGATCGTTACACCCCTGCATTTCACTTCCATCGCCATTACGACCCCTTTCGTAATCCACCTCCACAATAAAAACCCGAAGCCTAACCAACCTTGGATCGATAGGTGGTATAGCACCGTCTCTCCATGTTCGGTACCTGCTCGTCGCTATACCATGCGCTTGCAGTAAAATGAGATCGTCCGAGGTTGAATTCCAGGCAGATCACAAGGTCACCAGTATTTAGGCCGATCGTCACAAGGATGTGGTGAATAACTGAACGTAGGCAAAAACATTCTCTGCTAGCTTCATGGATCGCCAAGAGTTTAGAGTGATTGAATAAGCTTGCTGTTGTGGTCTGCTTCACATATTTCGATGAGATGGTCATCCCACCGTAGGTGAACACGAACCCAGTTTGTGACTTTTCGGTGTGGGAATCGGATCTATAACCTGCATCTGCATAACCCATTAAAGTGGAGGATTCACCTTTCTGGTAATATACTCCCAGATCAATTGACCCTTGAAGGTAGCGCAAAAGCTGCTTAACTCTGGTCCAGTGGCGCTTTGTGAACGCTGCACTGTATCTGGTTAGTAGGTTTATTGCAAACGCTATATCAGGATGCATGTAGTTTGACAGATAAAGAAGTGCTCCGATGACACTTAGGTAAGGTACTTCAGGACCTAGTATTTCATCCACCTCTTCTAGCAGACGGAAGGGGTCTTTACGTAAATCCAAAGATCTGACGACCATTGGTGTACTCAACAGGTGACATTTGTCCTTATGGAAATTTTTTTAGGAATTTCTGTGTGTAAGTGGATTGATGTATCAGGATTCCACTGTTGAGGTGTTCTATCTGTAAGCCAAGATAGTAATTTGTTTTGCCCAGGTCTTTCATTTCAAAAGCTTTGTTAGGCTTTCAGATATCTCAGATATATCTTTAGGATATTCGATGAGGTTTAGATCGTCTATGTAGACGACTATTACAACAAATCTTGTTCTGTTTTCTCTTATGAAGATGCAAGGGCGAATTTTATTATTGGTGAATCCTCATTGTACAAGGAAATCATTGAGTCTATTATACCACATTCTCTCCGATTGGTTTATACCATATATTGATCTTTGTAGCTTAACAGAGTAGACCTCTCGAAGTCTATCTTTTATTTCTGTTGGCATTTTAAA
Source organism: Scilla litardierei (assembly GCA_030789695.1). Taxonomy (NCBI): domain Eukaryota; kingdom Viridiplantae; phylum Streptophyta; class Magnoliopsida; order Asparagales; family Asparagaceae; genus Scilla; species Scilla litardierei. The sequence continues at coordinate 181,498,236 of CM061133.1, read as the reverse complement.
ACTATCAAGAAGTTTCATATAGATAACTTTATCTATATTTTCATATAGGTATACAGTCACAACGTCCATGAGCTTCATATCTAGGCCTTCCTTAGCTGTTAAGCTTATGATAAATCGGAAGGTGATCGCATCCATAATCTGGGAATATGTTTCTTTATAATCTATCCTCGGTCGCTGGGAAAAACCCTGAGCTACAAGAAGTGCATTGTAGCGTACGATATGATTATTCTCATTTCTTTTCCTTACGAATACCCATTTGTATCCCACGGGTTTTACACCTTATGGTGTTGGAACTACAGGTCCAAATACTTTGTGTTTCAAGAGTGACTCCAGCTCTACTCCTATTGCATCGTTCCATTTTGGCCAATCATCTCTGTGTTTACATTCAGCTAAAGAGTGTGGATCGATAGCATCATCGCATTCAGTAACGTGAGTAGCAATATCGAATGCAAAGTCGTCGTCGTTAACAGTGCTTTTTCTGTCCAATACCTCTCCAGTAAATACATAGTTTAATGATAGTTCTCCTATATTTTCCTCTTCTGGGGAATGAAGGAGGGGAGAGGTAGTTGGGCTAAGCTCAGTATCATGTGGTGGTATCCTTATTTTCTCCAAGAGTTTTTCTCTTTCGAGGGAACTTATCCTTGGAGCCCGGTGGTCGTCCTTTCTTTAATTGGGGTACAACCACTTCTGCTGCATGTGGATTGCATCCATCTTTGGGCATGTCAATCCTAGTTGGTGTGTTAGCAGCAGGGACGTGTGATCTGACAATCATCTGGTTGTCGGTAAATTTGTCTGGTAGTAGGTGAATTGTGTTCTGTATGTGAAGGATCTTCAGGATCTCATCGTTACATTGATTAGTACGTGGATCAAAGTGAGACAAAGTCTTGGTGTCCCATGAAATGGTCTCTGAAGCTTCATGCTTCATAGAATTTAAGCCTAGTTTGAGAAAATTATTTTTGTCAAACGCACAGCCTTCAAGATGTGCCTTAAAAGTGTCTCCAATTAGGGGTTCCAAGTATCTAATTATCGAGGGTGAGTTAAACCCCACATAAATACCTAGACGACGCTGTGGACTCATTTTTGTCCTTTGTGGTGATACTATGGAGATGTAGACTATGCATCCAAATACCCTCAAGTGAGAGATATTTGGTGGTGCTTCATATGCAAGTTGCATTGGAGAATGTATTTGACCTCCAGATAGTCTTATCCTTACTAGCGATGCAGCAAGCAAAATTGGATGTCCCCATGCAGTCATAGGCAACTAAGATTGCATTAATAATGGACAAGCAATCCATTGGAGTTTCTTTATAAGACTCTGCCAACCCGTTTTGGGTGTGAACATGAGCTACATGATGTTCAACTTCAATGCCAGTCACTTGGTAGTAGTCTTGAAAGACTTATGATGTGAATTCCCCAGCATTATCCAGACAGATTTTCTTGATTTGGTTGTGTGGAAAATATGCCTGCAACTTAATTATTTGTGCCAAAAGCTTTGGAAAAGATAAGTTGCTGGTGGACAGTAAGCACACAAATGACCAGTTTGAAGATATGTATATCAATACCAAAATTACTGAAATGGGCCACTTGGGGGGTGAATAGGCCCACAAATGTCTCAATGTATTCTCTCCAGGAAGCTAGGAGACTCAAAGTCCACTTTAAGTCGGGATGGTCTCGTGATTAGTTTTTGTTTGTAACAAGGAGGACAAGGAAATTCACCCCTTTTAAGAATATTCAGATTCTTCAAATTGTGTCCATGGGATTGGAATATGATGCGGTGCATCTCCAGTGTGAACAAGTCTATTATGCCAAAGTAAGAACTCTGGTTGTTTTGTGCACTTATAGTGCTCAATTAGATTAGCTTCCATACCTCAAATGTTTGTATGATAGAGACTCGACGGGAGTCCCTTGTAACACTCAACGATGATTTTGACACCATCTTTTTGAGTCGTCACATACACGTATTCGTTATTATTGATATCAGCCGTTTCTAGGTTGTATTAGTTTAGGCGAATTTCCTTGAAACTTAATAGATTTCTATTCGAGGTTGGAGAGAATAGAGCATCTTTTAATATAATTTGTGTATTATTGGGGTGCAATATGTTTGCTTCCCTGACCTTTCTATTATATTCTATGGTCCAGAAATTGTATTAACAATGACATCGTAAATATTAATGCTTTGAAAAAATCTTTTGTCGCGAAGGATCATGTGCATAGATGCACTGTCCACTAGGCATTTATTGTCCATCTAAAGAAAAGAATGTAACAACATAAGGACAATAATAGTGTTCATTCTTGACAGTGTCTAAAGGAAAACAAGCTAGCAAAGAAGGTATAATGTAAAAAGAAATTATTTCTATTACATTTCTTGTGCTTAAATAGAAAAAAGAGGGCATCAATTTAGGAGGTCGTCATTCGTAAAGTCCTCGGCAGTGAACCGGGTTGGAGCCTGGACTTGATTCTCCACCAGATTTGTCTAAGTAATAGACTTCAGGTTTGTTAGATACAAATCTGGCAGGTGGCATGGAGTTCAACATATCCTAGACCAATGTCCAGTCATGCCACATCTGTGGCATTTGCCCTCCCAGTCTTTCTAGGGAGTAGATATATGTTTAGTATTTTTCCTCCTCCACGTAAATTTTTTCTTCCCCTCAATATTGTTGTGTTAGGGGGACCTCTGGCTTGCTTCTTCATTGATTTTCCCTTTGGGGGTTTACCCTTGTGCTTGTTCTTTTGCTTCTGGTAAGATACTCTGTGTGCCTCTGGAGAGAAGCAGTACTAGCAGGGTGTAGGTTATAAGTGGCTAGTAAGAGATCTATGCTCTGTCTGCCATTAGAAGGCTGGAGAGGAGCTCTAAGTATTTCGTGAATTTACATTTACTATATTGCTGCATGATGATGACATCCTTCTCATGGAAGGATGTGTAGGTTTTCTCCAACATGGGCATATCTGTGACTTCTTCACCACACAGCTTCAGGCGTGAGGTGATGCTAAACAACGCCGAGTTATACTTGGAAATGGACTTGAATTACTGAAGTCGGAGATTCTCCCATTCATAACGTATTCGATGAAGGATAACATCTTTTTGATGTATATACCGCTCCTCAAGTGCAGTCCATAACTCATATGAGTCTTCCACTGTCAAGTATTCAGCCTTCATGGTCTGATCTATGTGGCGTCTGTTATAGATGATGGATTTTGCCTTATCTATATCACTTACTTTGTCATCAGTAGTGATATCAAGACTCAGGCCCTGTGAGCGCAAGTGGAACTTTAAGTCCAGTTGCCAACTCAAGTAGTTTTTGCCAGTAGTACCCAGGACGTCAAAATCAACACTCACTATCTTGGCCATTTTATGTAAGCATGTAAATTAGCTAGAATTAAATATTTTTGAGATAAACATTTATGCAAACCATACATATTAGCTTGTTACGTGGATCGGCTAGTTACCATTATAAGATATAGTCCAAAGTCCATATACAGTCCCAAAAAGGATAACGAGAGAAGTACAACTTGGAAACCCTGTGGGCCCCATCTTCTAGCAAGTTGGTCTCCGTCTTCATGGGATGTGACTCTGGCCTTTGTTATTTACAAAATAATCCTCACTACATTTTCGCTCAAAAAGAAAATGCGGGGAAAAAAATAAAATGGTGACAAACTAGCCAATTCAAAACCACAATGAAGCGTGTAATATGCATCACAGATATTAAATATGCATCAGGCATTAAAATTTGTGTCACAGATATTAAATATGCTTCAAGCATCGATTTTACATCATAGATATAGAATGGACCAAAAGGAAAAAGGAACAATTAATTATGTGTCCCAAAGCCCAATACAAAAATTAGTAGGCCCAAGTTATCCTTGGCCATCCCAAAACCCTAATTAGGTTTTGCGTTAGTTTTCAAGTGATTAGCACGGCGGCGTCCGTCAGGTCTGCGGAGGGTGCACGAGGACACGGTGGCGGCCTTTAGGGCTGCAAAAAACCTCGGCTAGGGTTTTGGGCATGGGGGCACGGCCATAAGGGCTGCGGAGCCCCCGGCAGAACTTGCGCAGGGGGGCTGGGATGGGGGTGGTGTGGCCGTCGGGGCCGAGCCCCCCCTTTTCTGATGGGGTAGGGGGTGCTGAGGGGGGGTTGCCCTGTGATGAGTGTTTATTGTATATAGTTTTCCCTCTGTTTCATGCACGTTTTACATCGTTTTATTCTCTATTCCTCCTCGGTTTTCCCATTTTATCTCTTCTTTTGCTTTTGTGGACCCTCACGTGCTTTGTAGGAAATATGTGTCGATTAGGAACCATATGGCGAGATCTTAGCGTAAAGAGGTGAAAGGAGCGAAGCCACCCACATGGCCGCGTCAATTAGTGCGAAGGAGAGGATTTTGTGAAAGACAGCCACCCATGCAGCCGCGTCATCATATTTCACATGGCTGCGTCAAACTACATTTGAGATGATATCAACACTGCTATGTTGAAGACCACCAAACGGCGGCATCAGAAGAACTAAAAATTGAAGATCAGAAGCTTTCGCGGCCTGCGGGAACAAAAACGACGCGGCCGCGGTTTTTTGAAAGAAAAGCACATCGACGCGGCCGCTTAGCCATTTTTGACATGGTCGCGTCTCTAATGACGCGACTACTGATTAGGGTTCAATATTGTATATTTTACCCCTCATTAGATGGCATTTTATGCATAATTTGTATTCATTTTGGCTCCGATACGCGCATTTTGATGATATCACTTAATATTGGAGCTTACCGTTTTTATATGCTTAAAACATAATTTTTACAGCTTATTAGCATCTTCATCTTGGTCTTCTATTATTTTTCAGTTGAATTTCGTGAAGTCCCGATTCCAACGCATATTTTTCGAGAATTTTTGGAGGTCGGAGCAATTTACTACATTTTTTGGAAGACAATGTGACGGTGCTGAAAATTTCTGGGCTAGAAAGTCTGCTTTTTCCCTCTTGTGCAGAATTCTGCTATCATTGCAGTATATATTCCGACTTAATGATATTTTTCTGGTATTCTACACTTTGTTACGGTTCCATCGCCGCCTGGAACACGTCATTCTGAGGTCGGATGATTTTTCTAGAATTTTCGCAAGACAGGGTGGCGGTGCTGAAAATTTCTGCAGATTTGCCCCCTATTGTGAAGAAATCTGCTATCATTCCAGTATATATTTCGGCCTCCTGATATTTTTCAATGATAGTACACTTTGTTACGGTTCCATCGCCGCCTGGAATGCGTCATTCTGAGGTCGGATGATTTTTCTAGAATTTTTGCAAGACAAGGTGACGGTGCTGAAATTTCTGCAGATTTGGGCATTAGTTGCGGGTTTGGGCACGGATCCGACCCGTTTGGGCTGTTTTCAGACCCGAAATTCTGAGTCTATTTCTTGGGCTTCCCTCCCCTCTTTTTCCCTCATTCCTTCTTCCCCATTCTTCATCTTAGGGTTAGGGTTTTGGTGGAGCAACAAAGAAGCAAGGAGGAGCATTTGGATTGGGTTTTGTTCTTCATTGGAGATATTGGTGAACTCTTTCCCTCTCCTTGTGTATTTTGATTTAGTGAATTGTAATGATAATGGATGATGTTTTTAGAAGTAAAAATCTCTTTTTTCTTGTTATAATGAGCTACATCTTCTTCTTTTGTGGTTGTATGGTGATTTGTGTTTGCTTTGGCTTTGGTTTTCAATCTTGCATGTTTTAATGATTATGTGGTAGAATTGATGAGATATACTTTGAGTTAGGGACCCTAGTGGGTATCCCTAGAGTGGAGTTTGCCTAGTGGTACCACTCTTGCATGCTTGGTTGTTTATTATCTCAACTTTTCATACCCTACTTTCATTGCACACCAAGTGTTTGATAAAATGCCACATCCACCGATTGCTCATTCCATAGCCGGAAAGACAATTGAGTTATATTCGGATTGAACCCATATGCTTAGCAACCTCATTCCCACACACCACACAAGCTTCCTCGCCTATTTGCCTCTCCGATTCTCGAACCCTAGGATGTTGGTTTGGTAGATGGTTTCACACACATTTTCACACACTTCCACCCCGTTAGTGTAGTTGGTTGTTAACCGCCGTTACCCTTCCTACATCAATTGAATTTGTGATTGCAAAACGACTTGTCCCCGTGATCCGACCCGGTCTCACCGGATATAAATTTATTACTTGACGTCCTCCTACACTTGGGAGTAGCGCTCAAGCATCACATACTTGAGACGCGTTCAAGCAATTGGCGCCGTTGCCTGGGACAACGGTTTTTGCATTTACATTTTTGATTGATTTAGGAAATTTTGGCGTGATACATCCTACTATTAGTGTGAGTCTTTTCCGATTCTTTATTTTTCACTTTTTGACTTGAGATTTCTTTATTTTCACCTTTTGAGTCCTTTGCTATCTTTATTTTCATTTTCATTTATAAAAATTCAAAAAAAAAGTTATGGACTTTAACGGCATAAATTCTTTGTATGATGCACTTTCATTTTCTTTGCACAGGACCACTTCTTTGAAGCTCAAAATTTCCGGCTTTGCTCAAATTGACGGTGAATCCTTCTATCAAGCTTGGAGGAGGTTCATGGATTTATTAAGCGCCTGTCCACATCATGGATTCACGATAGACCTTCTTTTCCAGTTTTTCTACGAGGGGTTGAAGGAGGAGATGCAGGACTACATGGCGATGTTGGACGACGGGGCTCTATTTGACATGTCACCTGAGGATGCTTGGGAGTACTTGGAGTCCATGGAGGATATGGCACGACCATTGGATGGGACTTCAAGGAGTGATCCATTAGCACCAGATCACGATAGCATTGGAGCATCTCTTGACCAAGGAGAGCAAATCGTGGACGCACCCTTGCAACCCTTGGGCGAGGAACTTCAATTGCTTATTCAGACACATGAGGCTCAATCCCGATATTTTCTGGGGAGCATGGAGACTCGAAGCCAGTATATTCAGGAGATCATTTCCAGTCTCGTATTGCTTGCCTCTTGCTTGGGAGAAGGAGATTTGTGTGAAGATGGAGAGGGCGAGCGTGAAATTTTGGATGGAGTGGAGGAGGAGGCTAGTAGGGCCACGAGCTCATCGATCATTTTGGTGGAGTCCGAACCATGCTCTCCCCCAATCTTGTCCCAAAATCCATCATTCCTCTCCCCCGTGGACATGCATCATATGGAGATGGACGCAATCACTTTAAGGAGTTTTCGTCAACTTGATTTAAATTCTTTATCTTATGTTGACGACTATATTTGGATCACTTTTGTTGAAAGGCAACGGTGTCGGCTTTGGATTGACACACCCTCTTTCTCGCATGGCACTATTGGAAATTTTATGGAGGGAGCACTTGTTGGTGTGTTGCTAGGGTCCAAAGTGATTTGTGGAGGGAAGACGCTTGCGGAGGAGCGTAAAGATCTAATTGAGCAACTTTCCTCACCGTTATACATCCGAGATCCTCCTTTTGACCCAGGTGATCTCCTTCTAGTAGTATAGAAATTTAATTTAATGCACTTTCTATGCTTTTTTAGGATAGTTTTATTTCAATAAACCTCTACTTTTTCAACATTGAGGACAATAGTTGTCTTTAGTTGGGGGGAGAGTAGTAGGTGGTTTTAGGATGTTTAGTTAGTGTTTTCGGTTTAAATTTTTTTTTTTGTGTTTTTTTGTTTGGAGACATCCATTTTGACATCACCAATCATTTTGCAAGAATATCATTTACCCTCCTTGCTCTCTTGCTAGTTATTTGCTTAGTCCCTTGCATGTTTCATCTTCGTGCATGTTTTCGGATTCAAATCTTATGTTCAAACTCCTACATTGTGATTGGCATGCATTTTATTGCTTTTTCTTCATGAGATCAATTTTAATATGCTATTCATAAAACTAGTGCATAATTCGATGAATTTTGTCTTCGATGTGGTCTGGATTAGTTTTGTACAAACTTTGTGATGCACGAGTTGGATTAAGTCATTAGTGTAGATTGGTGTTCAATTTGATGGAATTCGGCCTTGGATATACACTTGGTTTATGCTTGAGGAGTGGTTGATTGGTGTGTTGGATCAAAAAAGGAAAAAAGAGAAAGAAAAGAAAAAGAAAAAGAAAAAGGAAAAAGAATAAGTGCATCGTTCTTCTAGTTTTGTCAAGTAGCCGGGTCCTCATGAAACATTGGGGATTCGTGTCGAAAGATAGGATTTAGGGGAGTGCACGAGAGAAAAATAAGTGAATCTTAGGTGATTCGAGTTACTAGGTCCGCGGGGTCCTTTTTGGCCTAATGCCCCAAAATCTTCTGATTTGGGAGTCATTGACCGAACCCTCATTACATGGGTCATTCTAAGTTTCACATTAAAAAAAACATGAATAAACATGATCCACATATCAAACTTCCATGAATTAAGAAAGCTAAGTGTTATTTATGGCCAAGTTCTTGAAGATTGTGATACTATGACATGCTTATGTTTTAATCTCAATGAATGCAAAATTTGCTTGTACTTTGTTGGTTTGAGCCATATTGGAGTTTTGGTCTTGGATTTGCTCTATTTTATGAGTTGGTATATTGGAATTGAGTTTATATTGAAAATTTTTCATGTGCCATGAATATTGTGCAGTTTGATGTGTGCTATATTGTGAATCCGAATATATCGCTTGTTTTGCTAGGGACTAGCAAAAAGCTAGTTAGGGGGTGTGATTAGGGTTCAATATTGTATATTTTACCCCTCATTAGATGGCATTTTATGCATAATTTGTATTCATTTTGGCTCCGATACGCGCATTTTGATGATATCACTTAATATTGGAGCTTACCGTTTTTATATGCTTAAAACATAATTTTTACAGCTTATTAGCATCTTCATCTTGGTCTTCTATTATTTTTCAGTTGAATTTCGTGAAGTCCCGATTCCAACGCATATTTTTCCAGAATTTTTGGAGGTCGGAGCAATTTACTATATTTTTTGGAAGACAATGTGACGGTGCTGAAAATTTCTGGGCTAGAAAGTCTGCTTTTCCCCTCTTGTGCAGAATTCTGCTATCATTGCAGTATATATTCCGACTTAATGATATTTTTCTGGTATTCTACACTTTGTTACGGCTCCATCGCCGCCTGGAACACGTCATTCTGAGGTCGGATGATTTTTCTAGAATTTTCTCAAGACAGGGTGGCGGTGCTGAAAATTTCTGCAGATTTGCCCCCTATTGTGAAGAAATCTGCTATCATTCCAGTATATATTTCGGCCTCCTGATATTTTTCAGTGATAGTACACTTTGTTACGGTTCCATCGCCGCCTGGAATGCGTCATTCTGAGGTCGGATGAGTTTTCTAGAATTTTTGCAAGACAAGGTGATGGTGCTGAAATTTCTGCAGATTTGGGCATTAGTTGCGGGTTTGGGCGCGGATCCGACCCGTTTGGGCTGTTTTCAGACCCGAAATTCTGAGTCTATTTCTTGGGCTTTCCTCCCCTCTTTTTCCCTCATTCCTTCTTCCCCATTCTTCATCTTAGGGTTAGGGTTTTGGTGGAGCAACAAAGAAGCAAGGAGGAGCATTTGGATTGGGTTTTGTTCTTCATTGGAGATATTGGTGAACTCTTTCCCTCTCCTTGTGTATTTTGATTTAGTGAATTGTAATGATAATGGATGATGTTTTTAGAAGTAAAAATCTCTTTTTTCTTGTTATAATGAGCTAGATCTTCTTCTTGTGTGGTTGTATGGTGATTTGTGTTTGCTTTGGCTTTGGTTTTCAATCTTGCATGTTTTAATGATTATGTGGTAGAATTGATGAGATATACTTTGAGTTAGGGACCCTAGTGGGTATCCCTAGAGTGGAGTTTGCCTAGTGGTACCACTCTTGCATGCTTGGTTGTTTATTATCTCAACTTTTCATACCCTACTTTCATTGCACACCAAGTGTTTGATAAAATGCCACATCCACCGATTGCTCATTCCATAGCCGGAAAGACAATTGAGTTATATTCGGATTGAACCCATATGCTTAGCAACCTCATTCCCACACACCACACAAGCTTCCTCGCCTATTTGCCTCTCCGATTCTCGAACCCTAGGATGTTGGTTTGGTAGATGGTTTCACACACATTTTCACACTTCCACCCCGTTAGTGTAGTTGGTTGTTAACCGCCGTTACCCTTCCTACATCAATTGAATTTGTGATTGCAAAACGACTTGTCCCCGTGATCCGACCCGGTCTCACCGGATATAAATTTATTACTTGACGTCATCCTACACTTGGGAGTAGCGCTCAAGCATCACATACTTGAGACGCGTTCAAGCAACTACGTCACCGAAGCCCCGTTCTCCAACTTGTGCAAGGGATCGACGCGACCGCATCGTTTCTAACGTGGTCGCATCAGCCGGTTTTTCAGTGGCGGCTAGGGCGAAATCTGGAGGCTATTTTAGTCTTTTGGGCGCGCGTATATAAGCGCCCCTTCATCCACTTGCGAGATGAATCTTCTTTTCAGCAATTTTTCTGTTATTTTCTAGATTTGAGGAAGTTTGTAAGAGTTCTAAACTCATTTATTTTGTTATCTTTGTTACTCTTATTGCTTATTAGTGCAATAGATTAGTTTTTCTAAATAGAAACTCTCTCTTTGTTATTATTGCTGTGTTTCATCGTCAACTGCTAATCTAATCTGAATCTATGGCTTTAGATGCATACCCTTTGCTAAGAATCTCTTTTATTGCGATGGGTAGTGAGTAGTTTTATTCTAGGGCAATGGGATGAACCCTATTGGATTAGGGTTATGGGTTGAACTAATTAATTGAATTGCCGGGTTAGTTGAGCTTAGGGATACATTGGGACGATTATTGTCGTCGTAGATTCTACCACATCCCTTCGGGGCGCTCGAATTGGTCGTTGACCAAAAGTCGGGACCATCCAGGGACCCGATCCCTACGACGTCTCATACTATCTGTGTGGCTAGAGAGAGTCGGGTATTGATTAGATCTCTCCCAATGTAGGTCTAATCCCCAAACGCCACTGTGGGCGGGAGGAAGATTGGAGATATTCGTCGAGTGTAATGTGCCCAACATACATTGCTGCATCGGAGACCACTAACATCGATGTAGGTTGGGTTTGTCTATCATTGCATCACGACAACGGGGGATATGACATGACATAAGGGAATCACCTATCGTGCATCATGACAGTGGGGGATAAGCAAATGCCCTTAGGTCACACGACCTCTCCCGAGTCCCAATAAACCCGACAACTGATTGATTACTAGTCTAACCATAACCTTAGTTCAATGGTAAAGATTCCCCACGCCCTAGAGCTTTTATCCCTTGATCCACACTCATTCTATCCTTCACCAACCAATCACCAACACTATTGCATAGCTTTCACTCAAAGACCCATAAACCGATACTCACTGACCGCCTCCTCGTGTTCGACCCATAATCGACTACATACGACCCGTATGCTGCAATTTTATTAGCATCGTCCCTTGGGATACGATCAGATTTTGGCACCGTTACCAGGGAGGCACGATTGATATTGGTTTAAGTCTTTATCGAGAGACTACTCGTTTCTTTTTTCTTTGTTTTTGTTCATATTTCGTCTTTCATCGCTTCTTGGTGCTTTTGACGTTTCTTTTTGGTGTAGTTATTTTTGCATGCTAAGAGATCTTAAGGCATAACGGATTTGCATCTACTAGACCCAGAGATTGAAGCCACCGTAAGAAGGCTTAACGTTGAAAGGAGGAGGAGACAAGCCCAAGAGACGATGGATGAAATACTCAACCCCAAGAATGGTCCCCCACCACCACCGCCACCGCAACCACTACCGACTAGATCGCTCCTGGATTATTCTGTGCCCCATAATAGATCAACATCTAGCATCTAAAGGCCGGCGTTGGAGCCAAATAACTTCGAGCTCAAACCATCTTTGGTTGAGTTCGTACAAAGGGACCAATTCTCAGGGGCCCCAATGGAGAATCTGAACGATCTTCTCAATACCTTCTTGGAGAAGATGGACACGCTGAAGATAAATGGCGTCACCAATGACGCCATCAGGCAAAGATTATTCCCTTTCTCACTTAGGGATAAAGCCAAAGATTAGCTTAGGAGTTATAGTCCCAACATGTTCACTACATGGGCCACCTTATCTCTTGCTTTTCTAACGAAGTACTTTCCTCCAGGAAAAACTGCTAAGCCGTGCAATGAGATCACTAATTTCAAGCAGTCGGAGCGAGAGTCTCTATATGAAGCTCGGGAGAGGTTTAAGGACCTCCAAAGAATATGTCACCACCACGACGTGCCAGACTTGTTGCTTATTCACGCCTTCTATAATGTGCTAACGTCGTCGGTGAGGATGTCTAACGATGCCACTGCTAATGGCGCTATAATGAGAAAAACCCCAGCTGAAGCAAAGAGATTGCTGGAAGCCGTAACAAAAAACAATAACTCCTGGAGCATGAGAGAAGAACCTCTGTGAGGGGAGGTAAATATGACGTTGACGAGATATCACTACTTTCAGCTAAGTTTGATTCATTAACTAAACATCTTTCTATCATTGGACTCGATGCTGCTAAACTGCCTACGGCGGCTAGGCAGTTTGTGAAGTTTGTGTGTGCAGGGGCACCAGAGCACTGAATGTTCTTCACCATGGTGGCGCCTTTGGATATGACCATTGAGCAAGAAAACACCCTTTACGAAAATAATCCGAGGCACCGAGCAACCCGCATTCCGGCACCTATAATCAGGTGTGGAAGAAATACCCCAATTTCTCTTACCGGACCCTGGGCTTACAAGCAGCCCCACCGTACCCTCAGCAGCCCCAAGAGTTTCAGCCTCCACCTCCTCAAGGACAATTCAGAATTTCAACCAGAGGCCTCCCACGAATGCACACCATGTTCAAAAGTCAAGCCTGGAGATGCTAATCGAGAGTCACATCATGACTCAAGGCCAAAGAAATGACTACTTTCAGAACTTAATCCAAAAGTTAATGATGACGCAACAACTTGCGTCTACCTCGCAGCAGCTGGCGAAGGGGCAGAAGTCCATGGAGACTACGATAGCACAGATAGTGCAACAGCTCTCCCAGCTCTCCAAGGCATAAGGGAAGTTGACGGGGCAAACATAGGAGAACCCCCAGGGGCATGTGAATATGATCACACTAAGAAGTGGGAAGAAATTTGAAGGTCCCACCTTGCCCATCGTGGAAAAGGAAGCCGAAGTGGAAGAAGAAGCTCACATTGAGCTTGAATCTGGGAATGACAAGGAAGTTGAGCGTGAGGTAGAGCCTCCATAATCTGGACCCTCCAAGGAGAAGCAAGTAGAGAAGGAGAAAGGGAAGCCTACTGACGAGCCTCCCAGGAGTACTTATGTGCCAAGGATTACATTCCCATCGAGATTGGCAAAGGCCAAGTTGGATGAGAAGTATGGGAAGTTCTTCGAGCTCCTGAAGCAGCTAAACATCTCTATTACCTTCCTTGGAGCAATTTCTGAAATTCCCAACTGTGCCAAATTCCTTAAGGAAATAATTACCAAGGGCGGTAGGAGGGAGAAGGTGGTGCTCTCTGCAGAGTGCAGCGCAATTATTCAGAGGAAGATGGTAGAAAAGCTGGAGGATCCCGGGAGCTTCTTCATCCCATGCGCTATAGGAGATTTGGATATTAAGAGCACACCATGCGACTTGGGGGAGCCTCAACTTGATACCAATTGGGATATGCGAGAAGCTGAATCATGGAGAGCTCCAATCCACAAATAGGTCGCTTCAGTTGGCGGATCATTCGGTGAGGTATCCCCTTGGAGTAATCGAGGATGTGCCAGTGAAGATTGGAAAGATATTGGTTCCATGCAACTTCGTCGTCATGGACATACCGGAAGATGCACACATCCTAATTATCATGGGTTGACCCTTTCTAGCCACGACATGGGTCCTTGTTAACGTGAAAGAAGGGAGACTCTCTCTCAATGTTGGAAGAGAGAAGGTCGAGTTCGACCTTAAGAAGTTGATAAGGAACTTCACGGAAGTCGGCCGTATGGACCAAGTGGATCTCCTTGAAGAAGCAATCAAGGAGACAAACTTGGAGGAGCTATTTTTGAGCGACAACGTGGAACCCCCATCAGGAGAGAGGCTAAGTTGAAGGAATTGATGACGGAGGAGGAGTAAGAGGAAGCCTCCAAGGGAAATCTCAAGGAGAAGCCACCATGATCACACTAACTAGACTCTGAGGAGATGAAGAACAAAGGAGGGAAACACCTAGAGCTGAACAAGGAGAAGAACCATGGAGACGATCAAATCCGGGACTTCTCCACCACCAAACCACCATGATGACATCAAGATAGGGAGTCGAGCTCATGACTTAAAACAAGCGCTTCTTGGGAGGCAACCCAAGTGTTTTAATTTAGATTTTTCATTTAAATTTTCCTCTTCATTTTAGACTAGGTTATTCTAGATTTTTGCTCTTCAATAAACCCCAAAAAACCCAAGAATTTAACCAAGTGTTTAATTGTAGGATGAAGGAGAAGAAGTATGGAGGAGAGGCATCCACATGGCCACGCCATTTAGACTCACACGTTTGCGTGGAAGACAAAAGGAGGAACAAAACGACGCGCCTATGTGAAGACGGCACGAACGGCCGCGTCAAGCTGGGTAAACCATTAACCCAAAAATTTTCATTCCACACAGCCACGTCATTTAGTCGACGCGGCCGCGTAACATACTGTAAGGTCGAGCACACACACACTTTCTCAGAAGGTTTTCACGACCGCGTCGTTTCATTCGACACGACCGCGAAAATCCTCATTTCTAACCAAATCTACACGGCCGTTTAAACCTTACCCAAACAGGCCGCGTAACTTACTGAAATTTGAGCCCAAATCCCAAATTTTCAGTGGATTTTTGCGACCGCGTCAGATTACCTGACACGGTCGTGTCGATCTCCCTTTCTGGATGAATTGACACGGCCATGTCAACCTAATCCACATGGCCACGAATCTTTCTGTAATCTAAGTCCCAAATTTGGCAAAATGCAATAGAACTTTCGCGATCGCGTCGTTCAAATGTTGCGACCACGTCAACCTCCATCTTCAGAATTGTTTCACGCAGCCGTTTCAATTTAATCATGTGACCCACGTCCTGTGCCTATATAAGGCTCCTAAACCCTCAAACGACACCAAAAAGTTGATCGTATCCCAAGGGACGATGCTAATAAAACCGCAGCGCATGACTCGTAAGTGACTACACACGACCCATGCGCTGTGGTTTTATTAGCATCGTCCATTGGGATAAGATTGTTGAAGGATGTATGCCCTCGGTTCATTTGTATTTGATGCAAATGGATTTTAATATTAAAGATGTGGATTATTGCATATGATGCAATAGAAAATAAAATATACATATTGTAAAATGTTTACAAATATTTTTTTATAAAGACATAGAAATGAAGAAGATTTTCTTGTGAAAGTCACGGAGAAAACCGTGCTCAAATCGGTGTCCAAACGGGCCCAGAAACACAGTTTAAAAGGGGTTTTAAACATAAGATTTAAAAGGGGCCTCATACCCATGCCCAAAATTGGGCATGGAGCCAGCGCAGGCCAAACTGGGCCTGGACGCCCAGACCTGCATGCCTAGACCCAACCTGGGCGCCAGGCCCAGGCCCGCGCGCTCGGGTGCCAGGCCCAGGCGCTAGGCCTGGGCACCCAGCACAGACTGACTGGGCCATGTCCAGCTAGAAAAGAATGCTGGTGGGCCCTATTGTGGGGCCCACAAGTTTGAGAAATGCTTAATACTTTTTGGCGGCTGGAATTTTCAGCAAAAATTGGGTTTTGCTAAACTTTGAGACTACGTTTGAGGGGTCAAACAAACTCGGAAATGAGCCCTGTTTATTTCTATGTGTTCACCGTTCAGTGCTCTTCGATTTGATATGTTGTATCAATTACGAAGCTCAACGGTGAGGGAGGAACAATTCGCTAAAGATTGCCTTTGTGAAAGGAAAACTTTAGTTAATTTTTCCCACTCCATATCTTTAGTCCCACATCGAATATGATGAGAAGGGGAGGCGTCGACCGCCTATATAAATAGGGGCCACCACTCTCCTTGAAAACTTGCACCAAGTCTCCAAATCCGAGAAGCTCCCAAAAGTTTGGAGCATGCTCGGATTAAGACTTAAAATTAATTATTTACTCTCTCCCAAAATTATTCCTTGCTCCTGATCGGGCTTTAGCAAAGCTACGAAGCAGCTCGGATCGGATCCGAAGTCTTAACGGAGGATCCACTCAAGGTGAAATCTTCTTCGGCACGTGGTTGGCTTGGGGACAAGGGTGTTGCTTGCCTTGGGACGCGGTGCGGTTCGGAAAGTGGTTCAGCTCAGGACGAGGAGCGGCTCAGGATGCGGTTCGGCTTGGGAGAAGCGGCACAGTGGGCCAAAGAAACGTTGCTGAAAAACGACGCCTCTTATTCTGCGAAAACGAAGTGAACTGTATGTAGTTTAAATTATTAACATGCATTTATAATTGCAAATAGGTTGATAGATCTATCCTTAGGGGTTGGTTGGACCCAACTCCGGGATAGTAGAGATCTTGGCTAGGGTTGTTTCTTTAGGGCTTAACTTGAAATTGTTTTAAGTTAATATTTTTTATGCTTATTTGATAACTTCGTCCGACCGACTTAGGTCAGACGTCGTATTTATGGCCTTATGGACCCAGAAAAACCCAACATTGGTATCGGAGCCAGTCTACCTGATCTATGGTCTTGCAATTTATAAATTGTATATGATACAGCATGATTCTCCATCAGATGGAGATTTTAATTTAAACTTAAAAATGTCGTTTATAAAGCAACGTTTTTTATTTTCGAAAATTGTTTTTGAAATTAGATTTAATTTTATTTTTAAATTAAATCTTTAAAATTATGTGATAATTTTTGTTGTAACTTAAAATTAGGCGATAAATTTTAGGTTGCATGTTAGTAAGAAATTTTTATGAGATAAATGTTAATTGCTTTGTTATGCCGTGCTAAATTGTTTAGTTAATGTTTTCAATTGTTATATTAGTAGATTTTGATTATGTGATAATTCATGAAAGATTATTAGGATAGCTATTAAAAACTTCCAGAAAAATTATGAGATATTTTTTGGACATGCTATGATTTAAAAATTGTTGCAACAAATTAAATTCCTGTTTAGGGTAGCCCTCTCTAAATCATTATTTTAATTTTTTTAATAATAATTTCGAACAAAAGGCTATGATTCAAAATTATTGCAACTTGAATTTTAAAATGCCTAATACATGATTAGGATAGCACCTTAAAAATCCTCATAGTTGATAAGGACATTAATAATAGGTATTAACCAATCCTAATAATTCCGAATTTTAGGATTCAACTAGTTGATAGGATTAACTAGTTTTAATGAAGCCATTTCTAATCGAACGAGACATATATGAATAATAAGCTTCCTTCAATGGACCATGGTCCGGTCTAGTGTGTTTTGACTAGTGTTGAAGATCACCCCAGCTTGACTTGAGATAGTGATCGTAGCCTAGTCAAATCCATGGCCGTGTTCCTCTGGACTGCAAGGATGCGAATTATGATTATGTGACATCGTCAATTATATCTAGTCAATTACGTTAAAAATCTTCTTCAAGATTAGCCGTAACCCTCCTTGTTTTAGAGCTTGGCAACTATAGATTCTTTATTATAGTTGTTGAGCACACTCAAGCTATGTCATAGATACTTTATGGAAACCAACTTCTCAATGCATGAGATGTAGTCTAGACTTACCCAAACCGTCGGGGCGTGCCCATACACCGAGCGCCGGCGTAAGTTAGGCTAGACACGAAAACAAGGGTTCGACTAGACTAGTCATTGTGATTTGGATGAGTACACTCATGATCATAACTGGCTAGGGGTAAAAATCCATAAGAGAATCATATATGATATGATTGATGAAGAGTCATCTACCAATCACAAAGTCAAGCAATTTGTTCAGCACACTCAAGGTTGTGAGGCTCGGTGTGGTTGGATCTCTTTCTTATTAAATTTAATTTTTAATTAAATTGTTCATTATTATGGCTAAAATGATCGCAAAAATAGTGGGAGGATTTAGTTAGATAAAATCCATTCTATCTATTTAAAATAGAACATATGCTAAACTAAGATAGTTCTATGTTTACCAATGGAATGAAAAAACATAATATTCTAAGAGAATTTGTTAACTGGTCAAAAGGTTAGTTAGAGGAATATCAGTGAACCTTCTAATTAATAGATTAAACTATGTTCTCATTGACATTAAAATGACCTTCTTAGAACAGGCTTAAGGACAATGATTTTCTTGAGCTCTGGGTCGAACAAAATAAATGCACACTATCCTGTCACTCGCCTCTATGAGAGACAGCTTGAACATACTGATGTTCAAAGCATGTTTCTCCATACGATTTGTTGAGCACACTCAAGATTGTATGGAAAACGGTTTCGATCCGCAGTTCGAAACTTCGATCAAATTGTTTGAATCGAAGATGAGTGCATGAACAATGCAAGACAATGAATCCCAACTGGATCTTGAGACGAGCAACTTGTTAAGCACACTCAAGGTTGCAAAGCTCAAGCGTTTGGATAGATGAGATGTTTGCATGACTGTTATTTGTGTTGAGACGAGTAATATCTAAATGAGATTTAGAAAAAGGAAGAAGGCATTAATGAAAGTCAATTGAGAAAGAAAGTTTTATATATCATTAGTAAAGGCAAAAGTAGGAGGAACTGAAAATGTGACATATTCGATGTCACTGCTTCAAGATAACCGTTATACAAAAGGGAATAGATTGTCGTATGTGTTGGAAAAGGAGCAATTGTTGTTTCTTGGACTATAGAGGACATCTAACATTTTTGGACAAATGTCGTCACCTTGCTTCTGAAGCAATGAGAAATTTGTATAACGATAATGTATTAAATGTTAATACACGAATATGCAAGTTATAGAAACTTTATCTATGGAAAAATAGACTAGGCCATACCGATGAGAACAAACTTGACAAGTCACATAAAGAGAGTTTTGATCTCTCGTATTATGAGTCGAAAGACAAATGTAAGTCTTGTCTCAAAGGTATAATTGCCTAACAACTTCTGTGTGACTGTGGAAGAATGAGTTGGAGAACTCACGGTCTTGTACATATGGATGTATTCAGACCTAAGTCTAAATTAGCCTAGATAAGTTATACTTATTTTATTACGACACGTGTTCTTGATGAAATACAAGTCTGATAAAATAGAGTACAGAGTGACAGAAGTATTTGGACTACTTAGATCAGATCGAAGAGTCGAATACTTAGCTAGATAAATCTTGTAAAAGTAAAAGAAAATGTGATTTTATCTCAGGTCAAGTCTCTTAACAGATCGGTGTGCTGGAGAGCACTTTGTTAGACATGGTATGATGCATGGCAAGCGGCTCTGAGTTATAATCCTCCCTCTAGGTTGAGTCCCAGATAGTAATGCCTAGGTTCTTGATAAGGTTCTAGGAGAAGCTTATCAATATGATATTCATTGAATCAATTGTTAGGAAGTTAAAGGATTACTCGAGTCTCGTGAGACGAGAAGTCGAGTAAGACATCATAGTTGATGATGCCCTAGACAACATCCAAGATACCATTCGAAGTAGGGACTCTGATTAATAACTTGATGCAACCTTAAAAAGGTCCGTGCACGTAAATAAAGTATGGACTTTAGTTTACGTGCCCAAAGAAAGTGTTTCTTATTGGCTGTAAGTGAATCTTCAAAGACATAATATTGGCGCTGAAAAAAAAATAGTGGAGTGCAACTTATGTTGGTATAGAACGGTTATCATTCTAACTCCTATAAACAGATTATGATGAAACTTTCTCGCCAGCAGATGTGTACAGATCTACTCGGACTAAACTCGATGCTAAATGCTCATGATGACCATTGTTTCAGAGTGTTTTCTCACTACTAGGCGTTGACCGTGGAGAACCCGGTCAACGTGGTCAAGGGACCCGCTTTGGGTCCCTCGGGGGCTTCGAATCGGTGGAGAAGGGGCGAGGGGAAGCCTCGGCCCTGGTTGAGACGCTCGGCCTCGGACAGACGTGCTCGGCCTCGGCTGGGAGGGGGACGAGGGGTAGCCTCAGTCGCCCGAGTAGATGCACGGCCGTCTGGTGGCGAGGGTGAGTCTCAGACCCGATTAGGACGCTCGGCCTCGGTAGGGCGTGCTCGGCCAAGGAAGGCTGAGGGTGAGGGGAAGCCTCACCGTCCGGTTGATCGAGTGGACGGAGAGGGGCGAGGGGTAGCCTCGGCCCGTTGGTCTGTTGTTCACCTGCGTAGACGAGAACGCTCGTCAGGGGGGCCGGACCTTGGTTCCGGCCAAATCCCCTCCGATGCATAAGTCAGATAGAGATCTGAGAAAGGAGGCCCGGCGGAGACGGTCCGACTCGTGAGGAGATCGTGACGGCGTCTCTCGGCGCGAGCGGGGGAGGAAGGAGATGAATTGGGGGAACGAGGTCGTTGATGGAGTACCTTCGGTTTTGTTACCTCAGATGCGGTCCCTTTCTTCGTCGTCTTCCTGACCTTTTTGTAGAGCTCCCAACGTGATTGGCTCTGGCCCACGTCCCACGCCCGCCATCGATCGTGCCCCATCCGTCCCCCCTCGCCGCCGCCCTCTCCGCCATGCCAGCACCTCCCCATTATCGCCATTTAGTGGTCGCGTGTCCGGGGGAGCGGTTTTCGCAGGAGTGGGCAAACGACCAACGGGTTATGGGGGCTGGGTCGGATCGACGTTTCGAGAAGGTCCCTTGTAGGGCCTTTGCCGAATGGGCTTTCAGGATGCAGGTGGGCTCTTGGGCTCGTGCTTTATGGGTCTCGGTCAAATAGGCGTAACAATTGCCCCCATCGGTCGGGTTGATCGGCCTCGGCCGGTTCGGCTCGGCCGATGTGACCTCTGCCGATTTTGACAGGTTCTCCAGTCGATGCCGACTCATTTATTAGTCGTCATCATGAGTTAGCCCGTTCGATGTTTTTAAGGCACGGGTTCCGAAGCGCCGTCGGCCTTCAGATGTTGCCACGTGTAGCGGCAAGCTTATCCCTGCCGCTCGCGGAGTCGTCTTAAGTGGAGAAGCCGAGGGATTCGTGGGCCGCCATCCCATCATCTTTCTTCTTTGCACTGATCCCCCTTCTGTCTGAGCTTTCCCCCATGTCGTCTTCCTCTGCTACGAGCTCGGTTCGGTCGGAGCGCGACGCGGCTCCGGGTCTGGCGGGTGGCACTCCTTCGGCGATCAGTCAGCACGGGGATGATCTTTCAGGGGTTCCTTCTGAGGTCATGGCGTGGCCTTCGTCGATCTGTGCCACCGCCATCGGGAGCATGCGCTCCTCCTACCTGCTCCCGCCCTACTCGGCTCGTGCCCCTGGGGCTGACGAGCGGATCTGCTCTCCTGGTCCCAATGAGGTCGGAATATATGAAAAGTGCTTCCACTTCGGGCTCCGTTTCCCGCTTCATCCTTTTATCGTTGAGTTCCTTCAGGCCCACAATGTGTGCTTGTGTCAATTCTGTCCCAACGCCGTCGGGATCCTCGTTGGGTTCGTTGTCGTCTGCATGCTGAAGGGTGTGGTGCCCTCTCTCCGCCTCTTTGCCCAGTTCTACCGCCTGAGCCTCCACCAATCGGGGGCGTGGATTTACATCAGCGCCTGCCCGAAGATGTCCCCGGTGCTGGGGTTGCCGAGTTCTCTGAAACGCTGGAAGGGGGAATACGTGTTCGTCACATTCCCCTCGAGCGTACACTTCCCGGCATGGTGGGTGGCGGCCGGTGCCGTTGTTCTCAATCTGGGTGAGCCGACGGTCGCTGAGCAGCAGACGGCGAGGGACATGTTGGCGATTCCTCCGAGGGAGCGCTCGATCGACTTCCTCTTTAGTGACTTTAATTTGCGTAAGACGGTGTGGCCCCTAGGTAAGCTGCTCCGTGTGTTCGCCCCTCGAGATCGTCCAGGTTCTGCTCTGTCTCTCATTTATCCTTTGAGTGCAGGTGGGTTCCCTCTCGGTCCTTCTCCCGCCAGCGCTCTCGTGCAGGCTTCAAACCCGGATCCGCGCAGAAGGGACCATGTGTTGGCGGTCCGGAAGAAGCAGCGGGTTGTGACCGTATCCGGAGGCTCGAAGCGAAAGAAGATGTCGTCTCCCTCTCTCCCCTTGCAGGGATCTCCCGAGAGGCTCCGTGGGGGGGTCGAGGGGGCCGACATTCAGCCGACTGCTGACCTACCTCATCCCGCTCCCGTTGAGGTTGCCTGGCCGTGGGCCGGCCCTTCACCTCTTCCGGACGGCTTTCTCCCTGATGCTTACAGTCGGTATCTGGGGGCGTTCCGCTCCGCTCCTGGCGAGTTCCCTTCGTCAGGGGAGGGTCTTCTTCGTCCACGCTTTCCAGTGGGTGAGAAGGAGTCGGTGTTCTCGAGCCGTGGAGCCGCCGCTCGAGTGGCCGAGAACTGTTGTCTCCCTCCCGACCAGGCGGTGTTGGACGGAGTCAGAGGTGATTGCTTGGCTACCTTCGTGATCCAGGCTGGTCAACAGGTAGTGCGTCTCTGCTTGTCCCCCCGTTCTCCAGCCGCTTTTGCCCTCTCACCTTCGTTGCTTTGGCACAGTTGTCCTCGGTGGGCCTCTCGATGAGGCGCCAATTCGCGGCTCTTCCCAAAGCCAAATCCGTGGCTGGGCTAGGCCCTGAGGTCCCTGGCGAGGAGGAGGAGGATGCTGGTCAGTTGGAGGAAGCGCGGGTCCAATCCCTGAACTCCCGCATAACTGAGTTGTCCTCTGCCCTGGAGGCGGCGGATCGCGAGAGAGCTGTGGCTCTGGCCGCGAAGTCCGAGGCCGAGACGCGGCTCGCCTCTCTTTTAAAAGACGTCGACGCGTCTGGAGGAGTCAAGCAGATCCCCGGCCCGGCTGCTGCCCCCGACGCCTCGGAGCTGTCCGATCGTCTGGATGCGGCGGAGGAGCAGGCGAGGGCCCTTGCTGCCCAACTAGGAGAGAAATCCCGGGAGATCGAGAAGGAGAAGGCGGAGCACCAACGCCAGGTAGAGACCTTAGAGGCCCAGCTGCGTGGGCTCGAGGAGGTGGATCCGGCCCGGATCGCTCAGGATGCCGTGGCGGAGTATGCCACCTCCTTTGTGGAGACCGCCTTGGCGACGTCGTACGAGAAGGGCTTCGCCCGGTGCCAGTCCGAGATCCAAAAGAAGTTCCCGCTCTCGGGGATTGACTTCGAGAAACTTCGGATGTACCCTGACGCCGAACAGAGCAAGGGTGGAGGCCCTAGTGAGCTGCCAGCTTGTGGCTCCACCGGTGCCCCCGGGGAAAAATGAGGGAGGGGAATGCCCCTCGACCTCTTCGCGTATCCCTCTGTATGCCTTTTCGCTTTATCTGGAAAGGAGTGAAATTAAAACAAATTTATTTCATAGGAAGTGATACATCTATTGAAAGTATTTGCGTAAATATTCCGCATTCCAAGTGTGAGTGAGAACTCTCCCTTCCATGTCGGCTAGTCGGTAGGCTGCGGGTTCGAGGACCTCGACGACTTTGTAGGGTCCCTCCCATCTAGCCGCGAGCTTCCCTTTGCGAGCGGTATCGGTGGTGAAGCCCGCTTTCCGGAGGACCAGGTCCCCGAGGTGGAAGCTTCTCCCTCGCACCCGAGCGTTGTAGTATCGGGCCACCTTCTGCTTTTGGCGGACGATGGTGGCCAGTGACTGTTCCCGTCGCTCGTCGAGGAGCTCCAGGCTGAGCCCTAGGCCCTGCGAGTTCCGGTCTTCGTCAAAGTATTTGAGGCGGAGAGATTCTTCCCCCAATTCGACTGGTACCACCGCCTCGGCCCCGTAGGTGAGCATGAAGGGGGTCTCGCCCGTAGCCTCCTTGTGGGTCGTCCGGTATGACCAGAGTATCCCGGGGAGCTCTTCCGACCAGTTCCCTTCGGCGTCCTTTACTTTCTTTCGGAGGGGCTCTATGATACACTTGTTGGCCGCCTCTGCCATCCCGTTGGTTTGGGGGTGTGCCACCGAGGCAAAGAGGAGCTTGATTCCCCATTCCTCGCAAAAATCTTTAAACCCTGCTGAATCAAACTGCTTCCCGTTGTCTGTGACGATGGCCCGTGGTACTCCGAATGGAGAGATGATGGAATTCCACACGAAGCTTTTCGCTTTCTTCCACGTGATGGTCGCCAACGGCTCAGCCTCGATCCACTTGGTGAAGTAGTCCACTGCCACGATCAGGTGCTTCCGCTGCCCTCGTCCTGGCTTGAACGGTCCGAGGATGTCGAGCCCCCAATTCGCAAAGGGGAGGGGGCTCACGATGGGGATGAGCTCTGACGGAGGAGTCGAGATGTGGTGGGCATACCTCTGGCATTCTTGGCATTTCTGCACGTAGCTTGTAGCATCTTTGGCCAAGGTCGGCCAGTAGTACCCCTGCCTTAAGATCTTCTGCGCGACTATCTTGCCCCCGTGGTGATTCCCGCAGATCCCGTCGTGAACCTCCTGTAGGACGTAGTCAGCTTCTTGCGGTCCGATGCACTTCAGGTACGGGAGGACGTCCGTCTTGGTCCAGCGTCTCCGGTAGAGCGTCCCCTCATGGATCACGTATCGGAGTGCTTTTCTCTCCAGGGTTCGGCGCTCATCCCCATCGGCCGGCACCTCTCCGTGGGTGAGGTATCCGATGATCGGGTCCATCCAGGTGGGCTCTTGGTCGATCGCCATCACCTCGTGCTCCATCGTGCTGGGGGACGGCAGGTTCTCTACGTAGATGGTTCGGCCCAGCTCCTTTGGCGAGGACGAGGCCAGTTTTGACAACGCATCGGCCCGCGCATTCTCTGATCGTGGGAGGTGTAAGACCTCCACGTCCTTGAATTTGGATATCGCCGCTCTGGCGACTGGGAGATATCTCTGCATCGCCTCCTCCCGTGCCTCGTAACTCCCTAAGAGTTGGTTGACAATGAGCTTCGAGTCGCTGAGGAGGCGGACGGACTCGGCCCCGAGCTCCAGGGCCAGCCTCAGGCCGTTGATCACAGCTTCGTATTCCGCCACGTTGTTTGTGGCCGGGAACTCGAACCGCAACGCGTATTCCGCGATGTTCCCCTCCGGAGATCGGATCGCAATCCCGGCTCCTCCTCCTGACTGCGTGGCCGACCCGTCCACATGAACTATCCACGCTCCTGGATCCTCTGGTTGAAAGTGGTCAGCCGAAAGAAAGGACAAGGGTTGAGCAGTTACCGTCCCCGGGCCTTCTCCCTCTGGGGGGCCATTTCCTTCCGTCGTGCATTCGGCGATGAAGTCGGCTAGGGCTTGTCCCTTGATGGCCGTGCGCGGTTTGAATCGGAGGTCGAACTCGCTCAGCTCCACTCCCCAGTTTAGCATCCTTCCCATTCGATCGAATCTCTTGAGGTTCTGTTCTAGCTGTGAGTCGGTCAGGATTAGTATGGTGTGGGCCTGGAAATAGGGTCGGAGCCTTCGCGCTGAGAGGACGAGGGCGTACGCCAGTTTCTCCATGGGCGAGTATCGCACCTCCGCCCCCTTCAAGATCCGGCTCGTGTAATATACCGGCCATTGCACCCCGCTGTCCTCCTGGATCAGCACCAAACTCACAGCTTCCTCTGCGCACGCCAGGTAAAGGCTCAGCGACTCCCCTTCCCGGGGTTTGGACAGGAGAGGGGGGCTGCGGAGATACTCTTTGAGGTCCCCGAACGCCCGGGAGCAGTCTTCGTCCCAGTGTATCGTCTTCCTATTGTTCGGAGGTTCCGCGATTGCTTTCCTCAGGACCTTGAAGAAGGGAAGCGATCTTTCCGCTGATTTGGAAAGGAATCGCCCCAGGGCTGCGATGCGCCCGTTCAACCTCTGTAGCTCCTTGATCGTCGTCGGCTCGCGCATGTTAACCAGCGCCTCGATCTTGTCGGGATTAGCTTCAATACCACGATTAGTTATCATAAATCCCAAGAATTTTCCAGATCTTACCCCGAACGTGCATTTTGCGGGGTTGAGCCGAATGTGGTGTCGCCGCAACCGCTCGAAGGTCTCCCGCAAGTCGGCGATGTGGTCTTCCGGTCGCCTTGACTTGACAAGCATGTCGTCGACGTAGACTTCTAGGTTCCTCCTGATCTGGGAGCTGAACACCTTGTTGACCATTCTCTGGTAGGTGGCCCCCGCGTTCTTCAAGCCAAAGGGCATCTTCTTGTAGCAGTAGGTTCCCCGGTCCGTCGTGAAGGCTGTCATCTCTTCGTCCCGGGGGTCCATCTGGACTTGATTGTACCCGGAGTAAGCGTCCATGAAGCTTAGCATCTCGTATCCCGAGGCGTTGTCCACCAGGTGGTCGATGCGCGGCAGGGGGTAGCTATCCTTGGGGCAGGCCTTGTTGAGGTCACTGAAGTCTACGCACATTCGCCACTTCCCGCTGGGTTTTTTGACCATCACCACGTTCGACAGCCACTCCGGGTACCAGACTTCTCGTATGAAGCCGGCATCGAGGAGACGCTCCACTTCCTCGGAGGCTGCCTTCATCTTCTCGCCGCCCAGGTTACGCTTCTTCTGCCTAACCGGTTTGAAGTTGGGGTCGGCGTTGATCTGGTGGACGATCACCTGGGGGTCCACGCCGGGCATGTCTTCAGGCGACCAGGCGAAGATGTCCAGGTTCGCCTCCAGGCACTCGATCAGCTGGTCCCTTAGGTCCGGGCTCAGCCCTCTCCCGATCGAGACGAACCGGCCTTCGATGTCCGTGACCGGGATTTGCTCCTGCTCCTCCGCGGGGGTGGGCCTAGGCCCACTCCTTAAGTCGAGCGCGGCCATCCGGTCAGCTAGACGATCCTCGGGACCTTCCTCCGCCAGTTGATAGCAGGTATTCGGTCTCCCCGCGTCGCCTTCGACTTGCCCCATCCCCCCCGGCGTTCGGAACTTAATGGTCCGATGGAGGGTCGAGACCATCGCGCCGACGGCGTTGAGTAGGGGTCGGCCGATGATCCCATTGTATTCCGACCCGATCCCCAACACGATGAATTCCACCGCTAGGGTCACAGAGTCTGGTGTGTTTCCGAGCATTACCGGGAGATGGATAGTGCCGATGATGGGGGTGGAGTGACCCGTGAATCCGACCACGGGACCCGAACGAGGTCGCAAGTCTCCTTTCTGCCGGCCCATCTTCTCCAGGGTTGACATAAATAGGACGTCACAGGAGCTGCCGGTGTCGACAAGCAGCCGTCGCACTAAGGTAGTGTCTATGACCACTGATACCACCAAAGCCACGTCCGAGCTGCGTGCCGTTACGTGCGCACTCGGTCTCCCAACCGGTGGGGAAGGGGAGGGCACCCCGGCCCTTTCCTCACGACTCTCCTCGCGTCGGTCCCGTGCCCATTCTTGGCAACGATGGCGGGGCCTGTCGCCCCGCGTCGGGGCCTCGCCCTTCTTTCGCCGAGAGGAGGGGGGCCGCGTCATCGCAGATGTGGTTTGTTTCTTCGTGGGACAGTTTTCGTTCCCACAGACGGCGCCAGATGTTTCAGAGTGTTTTCTCACTACTAGGCGTTGACCGTGGAGAACCCGGTCAACGTGGTCAAGGGACCCGCTTTGGGTCCCTCGGGGGCTTCGAATCGGTGGAGAAGGGGCGAGGGGAAGCCTCGGCCCTGGTTGAGACGCTCGGCCTCAGACAGACGCGCTCGGCCTCGGCTGGGAGGGGGACGAGGGGTAGCCTCAGTCGCCCGAGTAGATGCACGGCCGTCTGGTAGCGAGGGTGAGTCTCAGACCCGATTAGGACGCTCGGCCTCGGTAGGGCGTGCTCGGCCAAGGAAGGCTGAGGGTGAGGGGAAGCCTCACCGTCCGGTTGATCGAGTGGACGGAGAGGGGCGAGGGGTAGCCTCGGCCCGTTGGTCTGTTGTTCACCTGCGTAGACGAGAACGCTCGTCAGGGGGGCCGGACCTTGGTTCCGGCCAAATCCCCTCCGATGCCTAAGTCAGATAGAGATCTGAGAAAGGAGGCCCGGCGGAGACGGTCCGACTCGTGAGGAGATCGTGACGGCGTCTCTCGGCGCGAGCGGGGGAGGAAGGAGATGAATTGGGGGAACGAGGTCGTTGATGGAGTACCTTCGGTTTTGTTACCTCAGATGCGGTCCCTTTCTTCGTCGTCTTCCTGACCCTTTTGTAGAGCTCCCAACGTGATTGGCTCTGGCCCACGTCCCACGCCCGCCATCGATCGTGCCCCATCCGTCCCCCCTCGCCGCCGCCCTCTCCGCCATGCCAGCACCTCCCCATTATCGCCATTTAGTGGTCACGTGTCCGGGGGAGCGGTTTTCGCAGGAGTGGGCGAACGACCAACGGGTTATGGGGCTGGGTCGGATCGACGTTTCGAGAAGGTCCCTTGTAGGGCCTTTGCCGAATGGGCTTTCAGGATGCAGGTGGGCTCTTGGGCTCGTGCTTTATGGGTCTCGGTCAAATAGGCGTAACAACCATGAAAATTGAAGCATTCATCTATAGTCTGTTTTCTAAATATTATTTAGAAGAACGAACTTATATGTGACGACCTGTATCCATCAGTACGCGTGTATTTGTATTCTAAGTATTTTCATAAATTAAAAGTATTTTACAATGGTTAGTCAGGAGTTTAATATCAAAATGTGTTCTAATACATTTATAAAAAATATTTTGTAGTATCAATATAGTTTTAGCCTATTTTAGTGAGTACGAGTGCCATCCTAAACCTCTAAATAATTTATATAATTATTTAAACTTAATTATTACTGATATATATCAATTATTTTTTTATATAAATGTTATCAAAATGATTTCAAACTTCTACCATGTTATTCTAGGGTCATTTAGTGCTCCCCATTTTATTTTCATAATTTTTTGAATTTAAATCAATAGAGAACCTGCAAACCCTCATACTAAACTTTTTGGCCCAAAAATCGTATCTACGTAGCTCAAACTACAAAATAGATCTCATAGTCACGATCCTCGTGACAATACGAACCCGTGGCTATATTTTCGTAATTTTTCGGAGTCATATGTAATTTTTGGGTATTTTTACAGTTTTTCTCGCTAATCACCCTTACTAATCACTTTTTACTATCACTAATTACTATTTTCTTTAACCCTAATTACCCCCACCAACCCTAATCATGGCAGCCCATGTGCTACAGACAAAACTTTTGTAAAAGTAGTCAAAAGCTAACCTACTTAATTAATATGATTGACTAAGTATTAATTAGCTATTAGTTTTATATAATAAAATTTACTATTTAAAACGCACCTCTAATTACTTTTCTCCCTCACACAAAACACTCACCCAGGCTCCAAGAGCCCGAACTCAACCACCCCGAATCCCATGTTTCCGGTCACTCTCCCTCGTCGACCTCTGACGAACCCCCGCTCACCCGGGCCCGAACCCTCTCCTCCCTGAATCCTCCTCTCCACGGCGAGATCGCTACAGCTTCACGAACCCAACCACCCCGAGAGCTCCCCAGCGCCGATGCGGTTTCGACCGCCACCCACCTCGACGAGGAACCCAGCCTGCTCACCGACGACATCTGCCCCACAGCGCCCGTCTCACCGTCCCCCTCTTTACAGCATCGCCACCACGACCGCCGCTGCAACCCTACTCTTCCTACCGCAGTCCGTCGCCGCACTGCACCGCTCTCCTCCGTCGCTCGAAGCCTCCGCTGCCATCCAAAGCAGCCCCCGCTCCTTGCATGTCTCCAAAGCGCCCACCACCGCACCACCGCTGCTCGCCGCCCACTGACCCCGCCGCCGCCGCCTCGCCGTCCTCGTCGCACGTCGCCGCCCCCACCAATTGCCGACGGCGACGCCCCGATCTCCCCGCTGCATCACGTCGGATGTGAGAACGTGAAGTATGATAGTTTTAAAACAAAATACGTTGTTGAATACGTTTTTGAATACATATAGAAATACGTGTAGGATATTTTGATAGTAATAAATTCATTGTAAATCATACAGGCCTCAGAATATTACAAGACCAGGCCCAGAAAATCAGAAACGACGAAACGGACTAATTGGCACTGGTTTCATCACCAAAAGGCAAGTATATCTCTCACAGTCAATTTTCAAAGGCAAAACTTAAATAAGCTAAATTCCTTTTAAAATTTGTATCTTGAGATTTTCACGAACACTGACGTACAAGAAAAATATATGTTGTAGTACTAGTAAATACGATCATTTTGACCCCTTGTTGGAAGAATTCTGATGTACGGTTTGCTCTAAACAATTCTTTGAACATATGCCTTAAAAATGATTTCTTGATTTAAAAAATTGTTTTTGGCTGTTTAAAATTGCTTAAAAATTATTTAACAATCTTGAAAAATAGATACTAGCCTTAAAAATATTTTAAGCTAATTTAAACTCATTTGTTTAGTTAAAATCATTTCTTGCTCATTCTCTTATCTATTTAAATATTTTTACGTTTTCGTTTAATTGCTAAATTGAGTCGTGAAGTCGTAAACTTTTGTGAGACTATGTACGGACTATTGAAACATCGAGACTGAATTGATTGAATGGAAGATGGAACTTCAACAATAATTAATGGAAGATGGAACTTTAAATGAATGGAAGATGAAATTCAATATAAATAGATAGTACACATCCTCTTGTCCTGACACTTGACATGATCGTGGGATTGGGGTCTATGATCACAAGTGTTACAGAGTGACTGGATGCACTCATACTAAATTACCTCCAACACATTACAGAGGATAGATCCTTGACCGTCTCCATCTCGGGACGGTGGGTACCACCTCGGAGTTGCTCCCGTCGTAGGGCATATGTTGGTTATCTATCGTACTCTTGGACATGGACTTATCACTAGAATAGACTGGCTATTGAATATTGTTCTAACCTCTTTTTTTACAGGTTGCTGACAACATTACAGTTTCGTTATTAAATGTTAAATTGTTGCAGGTTGCTATAGTATTGCCAATTGCTATCAGATGATTAAATTGCTGCAGATTGCAAATTGATGCGAATGTTTAACTACTATAACTCTTTTAAAATTAAAATTATTGCTTGTTTTTAACTCTTTTAAAATTAAACTTATTGCTTGTCTTCAACTCTTTCCTATTAAACTTATTACTTATCTTTTTCAGCTTTGTTTAATTTAAAATGTCTAACGTTTTGGTTTTGAGATTATCTTGCCGAGTAAACCTCGCTGACTGACATTTCACTTTGTTGTTTTATGAAATGTCCGTCAGGTATCGATAGTGTGTTCATTGAAGACACTACAGCAGAAGTCAAGCAAGTGCTTGAAGAGCACGTGGAGTACCTACCCGCTGAAGATTAGACGATCACCTTCGCAACTGCTCCTTTATATTTAAAATAAAAGAAATTTGTGTACTTTGTTTGTATTGGCCATGCTAGGCCGTAGATGTATCTAAATTATTGTACGCTGGATATGTAATAATGTTGTTTGGACTGCTTCTTAAATTTGCATGTAAGGATATGCAATTTCTACACAGACGCTTAGTGTGTTTAAGCTAAGGAGGAAGAAAAGAAAAAGATTTTAAAAAGAAAAAGAAAAAAGATTACTCCTACTTGTTTTAAAGCACGTCACGGACCCACTCGCGTCCTCGCTCACGGTAGAATCGGAAGAGGAGCGTGATACGTTTTAGTCGTGGCGCATGCAGGTCTTGCTTTCGTAAAAACTTTAAGATCGGTTTAAACGACATTAATATCTAAGTGCACAATTAGATTAGATTTTTACCTAACTTACATTGCGGTTTGTTATGAAGTATGGCAGGTCGATCAGATACTCACGGTGTCACCAACAACGACATCTTAGGTATCGTAAAGGAAATACTAGAAATTCAACGCCAAATTCTCCACGAGGCTGTTGATAAACTCTGTGAAGCATCTTAAGGGAAGCATCCTATGAAACCACCGAGAGACACCCTCCAACCGATGAAGACTACATTCAAGAGGCCTGCATCTTCAGTCCACAACCGATCCCCGATGGTGTGCTTCCATTGCAACCGAAAGGGATATATCAAGAAGAACTGTCGCATGCTGCTGAATCAATGTTTGGCCTGTGGAGCATTTAAGCACTCTCTCAAGAACTTCCCCCGCCACATTAACAAGAAAGAGACTACGACAGCAGGAGTTTCTGGATCAGCACAGTGTAAGCTATCCCTAGCTCCACAACATCGAGTCTTTCATCAGACCAAGCTGAACCAGGCCAGGTGTCAAGCATCCATCACGTCAACCAGAGAAGCTAAGGCTGCAGAGCCAGTAATTACTGGTATTTCTGAACCTTTTCCCTTTGACACCCAATGCCTTTATTATCATTGCTAGAATACATTATCATACTATAAGTATTGTCTTTATAGCATACCCCTTCTCAATTTGGAAGTTTTACATCACTTCTTATCACAAAAGTCGCAACGGTCCATTTTCATTGGTCCTCATTATCTTCTTCGAACTCTTGAACCCTCAACTAGGAACTCGTGTTCCATTTTGATGAATCTTATTCTAGAACTTTTCTTTAATAACAACTAGAACGACCGTCTATTCATTGCATCACCATTCTTGTAATGGCCTTCCAATCGTCCTACTTATTCTGAAAATGCTTCCTAGTCGCGTTTAGTACATCTAAACTATGGATATACTTTTTTATAAGGAGGGTAGAATTCGAATTTTTCGATCATCCGAAGTTCGAGTTCGACAACAGAAGCATATCGAAGGACACTCAAAAGTATTGGAGGATGGCGCTAGATAATTTGAGACGAGTCAAACCACGACGTGCAAGTGTAGACTGTTACGTCTTCTTCATCTTTCTTGAGCTCTTATTTCTCTTCTACCCACTAGTTTCATCTTATACCCGATTTTCCCATGGTTTGAACCTTTTTCCTGCCTACCATCTCCCCCTATTTATTGTCTTTTTTCCGCTTCCTCTCCTCGAGCCCCGGTCCCGCCTAACCTAGCCTACCCTACCCTACCCTATCGAAGACTTCGGCGCCCCCTTTTTAAACCCCTCCTCTCTTCCATCACCAACCCATCCCGTGGCTTCCTCTTTGCCGAGACGACACCCACCCCCTCGTCGTGTCTCTCCCTTCGTGAGTCCAACCCCTCTCGCCTCAAGCTTCCTGGCCTCACTCAAAGCTCTGCCACGCCACCCGACGTCGTTGAGCAGTCGTAGTCACCGCACGACGTGGATCGACAACCGTCGATGGCCTTCCGACGTTCTGTTTTAGGATTTTTGGGTTTAGCGACGATCCTCCTCATCGCCACCCTCACTACCGCCGTGTGGTTAAGATCTTGGCAAGTCGCTATTCTTGGGCTTCTTTTGAGCTCATTACCCTGAATCTTGCCACTATTAGTGTGCCGCCTAGGCATCTTCGCAGGTCCACTCCTTCAAGTTTGCGTGATAGTGTGTTTTTGGATGTTGGCTTGTTTGGGATTGATGATGAGAGTCGTGGATATCAACAATTGGTGTTGCCAAGGAGTATCATTGTCGATGGGTATTGGCATGCTGTTAGCCTTAGGTGTTGAAGTTGGATGTCGATCTTGTGTTTGGATTTGGATAATGGTTTCGGTGTTGGATTGTTATTCGGCATTATGGGAGTTGATACAAGGAGTGGCAGGGCTGAGTATAGTGATAAGTATTGTCTTTAGTAGTTGGACTTGTACTTGTTTATTTGTGTTGTTTTGGACGATGACTTGTCTTTGGTACTTATGGGAGTTGATGTCATTTGTGCACGATTGGTTAAGGCATAACAACACGAATGCATATGGATGAGTCATTACGTCTTTGTATGCTATACTGATGACTTACTTGGTTAGGCCCCATTTGTCATCATTAGCCTAAGTTGAAATTTTAAACTTTATGATCTTCCTTTTGATATGGTTGAATAACTTGCTACTAGCTTATCACCTCATGTTCCTAGTTCGAACAGATGTTATCATAATAACTATCATTTTCATGTAACGCCATATTAACCTTGGCTACTTGAAAGGTCAAGATAATTATTATGATTATACTGGTCTCTGGACTAATTACGGAAGCTATGGTGATGTTAATAGTATATATTTATTAGTAATATCTCTTGTTTTCTTGATGCTATTATATCACATTATATTTCATGCTGTTAACACCTTGTTTTCATATGTCGTATCATTCATCGAGCATTCCATTTTATCATTTATTTGATTGAGCTTCTTAATAACAGTAATTATCTGTTCTTAGAGTTGCGAGAAATTTCGAGGACGAAATTTTTATAAGGTGGGTAGGATGTGACGACCAGTATCCATCAGTACGCGTATATTTGTATTCTACGTATTTTCATAAATTAAAAGTATTTTATAATGGTTGGTCAAGAGTTTAATATCAAAATGGTTTCTAAATCATTTATAAAATATATTTTGTAGTATCAAGTTATAGCCCATTTTAGTGAGTACGAGTGTCATCCTAAACCTCTAAATAATTTATATAATTATTTAAACTTAATTATTACTGATATAGCCGTATCAATTATTTTTCTATATAAACGTTATCAAAATGATTTCAAACTTCTACCATGTTATTCTAGGATCATTTAGTGCTTCCCATTTTATTTTCATAATTTTCTGAATTCAAATCAATAGAGAACCTGCAAGCCCGCATTCTAAAGAACCCGCAAGCCCGCATTCTAAACGTTTTGGCCCAAACCTCGTTTATTCGTAGCTCAAAATACAAAATAGATCTCGTAGCCATGATCCTCATGATGATACGAACTCGTGGCTATGTTTTCGTAATTTTTCGGAGTCGTATGTAATTTTTGGGTATTTTTACATTTTTCTCGCCAATCACCGTTACTAATCACTTTTTACTATCACTAATTACTATTTCCTTTAATCCTAATTACCCCCACCAACCCTAATCGCGGCAGAACATGTGCTACAGACAAAATTTTTGTAAAAGTAGTCAAAATTTTACCTACTTAATTAATATGATTGACTAAGTATTAATTAGCTATTAGTTTTATTTTAATAAAATTTACTATTTAAAACCAACCTCTAATTACTTTTCTCCCTCACACAAGACACTCACCCAGGCTCCAAGAGCCTGAACCCAACCATCCCGAATCCCATGTTTCCGATCACTCTCCCTTGTCGACCTCCGGCGAACCCCCGCTCACCCAGGCCCGAACCCTCTCCTCCCCGACTCCTCCTCTCCAAGGCGAGCTCGCCACAGTATCACGAACCCAACCACCCCGAGAGCTCCCCAGCGCCGACGTGGCTTCGAACGTCGAGGAACCCAGCCAGCTCACCGATGACGTCCACCCCAGCGCCCGCCTCGCCGTCCCCCTCTTTCTAGCAGCGCCACCACGACCGTCGCCGCAACCCCGCTCCGTCTACCACAGTCCATCGCCGCACTGCACCGCTCTCCTCCGTCGCTCGAAGCCTCCACCGTCGTCTGAAGCAGGACTCGCTCCTCGCGTGTCTCCGAAGCGCCCACCACTGCACCACCGCTGCTCGCTGCCCCTGACCCCGACACTGCCGCCTCGCCGTCCTCATCGCACATCGCTGCCCCGTCAGTCGCCGACGGCGACGCCTCGATCTCCCCGCTGCATCACGTCGAAGGTGAGAACGTGAAGTATGATCATTTTAAAACAAAATACGTTTTTAAATACATATTTGAATACATATAGAAATACGTATAGGATATTTTGATAGTAATAAATTCATAGTAAATCATACAGGCCTCAGAAAATTACAAGACCAAGTCCAGAAAATCAGAAACGACGAAACGGACGCATTCACACTGGTTTCATTGCCAAAAGGCAAGTATATCTCTCACAGTGAATTTTCAAAGGCAAAACTTAAATAAGCTAAATTCTTTTTAAAATTCGTATCTTGAGATTTTCACGAACACTGACGTACAAGAAAAATATATGTTGTAGTATTAGTAAATACGATCATTTTGACCCCTTGTTGGAAGAATTCTGACGTACGGTTTGCTCTAAACAATTCTTTGAACATATGTCTTAAAAATGATTTCTTGATTTAAAAATTGTTTTTGGCTCTTTTAAATTGTTTAAAATTGCTTA
Organism: Scilla litardierei; assembly: GCA_030789695.1. Classification (NCBI taxonomy): domain Eukaryota; kingdom Viridiplantae; phylum Streptophyta; class Magnoliopsida; order Asparagales; family Asparagaceae; genus Scilla; species Scilla litardierei. The sequence goes on along the minus strand of CM061133.1, from coordinate 181,462,266 downwards.
AAAATTATTTAACAATCTTGAAAAATGCTACTAGCCTTAGAAAAATATTTTAAGCTAATTTAAACTCATTTGCTTAGTTAAAATCATTTCTTGCTCATTGTCTTATCTATTTAAGTATTTTTTTTCGTTTCGTTTAATTGCTAAATTGAGTCGTGAGGTCGTAAACTTTTGTGAGACTATTGTACGGACTATTGAAACATCGAGACTGAATTGATTAAATGGAAGATAGAAATTCAACAATAATGAATGGAAGATGGAACTTTAAATGAATAGAAGATGAAATTCTATATAAATAGATAGTACACGTCCTCTTGACCTGACACTTGACTTGACCGTGGGATTGGGGTAGTCTATGATCACAAGTGTTACCGAGTGGCTGGATGTACTCATACTAAATTACCTCCAACACATTACAGAGGATATATCCTTGACCGTCGCCATATCGAGACGATGGGTACCGCCTCAGAGTTGCTCCCGTCGCAGGGCACATGTTGGTTATCTATCGTACTCTTGGACATGGACTTATCACTAGAATAGACTGGCTATTGAATATTTTCCTAACCTCTTTTTCTGTAGTTGCTGACAACATTACAATTTCGTTATTAAATGTTAAATTGTTGCAGGTTGCTATAGTATTGCCAATTGCTATCAGATGATTAAATTGCTGCAGATTGCAAATTGACGCGAAGTTTAACTACTATAACTCTTTTAAAATTAAACTTATTGCTTGTCTTTAACTCTTTTAAAATTAAACTTATTGCTTGTCTTAAACTCTTCCTATTAAACTTATTACTTATCTTTTTCAGCTTTGTTTAATTTAAAATGTCTAACGTTTTGGTTTTGAGATTATCTTGCCGAGTAAACCTCGCTGACGAACATTTCACTTTGTTGTTTTACGAAATGTTCGTCGGGTATCGATGGTGAGTTCACTAAAGACACTACAGCAGAAGTCGAGTCAGTTCTCGAAGAGCATGTGGAGTACCTACCCGCTGAAGATTAGATGATCACATTTGCAACTGCTCCTTTATATATACAATAAAAGAAATTTGTGTACTTTGTTTGTATTCGTCATGCTTGACCCAAGATGTATCTAAATTATTATACGCTGGATATGTAATAATGTTGTTTGGACTGCTTCTTAAATTTGCATGCAAGGATCTGCAATTTCTACACAGACGCTTAGTGTGTTTAAGCCAAGGAGGAAGAAAGGAAAAAGATTTTAAAAAGAAAAAGAAAAAAATACTCCTCCTTGTTTTAAGCACATCGCGGACCCAATCGCGTCCTTGCTCCTGGTAAAATGGGAATCGGGACGTGTTATATGAATCGGTCAAAGAGTTTTCAAGGTCAGTGGGAGTGAATAAAAGCATGCGAGACATCAAGGAGCCGGAACATATGTTTTAACAAAGTGGTCAAAGAGTTTGACATTTTATCAGAAATGATTATGCACCATATAAATGACTAGTAACTTATTTGGATTATTCTCGTAAGGTACGATGAGCTAGATGAGATCCAGGAAAGGCATTAATTATGGATTCCAAGAAGACCAAGGAAATTATTTGGATGAGATTCAAATGTTTGGTCTAACTTGAACATAGAAACCCCTTAAATCTATACAGTAGACAGTTTAGCATATTCACTCACGAAGGCTCTGCCACATAAAGTCTAGAGAGACTTATGTGTAAATGTGGTATGAGATACCGGGATAAATGGGTCTGAGTGCAAGTGAAAGATGTTGGAAGATAGGTATGCCCTCAAACTCGAGGCAGTTTATCTCTTTGTGTGTGTACAAACATCTTGTTCAAAATTACAGTAAGCTGTACGGTAAGAATTTATCTAAGTTAATCATAATGTAGTCGACATTAGAACTTTGGTAAAATCCTAATACTTAATGCGAGGTTAAACAAGAATCGAAATAAGGATCTCGATCATGGAGAATTGCTTATCTGTTAGTAGCATAAGTCTGAAAATGTTCGTGATCATAGATGTTTCGAGAAAAGGATATCGAAACACCTGATAGACCATTGTGTCTTTGTCTTCACCATGGAGTGGTGACGATGATATCGTGATCGTTCAACTTGGCGAAGTCAGAGACAAGACACATGTGCTCATTGGAGAATGAGTTCACTGAACGACCCAACGAGAGTTATCACATAGTTAACATAACTAATTTATCAGTGATAACTCTCTGTGATGATAGGCTAATTAGTCCTTAGACTTGAGGTCATTGTACGAACTTGTACGTGAACGGTGTCACTTAGATTTTTGACATAGCTTCGAGGCAAGGCCTATTGAAAGGTCTTTAATTGGGTGGCACTTGAAGTGTGCGAGGAGAGTAATGACCAAGAGAGAATTTGTCTCGCCCGTTATGGGGAGTTAGTGTCTCATGTATTGGTTCGGTGTTTAGTGAAAAACTTTGGCCAATGTATGTTGGAAAAAGTCCAACATTATTTGACTAAAGACCGATAGAAACTAATCAAGTTCAAGCTATTGGAGTTGACAGTTTGACCATACCTTAGGCTTGACTAGGTGACATAGTTTTGACGAGGGAACTAAAACTGCAGTATTCATCATGTACACAGTCAGGGTGGTCCCGACAATACTCATGTCAATGAGTTAACCACATAATTATGATACCGAAACAGGAACGTCACCTGCTGCTCATGGTCTCTGCCGTCTGGAGTTTCGAACCTCACCTGCAGTAGGGTCAGGCTATAGAATCTCACACAGAGTGAGACCTTCGTCAAGTAATAGGTAGAATTAATAGAGATGATACATATGATGTATGGGAATAAATTAAGTTGCAAAGAGTTTGCGATATAAGTTTAAAACATCAAACTGCAAAGAGTTTGCAGATAGCTTCTGTATTCGGGATAAATGATCCTGAGTGCAAGTGGGAGATGTTGGGGATATATGCCCTCAGTTCATTTGTATTTGATGCAAATAGATTTTAATATTAAAGATGTGGATTATTGTAGATGATGCAATAGAAAATAAAGTATATATATTGTAAAATGGTTACAAATATATTTTACAAAGACATAGAAATGAACAAGATTTTCTTGTGAAAGTCACGGAGAAAATCGCGCTCAAATCGGAGTCCAAACATGCCCAAAAACACAGAAAGGGGGTTTAAACATAAGATTTAAAAGGGGCCTCATACCTATGCCCAAAATTGGGCATGAGGCTAGCCCAGGCCAAACTGGGCCTGGGCGCCTAGACCTGCGCGCCTAGACCCGACCTAGGCACCAGGCCCAGGCGCTGGGCGCCCAGACCCAGCTCCGGCTGGGCGCCTAGACCCAGTCTGTGGCCTGGGCGTCCAGCCCAGACTGGTTGGGCCCTGCCCAGCTCGAAAAAATGCTGGTGGGCCCATTGTGGGGCCCACAGGTTTGATAAACCCTTAATTCTTTTTGGCGGCTGGAATTTTCAGCAAAAATTGGGTTTTGCTAAACTTTGAGACTATGTTTGAGGGGTCAAACAAAGTCGGAATTGAGCCATGTTTGTTTCTATGCATTCACCGTTCAGTGCTCTTCGATTTGATAGGTTGTATCAATTACGAAGCACAACGGTGAGGGAGGAACTATTCGCTAAAGATTGCCTTTGTGAAAGGCATACTTTAGTTAATTATTCCCACTCCATATCTTTAGTCCCACATCAGATATGATGAGAAGGGAAGCGGTCGGCCACTTATAAAAATAGGGGCCAACACTCTCCTTGAAAACTTGCACCAAGTCTCCAAATCCTAGAAGCTCCCAAAAGTTTGGAGCATTCTCGGATTAAGACTTAAAATTAATTATTCCATGTCTCCCAAAATTCTTCCTTGCTCCTGATCGAGCTTTAGCTAAGCTACGAAGCAGCTCAGATCGGATCCGAATTTTTGACGGAGGATCCACTCAAGGTGAAATCTTCTTCGGTAAGTGGTTGGCTCGGCGACAAGGGTGTTGCTCGTCTCAGGACACGGTGCGGTTCGGGAAGTGGTTCAACTCGGGATGAGGTGCGCTCGGGACGCGGTTCGGCTCGGGAGAAGCGGCGCGTTGGGCCAAAGAAACGTTGCTGAAAACGACGCTTCGTATTCTGCAGAAACGAAATGAAAGGTATATAGTTTAAATTATTAGCATGCATTTATAATTGCAAATAGGTTGATAGATCTATCCTTAGGGGTTGGTGGGACCCAACTCCGGGATAGTAGAGATCTTGGCTAGGGTTGTTCCTTTAGGGATTAACTTGAAATTGTTTTAAGTTAATATTTTCCGCTGCTTATTTGATAACTTCGTCCGACCGACTTAGGTCAGACATCGTATTGATGGCCCTAAGGACCCAGAAAAACCCAGATGTTAAAAAAACTGGAATTCAACAACGATCACTCTGCCGTGAGGGTCGATAGCCCCCTCTCTGACAGGGCGGAGGACGTGGGGCAGGGGGTTGGGGGTGGCCCGGCCGTCAGGGTCGGGAGCCCCACGTTCTGATGGAGCAGGGGGCACCAGCGGGCCCTTCGGTGCACCAGGGGGCCCTTCGGTGCACCAGGGGGCCCTTCAGATCAATTTGTTTTTACGATAAAATTTGTTTTTATCGTAAAAACATCGATTTTTTATCCATATAATTGTAGATCTAAACATATTCTTTTAAGACAGAAAGGTTAAGATCTAGTTTTGATTGATTACCTCTATATCTGTCCTCCAGATCTATCTAGGGTTGAGATGCCTACAAAAATCTGACGAATCGTTCTTCGTCCGCCAAAGATTGCCGCAATTTTTCTCAGTTAGTTGGAGCGTGCTGATAATGTGTTGGAAGGATGGCGGCAATGGAGCCCATAGCCTTATGTTTATAGTGTTAGAGATACATGTTGGCGGATACCTAACCCTACATGGGTCTCATATGGACCTACAAAAGCCCATCCATAACAATTTTTAATTTCTTTGAGATAAACATGTATATTTTTAATGAGATAAATGGAAATCAGGTGGCCAAAAAGGAGATCCACTCCTTGCCCACCAGATTCCCATTTATCTAATTTTTATTTATGTATTACCTAAACAAGTATGCTCCGTTTTATTTACCAAAATGTCTCCTGTTTTGGCCATGGTAGCGCCACGTAGGTATCTACCGGATGCGCAATGCCTGTATTTTTCTGTGGTTTGGAATTGCCAACCTGCGCGACAAAAATAACAATTCATACCTGCCTTAAAGTTTGCTAACCAATCAAAATACGCCCCGGTTGCTAACCATTGGCACCTAATATTTACTAGTGGAACCTAACTGGCAGATTGTAGCACCTTGATATGACTTGCTTTTGCGCAAGTCATGTGTCTCTAATGTGAAGCGGTTGTGACTTGGATTCTACCTGTTGTTGCAAATGTCCTTTTGAGTGATCAAAGTGTTGCCTTGGTGTACCATTGGTTACGACTTGTAGAGAGCATGCCATGAATTGTTACTGCAGTAAGCACCAGGGGACTAACAGCTTCTTGTGCCTTTTTTTTTTTGCGTAAATGCTTGAGGAAGATAAAACGTCGGGAGTTGCAAACCTTGACAGCTAATATTTACGGGAGTTGCTACGCGCACACACCGTTTTGTTTTGTGCACGACTGGTCAAAGTTTTACTCCGCGCATGCACGAATTAAATATTATTGTTTCGGTGTGTTTTCTCATCACGGGTTGATAGTCTGGAGGTCCGGATGTTGTCGCTGTCACGTGAGACGGAGATGACCGCTGGGATTGATCGGCGGCGCGTTCACTCGAGCAGGAAGGCGCTGATCTGTGCTTCGGTGTGCCGAGTGGTATCCTCGGCGGGACGACAATCTCTGGGATCAGTCGAACGAACGGGCTCTGGCACGAGGGCGTTCGGATTCGAGCGATGGGTCGCCGAAGGGAAACTTCGGCGGTGATGATGTCTCCTTATATCTGCAAGATGAAGAACTCGTCGGGGGGGGGGGGGGGGGGGGGGGGGGGGGGGGGGTGGTCGGACCTTGGTTCCGACCGGGTCCCCTCCGATGCCAAAGTCAGATTTAGTCTGAAAGATGCTCGGTGGGATCGAGCTTGGTTCACGGAGAAACCAAGCGCGAATCCTCGAGCCGAGCTATGGAGGAGAAACCTTTAATGTGGAAGAAGGTGTGTGGGTTTGTATGTGATACCTCCATTGTAGATCTCGGAGATCCGTCCATTGAGATGATGCATCTCCCCCTTTCATATAGGCGAGTCATCCTTCAGGTGTAATGGGCCATAATTGCCGTCAGTGACGGAGACGTGCTAAGCGGGGAATGTTGACCCCAATAATTGCCACGTTTTATGGAGGGATGAATGACATGAAGGTGGAGTGATGTCCATGAAGGTGGAGTGATGGCATTGAGTGGTTGCCATAATTGGCGAGTGCTCCCTTGGTTTGGAAGCGATTTCATCCACTACGAATAGTGGGCATTCTTTTGGGCCTTCGTCTTTGGTGGAGAAGCGCGACCCGCCCATAAGGTCCTTGGACCGGAGCCCAAAGCTATAGTGGGTTGGTTGACTGGTCGTGGTTGACCTGATTTCTTTGGGCCCGTTCAAAATGGTTGTATCAATTGCCTCGATCTTCCGAGCTCTACCGTTGTTGAAGTTGAGGTCGGGAGATGTAGTATAAGGGGGGAGAAGTGGCTCCTTTTGTAAAGTTGGTCTGTCTTGCAAAGTTAGTTAGAGCCAACAATTAGTTAGTCCGAGATTCGTTTGGTGGAAAGGGGAGTGGCCCCTCGACTTACGGTCGACGAACGAGTGGGTCGGCCAGCTGGGCGAGTGGCCCTCAGCCTTACGACCGATCTGTTCATTCGGTGGCGAGGGGAGTACCTATCGAATTACGGCCAACGAAGGAGTGGGTTGGCCAGCTGGGTGAGTGGCCCTCAGCCTTTCGATCGATCTGTTCGTTCGGTGGCGAGGGGAGTGCCTCTCGACTTACGGTCGACGAATGAGTGGGTCGGCCAGCTGTGGGAGTGGCCCTCAGCCTTACGACCGATCTGCTCGTTCGGTGGCAATGAGAGTTTTCCCTTCAACTTAGGCCGACGAAGGAGTGGGTCAGCCAGCTGGGGGAGTGGCCCCAGCCTTACGACCGATCCGTTCGTTCGGTGGCAAGGGGAGTTGCCCCTCAACTTGTTGGAATTTCATAATTCCATATCTCTATTCCATATGGTTTTGATGTGACAAATTTCATATTATTATTATTATTACTAACTCTTTCTGTGCAGATATCCCACTACTCAAAATTTGCGCTTTGGACATCACAAATTGCTGTCTGCGCAAAGTCTTCTCAAATACAGATGTAGTCTTATCTACAGATTTTATGTAAACGATGTAATTTTTGTTTCATATGGTTTTAAACCTTATGATGACTTATCTTAGATGCCTAGGGTCTCTCCTATTATTTATCTGCAATCTAGGCTTTTCAGAATCTCAAAACTCCCCTTTAAAAAATTAGCCGACCAGGTAAATTTTGCTAGCAGGCTAATTTTTCCTTTTTGATTCTGACCATTAAATTTTGTGGGTAATTTCCTTTCATATCAGATTCACGTCTGTAAATTTTAACGGTCAAATTTTGTCATTTGCAAATTAGCCGACCAACACATTTTGCTGGCAGGCTAATGCCGTTTTGGCAGTTTTTCAGAACTGTTTTTTCTATCCGTTTGGGGAAGTTTATAGCTGTTGGGATTCAGTTTTTATAATTTTCCTTCAATCCTATAAATAGATGAGTACCCCACTTTACTTTCATTCATCTCTTTTACAACTTCTCTCTCTAGGAATTAATTTCTATCATCTTCAAGAGAGAAATTCTGCCCTTGTTTTCAGTTTGAAGAAATAAATTCTGATATTTTTTTCTTCATTTGAAAACTGAAACTTTCAAGATTGTTTCTTTCATTCTAAATCTAGAAACCTTGAATCTTTCATTTACACCTCTTCCTTGAATTCCATTCGAAATATTCATTAATGCTTTAGGTGTTATTTTCATTCTTCATTTTGTAAGTTGAATCTCTTGGTGTAGAGATTGTATAAAGTTTGGGAAACTGAGAGTGTTGCCATTTTTGTATGTTGTTGCTTGCGGGGTAAACGTAATAGTAGATTGAAAATCTTTACGGGGTAGAGGACTGGACGTAGGATCACGAGGATCAGAACCAGGATAAATGTTGGTGTTTGCGATTGTCATTCTCTGTATTGTATTTATTTACTTCCGCATTCTTATTGCATCATTTTATTAACTTTTAAATTTGCAATTTCGTCGTGATATACACTATTCACCCCCCTTTAGTGTATATGGTGTGCCAGGAGATCCTACATTTGGTATCAGAGCACAGTCAAGATGGCCTACACTTATCAGACGAACAATTCAACATCTTCATCGCAAATTCCAGAAGGGCACTCCACAATAAGGCCTCCACTATTCAACAGTTCCAACTACTCAAATTTGAAGACAATGACGACGATGTATCTTCAAAGCATCGACTACGAACTTTGGAACATGTTGAAAACTCAATACGAGAAGCCTAAAACTCCTTATGCCCAATGGACTACCAATGACAAATCCACCGAAACTCGCAACTCCAAAGCAATGAATGCACTATTCTGCGCCATGGACAAGAATGAGTTCAATCGTGTATCCCAGGCCAAACCAGCATATGACATCTGGCATACACTTCAGGTAACACATGAAGGAACTAATAAGGTTAAGAAAACTAAAATGTTTGTTCTTGTTCACAGGTTTGAACTATTCAGAATGAAGGCTAACGAGACAATTGGAGAGATGGTTACTAGATTCACAGATATCACAAACTCTCTAATTGCTCTTGGCAAGACATACTCTCAAACAGAATAAGTCAGGAAGATCCTTCATGCCTTGACACCAGAATGAGAAAGAAAGACCACAGCAATAGAAGAAGCCAATGACTTATCAACACTCACCGTTGAAAGCCTCGTTGGTAATTTGATGGCCTACGAAGTACAACTTCAAGACCATAAGGAACAAGCAGATTCAAAAAAGAAAACTCTTGCCTTTCATGCGTCATCAGACAACGATGATTCAGATGATGATGATGATGTGGAATACTTACCAAGAAAGTTCAAGAAGTATCTCAAAGGTAAGTTCAATAATAATTTTTTTTAAATACTAATGAGAATTTTCCTTTGTGTTATCATTATAATAAGCCGGGACACTTCAATAAGGATTGTCCCTTACTTTCAAAGTCAAAGAATGCCGAGAACTTCAATAAAGTATATAAGAAGAAGAAGGCATTTGCGGCAACATGGGACGAATCTTCAGATGAAGATAAGAAAGAAGAAGAACAAAGTGCACATGTGTGTTTCATGGCTCAAGATGACAACAATCAAGTAAGTAGTTTATATAATGAAGAATTGTTAGTTGCATTCAATGATTTGTATATGCGCTTTAAGAGATTAAATTCTATGCACAAATCTTTGAAACATAACAATGACACTATGATTGTTGAACACGCGGCACTTGTTTCAAAACTTGCATCTTGTGATATGTTACCTTGTGAAAAAAAAACAACTTCTTACTCAGAATGTAGCATTGAGCAAAGAGAATGAAATTCAAAAATTAGACGTCCATGACTTGCATGCATGCATATCTGAAATGGATACAAATATTTCATCACTCAAGATGAAACTCAACGAGATATCTTCTAATGTTGAAAAGTTCAATAAAGGAAAGGATCATCTTAATGATTCGCTCTCATTTCAATATCCTACTATTTATCGGCATGGGTTAGGTTATTCAAAGAAGAATGTTACTGTTTCAGAGTGTTTTCTCACTACAAAAGCGTTGACCGTGGACTACCCGGTCAACGTGGTCAAGGGGCCGACTTGGGTCCCTTGGGTGCGTCGAGCACGAGCAGACGCGACGCGAATCGAAGTTGCAGACGACGTGGAGCACGTCAGCTGGGCCGGGTCTGGATCCTCGGCCTCGAGGGGGCTGAGGGGAAGCCTCGGCCCGGTGTGAGATGCTCGGCCTCGGACGGTCGGACGATGAGGGGTAGCCTCGGTCGCCTTGTCTTGATGCACGGTCGATGCGGAGCGGGGGGGAAGCCTCGGCTCGGATGGACGTGCTCGGCCTCGGTCGGTCGGACGACGAGGGGTAGCCTCGGTCGTCTTACTTGATGCGCGGCCGGCGTGGGGCGGAGGGGAAGCCTCAGCCCGTGGATCTGACGTCCTCCTGAACAGACGAGAACACTCGTCAGGGGGGCCGGACCTTGGTTCCGGCCAAATCCCCTCCGATGCCTAAGTCAGATGATGATCTGAAAGAGGGTGCTCGGCGGAGACGGTTCGACTCGAGAGGAGATCGGAACGACGTCCTCCGGCGCGAGCGGGGGAGGAGATGAAGTGGGGGAACTAGGTCGTTGATGGAGTACCTTAGGTTTTGTTACCTGAGATGCGGTCCCTTGTCTAGTCGTCCTTCTAGCCCTTTTATAGGCCTCCTGTCGTGATCGCCCATGACTCACGTCCCTCGTCCGCCCCCGATCATGCCCCCTCAATCCGCCTCCCCATCGCCGCTCCCTGCGCCATGCCAGCACCTCCCCATAACGGCCATTAAGTGGTCGCGGGCCTGGGGGAACGGTTATCGCTGGAGTGGGCGAGTGACTTGCGCGTTTTCGGGGTCGGGTCGGATCGCCGTTCGGGGGTCCTCTAGGGGGCTTTGTCGGGCGGGCCTGATCTCGCAGACGGGCTTCTGATCGGTAGTTGGGTTTCTGGCTCCATGTTCTTTCGGGCTTCGTTTGGTGGGCTTGGACCTCCCGTGACTTCGCGTAGTAGGCTGCGCCTTTGGGCCCATGCTGTTGGGCCTCCGCAAAATAGACGTATCAATTGCCCCCATCGGTGGGGCCGATCGGCCTTGGCCGGCTCGGTTCGACCGATGTGACTCCTGGGGTTTCGAGTGGCGCGTCAGTCAAGGCGCGGTCATAAATGAAGGTTATGATGAGGCGGATCGATTGGACTTCCCTTGGCACCGATTTCGAAACGCCGCCGGCTCTTTGGGGCCTGCCACGCGTTCCTGTCAGGCGTTTCGAATTCGCTCCTGGGTCTTGTATATAAGATCCCCGGCTGCGTTGATCCCCACTTCTTCTTCGCTCTTCCCTCTGTTCCGTTGCGGTTCTGACGGGTTTTGTGATGCTCTGCTGCACTCGCGGTCTGGAGCCATCTCTCCCCCTTCTCTTCTACTTTTATCAGATCCAGACGGTCGGTCCAGGGTCATGGTTGCACCTCCGAGCCCGCGCGGGGAGGGAATGCCTGATCGGGCTACCCCGCTGGTCGGGGGATTGTAGCTCGGATTATGTCTTCGTGGTCTTCCTGGAAGATGCCCAGATTTTGACAGGTTGGGGTGGGTCGGGTCGGCCTTGCCCAACGCTAACCCTCTCTGAGGCTGATCAGGCGGCCGTCGCGCTGCTGTCGGCCCTCCCCTTGGAGGCGAAGTCTATCTGGCCTTTGCTGGATGACCTACTCCTGAAGGCCGTCTTGTGGTCTCCGGGTAGGATGCTTTTTCAGTCCTGGATTGCCCGTGGCTTACCCCGATTTCGGTTTCCCTTGCAGGAATGGCTGGTCGCGAGTTCACCCGCAATGTTGATGAGCTGATTCGTCGTGGAGCCGCTCGGAGCCGAGGTAGCACCTCGGGAAGGGCACCTCGGTGGACCGTTGAGGAGGAGGTGCGCCGAGCCGAGCCCTCCGTGGGCAAGGTGGTGGCCGTGCCTCCCGCCTCTTCTTCTGGTAGTCTCCTCCCCGGGGGGGTCGCAAGGGCCGGATCCGTCCCACCAGCCCAAGAGGCGGGGGGCAACGACGGGTCCGGTGTAGCTCCTCTTGCGCTTGGCGTGCCCCCTCTTGTCCCCGAGGGTGGAGGTGGCACGAGGCGGAAGCGCTCCCCTTCGGCATCTGTGGAGCCTCACGGAGGGAAGAGGAGGAAGGAAGGCGAGGATCCCTCCAGTCCGGTGTGCTCCGTGCCCCCGGCGGTGGCTGCCGAGGATCTTCCAGTGACCATGACGACCACCCCCGTCGCAGCGTCTCCGCTTCCATTATCGGGAATCGGTGCCCTGTTGGCGAGCAGCTCGGCCTCCCTCGAGGTCACCCCCGGGGATTCGGTGTTTGTCGACCGAGCCTTGGCTCAACAGTTGGCCGAGGGCTCCGTCCTCCCCCGGGACCGTAGTATCCTTGCGAGGGCCCCTACCGACAAGGTGTCAGACACCTTGGTCTGGATCCTTCAACAGGTCTGGCCATCCCGCTGTCCCTTTCTTTCTTTCGCTCTCTTCTTGGCTCATACCTTGTCGTTCAGGGTTCAACACTCGCTGTTGAGTCGCAGCGTCGATCTGTCCGTTTGAGGGAGCTGGAGGAGTCCTCTGCGAGGGACCGCGAACGGGCTGGGGCTGCGGAGGTAGCTGTGGTGGAGGCCCAGATGGAGTCTCGGTAACTCAAGCTCCGGGTGGCCGAGCTAGAGGGACGAGTGGACGACCTCCAGGGAAAGTTGGAGGACGCTCGGCGGTTGGCCGAGGAAGCGGCGGAGTCGTTCCGCCTGGAGATGGAGGAGCTTCAGAGGGAACTGTCGGATTGGCGTCAGGTGACGCGGTTTGCGGAGGAAGTGGAGAGGGGCGTCGTCGGGACTCTGGGGGAGAGGATCTTCGAGGTCCTCAGGGAAGGCTTCGGTAAATATGAAGACCTTATCGGCCCCCGGATCGTCGAAGTCGTCCAGTCCTCCTTCCAGGATTGTGCGGAGCGAGTCCGACAAGCCCCTCCGCCTGTCGACCCCCCTCGCTCCGAGCAGGGCGAGCGCCCGAGGATGCGTCCTCTCGAGCCTGGGCCCCCTAGGTCGTCCTTCCCGGCCTGTCATCCTTGTTTTTATCCTCAAATTTTTTAGCATCCGCTTCTCTTTGGGCCGGTCTACTTGAAATGGATCACTGGCCTCACAATCTCCATTGGCTTCTTTACCGGTTCTCTGCTTCGGAGCAAACAATTGCTGATTGCAAGGATGTTCGTCTAAGCCAGCAACTTTGTATTCTTGGTCGACAAGCTTTGCTCTGCCGGCGTTACCCTAGTTTCCGTAGGTGACGAATTTTGTTGTCCGCCGAGAGCGGATTATTTGTAAGGAGGTTTCTCCACTTCGATTTCCTGTAAATAAGACACACTTTTATACCTTGGTTAATTGTTGGAAATGAAATTGACTTACTTGATTTTCCCGCGCATTTTGCTTTGTTGCTGCGACCTCGGCTCCTCTGCTGATGGTGGTCGCTCGCCTCCTTTCTCCGGGAGGTTGCCCCTTGCCCCTTGAGTGGACAAGTCGGTTGGCGTCCTTGATGGCTGGGGGGGCTGCCCCAGTCTTATGAGCAACAGAGTCGGTCAGCGGGGGTGTAGCTCCTCGACTTAGGACCGGTCGGTGTCTGCGCTGGCTGGGGAAATTGTCCCCAGACTCACGAGCAATGTAGTCGGTCAGCGAGGGTGAAGTCCCTCGGCTTAGGACCGGTCGGCGTCTGTGCTGGCTGGGAGGATTGCCCCCAGACTTACGAGCGAAGGAGTCGGTCGGCGAGGGCGAAGCTCCCCGGCTTAGGACCGGTCGGCGTCTGTGCTGGCTGGGAGGATTGCCCCAGACTTACGAGCGAAGGAGTCGGTCGGCGAGGGCGAAGCTCCTCGGCTTAGGACCGGTCAGCGTCCGCGCTGGCTGGGGGAATTGCCCCCAGACTTACGAGCGATGGAGTCGGTCAGCGAGGGTGAAGCTCCTCGGCTTAGGACCGGTTTTGATTGACCCCCATCCGGTGAGGTGGCGGTCTTCACTCTCATTCACCCTTAGTGAAAGGTTGATTCCGTCGGAGATGAAGAAAAGATAAAAGGAATGCATTTGTACTCTTAAAGGTCCTATTGGACTAGTACATTTGGAGGAAAAATAAAGCTAGACGGAGGGATGTAAACCTAGATAATCTCCTCCTGACTAGGCTGCAACTGGGAGGAGGGGCCTCGCCTGCTCACTCTATGATGCAGAGGGGTCCTTGGACGGTGTTGACCTTCTTCCCCTTGTCCAGCTGCATGGAGGTCCCTTCTCCGTAGGCCGGCTCATCGGCTAAGTTCCTTGCGTGCCCTCGGCTCATCAACTTCTCAATGTCCTTCTTTAGGTGCCAGCAGTCTTCAGTGTCATGGTCGTTGTCCTTGTGGTATTTGCAATACTTTTCCCCATTTCCCCCCTCTTTTTGTCTTCGGCGGGGGGCGCTCAGCGCGCTCTTCCTTCTGCACTTGAGCGAGGACGGCGTCTAGGGTGGCGTCCCTCGTACCCTCTCCCCGCTGCCTGTTTCTCGTCCTCTTCTCGGTCCGGTACCCTTCGGGGCTGCGGCGCTCGCTATCGCCGCGTTTGGTCCCTCGTCTGGCCTTTCCTGCCTCGATGGCCAAGGTCTCCTCGGTCAACATGAAGCGCTCGGCCCTCGCCATGATCCCAGGGAGGTCTTTCGGGGGATCATTATGCAGGGATTTCTTCAAGCCTCTATGACGCAGCCCTTTCTTTAGGGCCGTTTGGAAAACGAGGTCGGGAGGCCTGTTTACGTTCAGCCGTTCCGCGTTGAAGCGGCGCATAAATTGTTGGAGCGGCTCGGTCGGGCCCTGCACTATGTTAAACAAATGTTCAGCATCAGGCATTACCTGTCGCCCTGCCATGAACTGTTTGCAGAACAGTTGGGTGAGTTCCTCGAAGCTGTCAATGGAGCGGCTGGGTAGGCTGCGGTACCAAGTTCTCGCTGCTCCCCTGAGGGTCGAATAAAAGCCCCTGCAGAGCAGGGTATCATCGGCTCCCTGGAAGGACATGTCCCCCTCGTAGTCCATCACGTGGTTCCCTGGATCTCCTATCCCGTCGTACTTCCCCAGCGCTGGGATCTTGAATCGAGAGGGGACCCGCGCGTCGGTTATTCTCCGCGACAAGGGGCACCGGTCTCCATGGATGCCTCCGGGGGTCCGACACCCGCCTACCTCAGGCTCGTTCGGTTATGGAGGTGGCACAGGCGCCGGCTGGGCTGGCTCCACGGCCCTCGCCACACTGGGGGTTGGGCTGACCCGGCGTTCCCGGCTCCTTCGGCGGGAGCTTCCGCTTCGCCGTGATCGGTCCCTCGAGTGGTGTCGATCGCTTCTTCTGCAGTGGGGTGACCGTGGCCGGCGAGATGACGCGGTCACCGATTCATCCCCCATGTATTCGGTTTCCCTCCGGCTCCTCTCACGATAAGGGGAGGAGGCGCGTGATCTCGCCTGATGGGAGCCGGGCAGTGTGAACCGACGCTCCGTGTTCGGTCTTCGGTTCCCGTGGTCATCGACCACAGCGGACCGTAGGAGCGGGGGCCCCCCTGCCCAATGATGGCCGTCGCTCAACACGTCTCTGTTGGCTGGCGCGGCGCCGATGAGCTGCTGTACCGTCGCGACCAACGTCTGGATGTTCGCGTTGGTTTCTTGGGCCAGGGCGCGGAGCTGCCCCTGCGTGGCCAGCTCTGACCCGCCAGTCTCTTCGGCTGAGGGGGCGGGGTGATTGCCGTCGGGTGCGCCTTCAAGGTTGCTGTTGGGTGCGTCATTCCCCTCCTCCGGGATGGGGGGCATGCGTCTCTTTCCGTTGCAGGCACGTGCCATTGCAAGTGCGGTTTGTTTCTTCGTGGGACAGTTCGTTCCCACAGATGGCGCCAGATGTTTCAGAGTGTTTTCTCACTACCAAAACATTGACCGTGGACTACCCGGTCAACGTGGTCAAGGGGCCGACTTGGGTCCCTTGGGTGCGTCGAGCATGAGCAGACGCAACGCGAATCGAAGTTGCAGACGACATGGAGCACGTCAGCTGGGCCGGGTCTGGATCCTCGGCCTCGAGGGGGCTGAGGGGAAGCCTCGGCCCGGTGTGAGATGCTCGGCCTCGGACGGTCGGACGACGAGGGGTAGCCTCGGTCGCCTTGTCTTGATGCGCGGTCGATGCGGAGCGGGGGGGGAAGCCTCGGCTCGGATGGACGTGCTCGGCCTCGGTCGGTCGGACGACGAGGGGTAGCCTCGGTCGTCTTACTTGATGCGCGGCCGGCGTGGGGCGGAGGGGAAGCCTCAGCCCGTGGATCTGACGTCATCCTGAACAGACGAGAACACTCGTCAGGGGGGCCGGACCTTGGTTCCGGCCAAATACCCTCCGATGCCTAAGTCAGATGATGATTTGAAAGAGGGGGCTCGGCGGAGACAGTTCGACTCGAGAGGAGATCGGAACGACGTCCTCCGGCGCGAGCGGGGGAGGAGATGAAGTGGGGGAACTAGGTCGTTGATGGAGTACCTTAGGTTTTGTTACCTGAGATGCGGTCCCTTGTCTAGTCATCCTTCTAGCCCTTTTATAGGCCTCCCGTCGTGATCGCCCATGACTCACGTCCCTCGTCCACCCCCGATCATGCCCCCTCAATCCGCCTCCCCATCGCCGCTCCCTGCGCCATGCCAGCACCTCCCCATAACGGCCATTAAGTGGTCGCGGGCCTGGGGGAACGGTTATCGCTGGAGTGGGCGAGTGACTTGCGCGTTTTCGGGGTCGGGTCGGATCGCCGTTCGGAATAATAATAGTTGTCACATCAAAACCATATGGAATAGAATAAGAAAGAGAACATGGGATTATGAAATCCCAACATTCTCCCCCTTTTTGATGATGACAAATATTTATAAAAAGTGAAGTATCATACTCAATTATAAGCAGATATCATATCATATGGCATAAAAAATGAAGTGTCATAGAATTGGTGACATACTCAATTCTATGAACTTAGTGTACGAACGTAAGTTATGATGACAAATATGTATGCTCCCCCTTAAAAAATGCCTAAATATTCTCCCCCTTTGTCATTGACAAAAAGATGGGGAAAAATAAATGTTAGTCGATTAAAGAATTCGTTAGTCGACTAAGAGGAATAACAACACAGAACAGAACATACAATGGAACAAAGTTATCACAAAACAGAACCAAACAGATTTTACTAAACAAAACGAGATAGTAATCATACAAGCAAGCAGACTGTCCCACATATCTAGTACTAAGACCCTACGGCCTAGAACAACTATGACTGAGAATCATCAAACAGATTATTCCCAACGCCTATCACCAAAAGCCCGAAGGCCTACAACCCAAAAACAAAACACCAAAACAGCAAACACTGACGACTAACAAACAACCCATAAAGAGCGGCGAAAGGCGCCATGCCAATACTCGCCTGGAAGCTGTTGTTGTAAGAAAACTCCACCAAATGCAGATGGTCCTCCCACGAACCCTTGAAATCCAACATGCACGCCCTCAGCATGTCTTCCAAAATTTGAATTGTCCTCTCGGACTGGCCATCCATCTGCGGATGGTACACCGTGCTGAAACTCAGACGCGTACTGTAACGGACACTTCTGGTCATGCGTATTTTTGTGCGTGGGTTGATCCGTGTGCGTATTCTTGTATTTGGTTTTATTATTGTAATTCCGTAGTTCCGACGCGCGATCGAACCCCGTATTCATGATCCTCTCGGAGGCGTGATCGCACCGGTATCTTCTTTATAATTTTCGGATGTCGGGATGCTTAGATGCTTATATGAGTTTTATTATTATATTTATTATTATTATATTTTAATTCAAGCAAACCTGTTTCGTTTCTAAACACAATTTTAGCACTAATTAACATTATTTGTAAGCATAGCCACTTGTTGAAGCATGGCCGAAACGTCTGCACACAGCACATCACTTCTATTTGGTTTTCTTTCAAATCTTTTAATAATAAAAAAAAGAGTTAGAGTTACCTATAACCCTATTAACCCTAGGACCCCCACGTGACAGCCCCTCTCCTATTTAATAATACCTAGGGTTATTTTCTTGTTCTTCTCCCAGCAATATCGCGAGCGCCGCCCTGTTCCTTCTTTCTCCACGCAACAGAGTCGAGCGCAGCAGCCCAAGCCCCTCGCACGATCATCTCGCTTCCCGGCGGTCGTTCCTCGCCGGTGACAGCGCCTACGCGCGCCCTTGACGCACGCAGCAGCGCCGACCAGTGATGTCACGGCCGTAGTCGACGTCTTCGTGCGGCCATCGCCCCAGCAGCGGCCCCCGTCACGGTGGTTCCATCGTCGGATCTCCATCGCCGCCCAGTGCCCCGCCAGTCTCCAGGCGTGCGAGCGACGGCAGCGCCGCCGTATCTCTCCCCCTCGTCGCAGAGCCTTCCCAGACCGCCGCAGGCCGCCTGACCCCTCGCGAGCATTCCCCGATGCCCACGGTCGCCGGTGCTCCGCTGCAGCCTCGCAGCAGCCCCGCCTCCGCATTACGCTCTTCGCTGCGATCCCTCACAGCGGCTGCATCCGTGCGAGCCTTCCCTCGCAGCACGCAGCCGCCGGCTGCGCGTGCAGCTCAACCCCGTGCGCGGCCTCCTCCTCCGCGACGCGCTCTGAACGCTGACAGCCAAGCTTGCCTGCCTTGCGACCCTTCGTCCCCCATCTGCAATGAAATCAACAACAGTAAGCCTTTTATTATCATGTTATAATTATTATTGCCGATAGTTTATATGATCAGAGGTATATAATAATCACAATGGGTATTAGGGTTGTGTACTATGAGTCTTAGGCCTTAAGAATAAGCCATTTTTATACTACCCTAGAAGTCTACAAGTCTGCAGTTTGAGTTAACCCATGGACAGTTTGGTTGCATCTCATTTATAATAAAGGATAGTGCTATGTGATGATAATTATAATCCAGATATTAGCCTTGATATACAAGCACTCTAGCTTATAAAATAAATGTTTTTATGTGCTACTTGTTAGTACACAGATGACATCTTTTGGCAGCCTGTTAATCTTATTACGCATTGCCTGTGTTGGATTAAGCATTAAGCCAGTACTAATTACTAATAAACATAGTACGTGAGCATGGCGATTAATTAGAAGTTAGTGATATTGATTATATGTTATGGATGTCACCCCAGGGTAGTGAACCTATATAGAGAGAATGAATTACTGTTTAATTGATTTTTGGGGCGAACCTGATTCAAACACATGTTTAATCAAGCAGAGAACCGTTTGTCTCATACCGTTCGTGATACAGAAATCCAACCCATGTCGTCGCCACCCGACGTCAGAGTAGCTCCCGCGTCGTGTTGAGGCTGGACTGTGATCTGAGCACGTAGGTAATTTGGACTCAGGTTGAACATGACTTCATCTTGGTGGTGCAGGCAAGTGAAACTTGCCAACTTTTCTTTAGGCCATGTCTTTAGGCCAATTCCTCGTAATAGCGTGAAAGAGACTAGATCGTGAAATGATAGCGATCTAGGCGCAACCTTGTGATCTAGCTTGACAACGAAGCTAGATCCGACACCTTGCCATATCATTTATGCATTGATATCTGTCATGTTTAAATTCCTTAACTGTACGCATTTGAATTGTTAACTGCCATGCATTGCATCATACATGTCATCCTAGTTAAACTTGCATCGTAGCACACGCTACACTACTTGTACAATCCATGTTTCCGTGTTACCGGCTAGGCACCCGTTATGCGGGCATAACCCTATGCCATCCGTGTTAAAAACACTTCCTGGCTCGTGATCCAGAAGCGAACATTCCGTGTTCGGGGGTAATGCCCTGGCTCGACACACGTGGAGGGGTAGGGATAAACGGTCACTTGAGCGTAAGAGTTGGCCCGTACAGCCACTCTAGCCAAAGGGCGGAATCTCTGTGCACGACGTGATTACAATTCCAGTACTTGTCCTTTACTTGTTTACTTGCCATGCCATGTTATTTTCCATGCTATACCATGCCATACTTTACTTTAGAACTGCTAGGTTGCTTTACTTTCAAAGTTGTCATACTTTACTTTAGAACTGTTAGGTTGCTTCCTTTTATAGTTTCCTTGCACAAGTCTTTTAGACTTGCTGACATGTGCCCCTTCTCTTTGGGTGACACATGTTAGTTGCTGAGCCAGAGACTGCAGTCGAGGGTGACGTGTTCGTGGAGTACGTGCCCGATTCGTTGTTGACGTTGAGTACGATGCTTCCGGTGACTATTCTTAGTGTCCCCATGCTGAGCTTCCAATTGTTTAGTTTTGTTAAGTTGTCGGTGCGCGGCACCTGTACTATGTTTTTATGTACCTTGTACTTTTGTTTGGCCATGCTGGGGCCCTTGGTTCTTTTCTCTGTAAGCCTGGTGGCTTTTTCTGTGATGTTGTAATTTAATTTAATGGATATTCTGAGATTTCTTTTTGGTCTCATTTCCTTGTTTATTATCTTTGTTTCGTATCGCAATTGCAAGGACCTGCCAATTAATGTTTATTGACGCTTATCAGACTTACGGCGTTGCAGCTTCAAGTCTGAGCGGACCTTCTCACGCTTCGCCTCCACATTTTTGGGAAGCGGGGCGTGACACGTACCCAAGCTCTTTTGCAAACTCTGCCAGAACTGAGATGTGAACCTCGTGTCTCTGTCCGACACGATACTCACGGGGACTCCATGAAGTCGCACGACCTCCTGCACGATTCACGTTACATCACTATCCAAACTAGGAAAAGGAAATAAAACGGAGAGTAAAAGAATTTTACCTCCATATATCTCCTCGCTAGCGCCTCAGTGGACTGTCCCACTCGGAACGGAATAAAGTGCGCAGATTAGGTCAATCGATCTACGATCACCCAAATCGCCTCATTCTGCTTCGGACTCCAAGGTAGTCCAGTCACGAAATCCATAGTGATGTGTTGCCACTTCCACTCCGGAATCGGAAGCGGTTGTAGCAACCCGGCCGTACGCTGATGCTCCGCCTTCACTTGCTGGCAAACCAAGCACTTGGCTACACTTCGAGCCACACTCCTCTTCATGCCATGCCACCAATAATTCAGACGAAGATCCTGGTACATCTTGGTGCCACCAGGATGCACAGAATATGGCGAACTGTGTGCCTCCACCATCAACTCCTCTCTAATACCCCCAGCTGGCACACACAACCTGGCTCCAAACCTCAGCGAGCCATCCTCATGAATCAAAAAGTCAGTCCGCAGACCGGCTTCCACCTGCTCCCGAATTTTCACCAGCTTCGGATCCTCAGCCTGGCCAGCCTTAATCCGATCCACGATCGTCGACTGTACCTGCATGTACATCAACGACGAAGCCTCCCCAGGAAGGACAATCTCAACACCAGACTCGCAGAAATCCTGCTGCAATCACCACTGCGAGGTCAAAATCATCACCGCTGGAAGCCTACTCAGCGCATCAGGAACCACATTCACCTTGCCCGGGTGATACTGCAAATCAATCTCATAATCTGCCATAAGCTCCAACCATCGACGCTGTCGCATGTTGAGCTCCTTCTGAGTAAAAATATACTTCAAGCTTTTGTGATCGGTGAAAATCTTCACTTTCTCACTCAGCAGGAAGTGCCTCCAAATCTTAAGAGCGAACACAACGGCAGCCAACTCCAAATCATACGTCAGGTAATTCTTCTCATGAACCTTAAGCTGACGAGACGCATACGCCACAACATACCCATGCTGATGCAACACACAACCGAGACCCTTGCCAGAAGCATCGCAAAAGATCTCAAATCCACCGCTGCGATCAGGCACAACAAGAATAGGGGCAGTCGTCAACCTCTCCTTCAGAATACCAAAAGCACTCTCACAATCACCCGACCAAACAAAAGGTACATCCTTCCGCGTCAACCTGGTCATCGGCTCAGCGATACGGGAAAATTCCTTAATGAAACGCCAATAGTAACCAGCAAGTTCAAGGAAACTCCGAATCTCAGACGCAGACGACAGAACAGGCCACTCTCTGATGGCCCTAATCTTCTTGGGATCCACTAAAATACCATCTCCAGTCACCACATGCCCGAGAAAAGCAACTCTATCCAGCCAAAACTCGCACTTCGAAAACTTAGCATACAAACGATGCTTCCTCAAGATCTCCAATACCGTCCTTAAGTGCGAGGCATGCTCTTCCTCCGACTTCGAATAGATCAAAATGTCGTCAATAAAGATAACGACAAACTTATCCAAAAAGTCGTAGAAAATCAGGTTCATCAGATTCATGAAAACTGCGGGTGCGTTAGTTACGCCGAAAGGCATAACCACAAACTCATAGTGTCTATACTTCATCCTGAACACTGTCTTCAGAACATCACCCTTCTTCACCTTCAACTGATGGTAACCACTCCTCAAATCCAATTTAGAAAACACCCTCGAACCTCCAAGCTGATCAAAAATATCATCGATGCGAGGCAACGGGTATTTATTCTTAATGGTCACCGCATTCAACTCCCGATAGTCCACGCACACACGACGCGAACCATCCTTCTTCTTCACTAGCAGCACCGGTGCTCCCCACGGAGACACACTAGGATTGATATAACCCTTCTGCAAAAGATCATCCAACTGCTTCCGCAATTCCTCCAACTCAGCGGGTGCCATACGATACGGCGCCTTCGAA
Organism: Scilla litardierei; assembly: GCA_030789695.1. Classification (NCBI taxonomy): domain Eukaryota; kingdom Viridiplantae; phylum Streptophyta; class Magnoliopsida; order Asparagales; family Asparagaceae; genus Scilla; species Scilla litardierei. The sequence goes on along the minus strand of CM061133.1, from coordinate 181,439,861 downwards.
ATCGGCTGCGCACCCGGAACAAGATCAATAGAAAATTCTAGAGCTCGATCAGGTGGCAAACCAGACATCTCCTCGGGGAAGACGTCGCCAAAATCACGCACCACAGCTGGCCACTCCAGTTCCATCTGCATAGCCACAATCTCCACCGGCCTGGCCCGAAATCTGACAGGACCAAGCGAACTGCTACCACGACTGAACTCAAATACTGGGTGTCCGGGAATCTCGAACACCACCTTCTTCCTCCGACAGTCGATCGTAGCATAGAAGCTCGCAAGCCAGTCCATCCCAAGAACTGCATCATAGTTGATGATGTCGTGGACAATGAAATCAGCGAAAAGCTCATGTCCACAGACCACCAACGAGCAAGAATTGCAACCACGATGCACCGAGACCACGCCATTCCCTGTAACGATATTCCAACTCTTGGGAAGAGGGGACGTCGACAAGGAATGCCTCTCCACGAAGCTCCGAGAAATAATGCACATCGATGCACCAGAGTCAAAGAGGACTTGTGCAGGAAATGTGCACACCAAAACCACACCTAACAAGCAATTAACAATCAAACCCTAGTCTAGCAAACAATCATGTTCAAGCAAACAACACAATCTAACATTCAAACCAGCTAGGAAATTAATAGCTAGATTGAGGATTACCTGCGATAACCTCATCCACAGCCTCGCTCTCCACAGCGGTCATCAGAAAAGCTTGCCTCCTTGGCGGAACAGCCTACTGAAAAGCCTGCCTCTGCGGAACAAGAGCTGCTCCACGACCAGCAGGAACAGGCGCTCGCTGCTGCAATGGCTGTGCTGTAACAGGCGCCCTCCGCAGCGGACCCGCATGCCGACAATCCCTCGCGACATGGGAAACATCACCACAAACCAGACACTGGCCCAAAAACTTCCGACACTGTTCCTTGATGTGGCCAGGCTTGCCGCAGAAATGGCAAGTCTTCAGAATAGGCCCTCCTGGCCTCTTAAACTGAGCTGGCTGATTAGGCTTGAAACCAGGCCTAACCACCGCTCTGGCCTGCTCCATAGGCATCTTCCCAGCACCAGAAACATGTCCTCTCCTCTGACTCAGGTTCAGCTCCTGCCTCCTCGCAGCGACCAGAACCTTCTAATAAGAGTCTAGATCGGAGGAAGACACAAAACTCTGGAGCTCCAAAGAAAGTCCCTGTAGGAACCTCTGAGCCCTCTCATCAGCATCCTGCACCATCTTCGGTGCGAACCGACTCAGCCTAGTGAACTCCTGGTGGTACTGGTCCACCGTCAAGCTCCCTGGCTTCAGATCAATGAAGCGCTGCAGCATCTCCTTCTTCGCAGCCTTCGGAAAGAATTCCTCATCAAACCTGGACTTAAAGGTAGCCCAAGCTATCGGCTCCACCAACATCTTCTCTTCCGCATCCCACCAATTCCGGGCATTATCCTTGAGTTGCCTCTTCGCCAAATCAACCCATCCAGCCGGGGTGATCTTGGCCATCTTCAGATTATCCTCGATGTTCCAAATCCACTCATCGGCAGCCAGAGGACCCTCAGACCCATCAAAATATGCGGGACCTAGCTCCCGAAATTGCTTCGCTCCCGGCTCAGAGCGAGGGGCATCCGGAAGAGCCCAGGCAGCTCGAGCAAGTGGAGCATTCTGGACTTGCAGGAGCACGCCCTTATGCACTTGCATCATCTGCAGCATCATCCACATCATCTCACCGTTGGTGGGTTCCCGCTCAGGCTCCTCATCATGAGGGAGCGCACCACTACCTCCACCACGGGTGAATCGCCTTCCTGCCATCTAATGACACAGAAAACGAATCAGATTAGACTCATAGCTTATGACTCAGACGTCGAACTTAGTTTATTGGACATCTAATATTATTATCGTTATTCCGACAATTCGCAGTTACAGAAGGACCTGCATGGGCCACCAACAAAACCTGTCACGACCCGCTTCCCTAAAATGGAGGCGAGACGTGAAAAGGTCCGCACGGGAGTGGAGCCGTGAAGCCCCAAAACCGATAAGCGTCAATAAAACATAAGCAGGTCCCTGTAACCACAACGGAGCAACAATAATAATAAAAGGAGAGACAAAAATAAAATTCTCATATCTCATGAATTGTCCAACAAGAAAATAAGTCCAACATCCAGAAAAGCCACCAGGCTAAAAGAAAGAGTCTACGGCCCAGAACAAGGCCAACAAAAGCAACAACGCAACAAAGTATAGGTGCTACGCACCGACAACAAAACAGCCGTCTAAACAAAAAGGAAAACACGACGAAGACACTAGGACTGGTCCCCAGTGTCCACGTACTCCCCGTCAAACACAAGCTCGGGCTCGGCGTCAGCAAACACCTCGTCCTCAACAAGGTACTCGGGCTCAGGATCTAACATGTGTCACCCAAAAGAGTAAAGGGGCACATGTCAGCAAGTCTAAAAGACTTGGGCAAGGAAACTGAAAGTAAGGCAACTAGCAACCTAGCAGTTTTAGTATGCATGACATGGCAGTTATAACATGAATGCACAGGCGAGGCATGGTGAACAATAAGTACAAGAGAACATTTATCGGGACAAGACAAGAGTAGCCAAGCTACTAACAATTTCAATCAATTCACTAGTCACGTTTCACGTTGTTTTGTAGATGTTTACGCCCTTCAGCTGAATGGTACAACATTCACACTGATCGGCACTAAACACTACCCCACCCCAGAGTTTACGCCTTACAACTGCAGTTGCTGATCAGACAGACCCCCAGTTGAATGACCGCTTAACTCTTACCCCATCCCACACGTTAACAAGCCAGGGTCCCTGTACATGAGCCTAGCAAGTGAGCCAGGGTTGCCCCGCACGGGAGCTTGTTTCTTAGTTCACAATTCAATATCGAGCGTTGGGGTTAGCAACTCATTATGCTCGCTTCTGGTCACGAGCCAGGAAACACAAGTATTGTAGCGATGCCACGCAATCACGGGATCACTTAAAGAATGCAATGACATGACAATTAATTCGAGTACCGTTAATGGAAAGTAAACATGACATGGTAATTGTGCAACATGATATATGTCGGAACTAGCTTCGTTGTCAAGCTAGTTCCCCAATTTGCGCCTAGGCGAGTATCATTTCGTCGCCTAGCCTCTTTTACGCCTACAACAAGCAAAATGGCCTAAAACATGGCCCAAACCCTAAGTGGCAAGTTTCACTTGCCTAGCACCGGGGATGACGATCACGAAGGTTCGTTTCGCGGATGCTAATCTACGGGGAAAATCGCTGTTATGGGGAAACAATCATCAAAACAACATTCATTCATTAGGGTTTCATAAAAATACAAATAGGTTATGAAAACATCAAAAGATCGATTTCTTACCGTGAGGAGGCGGAAGAAACACTCCGGAGAACCTAGGGACCAGATCTGGAAACGAATGGAGAAGTTTGGAGAACTAGGGTTTTGGGGGGATATTGGGGATTTGATGAGATTTTGGGGAAGATGGGAGGTAGAATGAGTTGATGGAGGGTTTAGATGATGGATCTTGGGCTTGGAATGAAGGAATAAGGGTTGGAGGTGGAAGGAGGCTCAATGGGGGAGAAACTAGGGTTTTTGGGTCGAGTGGATGAAGAAGAAAACGTTTGGGAGGGGTTTAAATAGGATGGGCTGGCGGCTGCCCAGAAATTAGGGTTTTAACACAGATTAGTCGGTCATAGAGCAACCACTGACCGACTAGTTTGGCAACTAGTCGGTCGGTCGACCAACGCAGACCGACTAAGTGTAAACAGTAACTTCTGAACGAAAATAGGATTTGGATTTAGTCGGTCGATGAACAACTACTGACCGACTAGTTTGACATCTAGTCGGTCGGTGAACGTACTTAGACCGACTAAGAGTGAACAGTACTGATACCAAAAATAAGTTGAAGAGTTAGTCGGTTAAAGAAGCATTGCTGACCGACTAGTTTGCAACCTAGTCGGTCAACCAACGTTCTTAGACCGACCAACGATAAACAGTAACTTCTGAGAAATTTAGAAAGCCAACTAGTCAGTCCAAGAAGGATTGCCGACCGACTAGATCGTCATCTAGTCGGTCGGTGCCCCTTCTTACACCGGCTAATGAGCACCAAAATTTCCGATACGGAGCGTGGAGCCCCTGGGATCGATTCCTAAGACTCCTAGGCTTGATCTAATAGTAAGATACGACCGTTATGAAGCCCGTCACGAATGACATACTTCAAAATCGACGATCCTAAGGAAGAAACAAGAAAACATGACGAAACGATCGAAAATAAAAGTCACGGAGACGAAAACCACACATGAGGAGAAAATCCACCAAAACATATATTATAATATAATAAATCCAGATACATGAAAACCAGTCGTTACAGATATATTAGTCGATTAAACAAAACGTTAGTCGACTAAGAAAATTTATTATTAAAAAATTATAAGAAAATTCCAGAAATTCACTAAAATTGGAAAACATCATATGATAAATTCAGATTCACTGATAATGCCCAAATCTCTTCTAAGTTTAATGAAGGATTCCTCATTCAAAGGCTTAGTTAAGATATCGGCAATCTGATGTTCAGTGGAAATGAATTTCAAAACTATATCCCCTTTTTGTACATGATCATCTAAAAAGTGATGACGGACATCTATATGCTTAGTGCGTGAATAATAACTGGATTTTTAGACAAATTAATTGCACTAGTGTTATCACACATTATAGGACATGTGGAACACTCAATACCATAATCTGAGATAGTTTGTTTCATCCATAATATTTGTGCACATGCTAACCCAGCGGCAATATATTCTGCCTCTGTGGTAGATAACGAAACAGAATTTTGCTTTTTGCTAAACCATGAAACCAAAGCATGTCCAAGAAAATGACATGTACCACTGGTACTTTTTCGGTCTGATTTGCAACCAGCAAAATCTGCGTCACTATAAGATAATAAATCAAATGTGCTTGATTTAGGATAAAATAAACCATAATCAGACGTGTGTTTAACATATCTAATAATTCGTTTTACGGCAGTAAGATGTGACATCATAGGATCTGCCTGAAAACGTGCACACAAGCATACTGAAAACATAATATCTGGTCTACTAGCAGTTAAATAAAGTAGAGAGCCAATCATACCTCTGTAAAGACGTTGATCAACACTCTTACCATTTAAATCTTTGTCTAGTGATGTAGATGTACTCATTGGAGTATGTTTATCAGCAGAAGTCGCTAAACCAAAACGCTTGATGAGTTCTTTGGAATATTTTGATTGATGGATGAAGATACCTTCCTTCATTTGTTTGATTTGAAGTCCAAGGAAGTAGTTGAGTTCGCCCATATGACTCATTTCAAATTCCTTCTGCATGATCTTAGAAAATTCTAACCAAAGAGTTTCATTAGTAGAACCAAAAATAATATCGTCAACATATATTTGAATGATAATGATGTCAGATTTTATATTTTTAATAAACAAAGTTGAATCAATTTTACCAATTTTATAACCAGAATTTAAAAGATAGCTTTTAAGTCTTTCATACCAAGCACGAGGTGCTTGTTTAAGACCATATAAAGCTTTCTTTAATTTAAAAACATGATTTTCTAAATTTTCATGAATAAAACCAGGAGGTTGTTCAACATAAACTTCCTCCTTGAGAAAACCATTTAAAAAAGCACTTTTGACATCCATTTGAAATAGTTTAAAATCTTTAAAACATGCAAATGATAAAAGCATCCTAATAGATTCAAGACGAGCAACTGGTGCATAGGTTTCATCATAATCAATACCTTCTTCTTGATTATAACCTTGTGCAACCAATCGTGCCTTGTTTCTAATTACCTGACCAGATTCATCCAATTTATTTTTGATTACCCACTTGGTACCAATAATTGAATGATCTGTTGGTCTGGGAACTAATTCCCAAACATCATTTCTCTGAAATTGATTGAGTTCTTCCTGCATAGCAATGATCCAAGAACTGTCTTTGCATGCTTCATTGATGTTCTTTGGTTCAATGGATGAGAGGAAAGCACAATGCGCCATTTGTTCTATTTGACGTCGAGGTCTTACTCCATCTGTAATATCTCCAATGATCAATTTTGATGGATGGTTTGGAACTTGTGCAAATGCTTTAGGAAGATCTGCATTATCTGAAACAGACTCAACAGAGGGTTTAGTAGCATCAATTTCATCAAGATTAATATTATCTAAAGAATTAGATAAAGGTAATATGTTCTCTTCATCATCAATGATGATGGGAGAATTAGATGAAGGATTTTCATCAAATGTGACATGCAATGATTCTTCAACTGTTGAAGTTCTTTTGTTAAATACTCTGTAGGCTTTGCTACGTGTTGAGTATCCAACAAAAATACCTTCATCAGATTTAGAATCAAATTTATCTAATGCATCTTTAGTATTGAGAATGAAACATTTACATCCAAACACTTTAAAATATGATACACGGGGAATGCGATCAAAAAATAATTCAAAACAAGTTTTATTAAGCAATGGCCTTATAAGAACTTTATTCATAATGTAGCAAGCAATTGCAACAGCTTCTGCCCAAAAATATTTTGGTAGATTACTATCACAAAGCATTGTTCTAGCACATTCTTGTAAAGTTCTATTTTTCCTTTCAACTACTCCATTTTGTTGAGGGGTACGAGGAAAAGAAAAATTGTGTGTAATACCATTTTCATTACAAAACTTGGTAAAAGAATCATTTTCAAATTCTCCCCCATGATCACTACGAATAGTGACAATGTTAGAGGATTTGATTTTTTGTATCTTTTTACAAAATATTGAAAATTCTTCAAAAGCATCATTCTTATTTTGTAAGAATATAACCCAAGTATATCTAGAATAATCATCAACAATGACAAATGCATATCTACTTCTATTCAAAGAGGCTACTCTTGAAGGACCAAACAAATCTAAGTGTAGAAGTTCTAATGGTCTCTTTGTTGAGATAATACCCTTTGATTTAAAAGAAGATTTATGCATTTTTCCTTATTGACAAGCATCACAAAAATATTTGTGTTTGAAAGAAATATTTGGCATTCCATTTACTAAATTGTGTTTTGAAAAATGTGCAAGATTTTTGAAATTTGTGTGTCCAAAACGTTTATGCCAAAGTAATGTTTCATCAGAAGTAATCATTAAACAGTGATTGTGAGTAGTAATAGACATGCATAAGATATAAATGTTATTCTTACGCTTACCACGTAATAAAACGGATGACATATCAGAATTGTAAATGATGCAATCATTTTGTTCAAAAACTACTTTGTAATTTTTATCGCATAATTGACTAATGGAAAGTAAGTTGTGTTTCAAACCGTCAACCAGGTGAACATTCTCAATGATATGCTGATTTGCATTACCAACTGTTCCAGTGCCTATGATTTTGCCCTTTTTGTTGTCACCAAAGGTAACGGTGCCTCCATCTTTATATATAAGGTTAGAAAGCAAGTTGATATTTCCCGTCATATGTTTTGAACATCCACTGTCCAAAATCCATCTTTCCTTTTTAGATAACTGAAAGATAAAACATTAAGCCTTGGTGCCCTTTGTATGAGGGTCCATGAGATTAGATCTTTGGAAGCCAAACCCAAGTGGAATTTGGCTTTCTAATATAATCATTGGAATGAACAATAGAATGCATGTAAGTAGAAATATATTTATTCCTATCTTTTAAACAAGAATCCTTAGGAACCCATATACTAATTGTAGTAGGTTTCCTAGGAATTGTTTTTGAAATATTAGTAATATTTCTTTGTGTAGAAGAAGTAGAAGTGTTTACTTTCTTCGTGTAAATGAATGCGTGATTCTTCTTTTGTGGTTTAACAAAAGTTGTTTTTCCACAAGAGGAAGAAGTGATACAAGACTTGGGTGCATCCTTATGAGAATATCCCAATCCGTGTCTATGATTTGCTGGATATTGAATTTTAAGCAAATCATCGAGATTTGTCTTTCCTTTGTTAAATTTATTAACATTGGATGACATCTTATCGTATTTCATCTTTAGTGATGAAATATTTTTATCCATTTCGGATATTTGTGTATGCAATTCAACATTCTTAGTTTTGAGAATTTCATTCTCTTTACTAAGATCCAAAACTTGAGAAGATGTATTCTCAATATGTATGGAATTTGGTGTAGTGTTCTTAGAAGAAGATAATTCATGATATTTAATAAGAAGATTATCATTATTCTGTTTCAAAGATTTATGTTGATTATTCAACTTTTTGAAATGAGAATAAAGATCTTTTAATGCTTCTAATAATTCTTCATTATTAAAGGAACTTACCTCTTCTTCTTCATCTTGTGCCATAAAACACATATTAGCATTTTCATTATCGTCATCTTCATCATCTGAAGATTCATCCCAAGTTGCTGCAAATGCTTTCTTCATCTTATCAAACCTCCTTTCTCTTCTGGATTGATCGTTGTTGGAAGTTTTGAACTTTGCTTTGAGAAGTGGACAATCTTTCTTCATATGTCCTGGCTTATTACAATTAAAGCAAAGAGAAGAATCAGTATTTTTAAACTTATTATTATACTTACCTTTTTGAAAGAACTTTCTGAAGTTCTTTGCAAAGAATGCCATGTCATCATCTGAATCTTCATTATCAGATGTTGTGTTGAAGGCGAGTACTTTCTTCTTCTGATTTGATTCTTCTTTTTCATCTTGTAGTGTGACTTCATGAGCCATTAGGTTACCAATAAGATCTTCCATTGATAAGGTGGAAAGATCATTGGCTTCCTCAATAGCAGTGATCTTTGGACGCCATTCTGGGGAGAGTACCTTAAGAATCTTGCGTACCTAATCAAGAGAAGAGTAAACTTTTCCAAGAGCAGTAAGAGAATTAATAATGTTAGTGAACCTGGTGTTCATTTCTCCAATCGTCTCTTTGTCTTGCATCTTGAACAACTCATACTTATGAACCAAAGAGGCAATCTTGGTTTCCTTCACTTTATTGGTTCCTTCATGAGTTACCTCGAGTATATGCCAAATCTCTTTAGCACTTTTCGCCTGAGATACTCGATTAAACTCATGTTTATCCATGGCACAGAATAAAGCATTCATGGCCTTTGAGTTATTGGTCTTTGCAGTTTTGTCGTTGGTGGTCCAATCAGCAACAGGTGTTTCTGGCTTTGTATATCCTGTCTCTACGATGTCCCAAATCTCATAAATCATACTTTGGAGATGAATCTCAATTCGTATTTTCCAATATGAGTAATTTGAACCATCAAATAGAGGAGGACGAGTTTGAGAGTGCCCTTCAGGATGCTGATTGTAGTTGTGTGGAACGGCGTTCATGTTTGTTGTTGAGGAACTTGCTGCCATCTTAGCCTTGCTCTGATACCAAATGTAATTCTAGCCTGTAAGGATCAATACACTAGAGGGGGGTGAATAGTGTATATAATAAAAATGTTGCAAATAAGATGTTAGTAATATTTGCAAAGATGGCAATGAAAATAAAGTGACAAGTACGGAAAATTAAATCAATCACAAACACAGAGATTTATCCTGGTTCGGATCCTTGTGATCCTACTCCAGTCCTCTACCCCGTAGAGATTTTCAATCCACTATAACCACTTGCCCCGCAAGCGCAAACTTACAAAAATGGCGACACTCCCCGTGTCCCAAATTTTGTACAATCTCAAAAGAGATTCAAAACCTGTTAAATAAGAAATAGAAAAACACCTATAGCCTTGTTATGAAATTAGAATGAAATTCAAGGATGGTGTTAGAAGATGAACTTCAAGATATAAAAGATATGTTATGAAGAACAATACTTGAAGTTCTCTGGTTCATAAAAGAAGAGAGAGATCAATCGATATCTTCTTACAATTATGAACACAAACAACTTTCTAAAATGATGTTGAAAAGATCAAAATTGCTTCAAGGAAGAAAACTTCAATTTCCAAAAGATCTATGATTAAGAATCTTGAAGTTCTTCCGTTCTTATAAGAAGAGAGAAATCTATGGATTTCTTCTTGCAAATAAGAAAAGAGCAACTAAGGCAAGATTGCTTAGAATCAACAATTCTAGGAAGAAAGAGAGAAGAAAGTTGTGTGAAGAAAAGAGAGGGTATGCCCACTTATTTATAGTATTTTTGGACAGTTATTCTGAGGGAAAATGGGGGGAAAAGGAGTTTCCTACCGTTCAGAAACGGTCTAGAAAGTTTCAGAAAAAACGGACACAAAATTTCATTAGTCGACTAAAGAAGTCTTAGTCCACTAAAAGTCAAACTTTGGAATTTTTGACTGAAATTTTAACGGTAACTTTCTGATGTTGACTGAAGACTACTCAGAAATTTTCAGGCCAAAATTCGAAGAAAAAAAGTTTAGTCGACTAATGTTTGCCTTAGTCGACTAAGACAGAAAAACGTGAATTTTGACTTGTCTGAAAAAGGGTTGGTAGGATATGTTATTAGGAACCTAGGACTTAGATGGATTTCATATTCAAGACTCTGAAATCTATAAATATAAAAAATACGTCAGTCCGTAGATTTCCGTAGATATGTATGTTGCGCTTCATGTGAGTATTTGAAATGCCTTTGTGCAGGGATTCCTTATCAAGTGATTATTGTCCAAGCGTGGATATATTAGGAATCTGCATATCTGCATAGATAGAGTGAGTAGCAATAAAAATAGTTGTCACATCAAAATCATATGGAATAGAATATGAAAGAGAACATGGGATTATGAAATCCCAACAAATTGTATGGATCGGCCTCCTCTCGTCGATCGACCTCGTCTGGTTGGAAGATCGCCCAAGGGGATGGAGCATGGAGAGCCTCGGCTGGTTGGCCTCTTACTGGAGGGGTTAGCCTCGTCTAGCCGGCCTTCTCCTGGATGGGTCGGCCTCCTCCTGGATGGGTCGACCTCGCCTGGTCGACCTCCTCCTGGGTCAGTTGGCCTGGTCTGGTCGGCCTCCTCCTCGGCTCGGGTCTACCATAAGAAATGAGAAACTCGAGACGTTTGAAAATTTCCCCATGTTGGTGCAGGTCGACAGACTCGGACTGAGGTAAGTCCGCAATCTAGGCTGGTTGGTCGGGGGCGAGTTCGGTTGGCAGAAGTTCGGATGGGTGTGCTTTGCAAGAGGAGCTCTTCAACATCGGCCCATAGCTACAGGCAGCGACCAGTTGAGGTTGGACGTCGGACGTCGATACCGTGCTTTTCTTTTCAGGGCACGTTAGAAATGGGTTGATGAGCTTGGTAAGCCAGACTATGCCAGATCATCGATCATTAAAGGTTGCCCTTCTTTCGTGCTTTTACAGCGGATCCGGCGACAGGATCAGATATGGTGAAATATCCGGGTCTTGAATCGATGGTATCATCCTGCGTGGGCTGCCTGAGTTTGGGGGTGGCATCGATCATGGGTGTCGATATCGTCGATTATGAAGTGGAAGGATGGGCAGAGCGATCCTTGAAGTTCACGAGCCACAAATCTTTGGGATCTTCGACGATGCGAACCGTGAGATCGATAGACTGGTGGGATGGAGTGTCATTGCCGTCGGTTGCACCGCATCGGCGACAGCGACGGCCTCGACAGGTAGGCCCTGGTATGTGTCCATGAGCTGAGTACGGACTCTCTCAAATTTGCATGAAATTGAAGAAAGGAGAGTTGTTAAGAGAGAAGAGAGTACTTGTAGTTGATAGAGGAAACTCGATTAATTGGAGGAGGAGGATAGTTGACCTTTGTGGAAGCTCCGTAAGATTTCCATACGAAATTTCTGACAAAGGGCCCAAGCCTGGCATGCTTTCTGAAGTGGCTCGCGCTCGGTTGGTAAGAGCTTTCTGCTGAAAATAGAAGTGACAGACGACCCAGGACCGGAGGTTCTGGCTCGACAAGAGGAGTTCTGACGAAAGGCTACAGCTTGGCAGGGATCACCGAGCTCGGACTCCAACATGTACCAAGAGTCCACCCCTGGTCAGCTCGACGGGGATCACCGACGAAAGGCTTCGGCTCGGCAGGGATCACCGAGCCCAAGCTCTGACATGGAGTGCAGTGGTTAGTTCGGTATGGAGTGCCATCGGCAGCCTGGTTCGGAGCCATTGGGCTCCGTGTCTCCCCTCGCCAACAAACAAGGTTCCTATGCTAAAGCCGAGCAACCGACGGGAGCTCATTCTTCACCTCTTTTAGCCCTTGCCTTGAACTTGCAGATAACCTCTTCACTGTGATACCTTCTCCATTAGCTTGTGTTCCCCTGTAAACTGTACCGAGTGTTATGTGCTCAATCACATAATAAATATGGAAATCTATTACGGTTAAACTATAAACTGTAATCCATCGGCAACTTGGCTCGGTGCCATTTGGGCTCGGCGTCTCCCCGGTCTCGGCACTAGATGGGAGCTCTGGGTCGGATGTACCAAAATGAGCTCAATTAGAGGCCTTAGAAGAGGCGAGCACGATCGGACCGAGGCGAGCTTGGCTTCCTGGTCAAGACGGGCTTGATGTAACACGGTACCTAAATAAAACCCATTCTACATACTGCCCAACAGAAAATCAAGCAGCCATTATGTCTTCTATTGGGGGAACTTGTGTTCTCTACGAATTAGTTGTATGGGACTTGTTGAGGAGGACACCCTCGTGCTTAACCTGGAACAACTTTATAGCACCCTCCTATAACCTCGATGCTAAACTTGCAGCGGCGGCATCTTCCACCGTGAGCATTACTTCGTATCCTTGCTACGCTCCCCAAAGAGTCCCGTGAGTCCCGAAACCCAAAGTCCCTTCAGCAGGAGCCCTCGACACTATCGGTATCTTCGTCGCCCTCGCCCTCGCCCTCGCCCTCGTCGTCAGCAGGTATGATTTCGGTGATCCCGAAGCCGAAGGCATCGGAATATGGTGTTAAGATGGTGCCTCATCACTACCAGTTGGCACCGACGAATGTGTCAACGGTTCCGACGAGTTGGAGAGCGAAGCCAGAAGAGAAGAGGCGACGGAATCGGTCGGTGGGTCGGCGGGTCGGCGGACCAGCAGACGGGCGGTAGGTGTCGAATAGGGAGAATGCCTCGTGCATCGAGGCCACATGGTCATCGCCGAGTCCTTTTCCCCATTTTCCCCTGGGGGAGTCCTCTGCTTGTCGAATGTGAGCCAAGGAGATCTGAGAGCAACTTGGACCATTGTTTGGGGATTTGTGTCAGAGGAAAGCTGAAACCTTTCCGTGTTAAACCATGTGGAGATGAAAATAGAAGAGAACGATTTTGAGTATAGGCTGATGCAGATCCCAAGCGTGTATACCATCAACCTGTTAAGATGGTGTGACGATATCCCTGAGGTTCTGCATCTCCAGCTCAGGATTTATATGTACACATTTGAGCTTTTGTTGGACGATAAGAGATGGAGGGCGTCGGTTCATCGGTATCAGGCGGAAAAGACGAGATACGCCCATTTCAGACAGACCGATGATTTGCTGGCTGGCTCATGCTGGCACCATAGCTTTTGCTTCCAGCACATCAGGGGGTTCGTCTTCAAGATGAAGGCATGTTTAACATGCTTCCGGTCGTCGGAGGCTCGCCGATTCCAGCGGATGGCGAGATTCCAATCAGAGAGGACACAATAACGCCCGACGAATCAGTACAAATTAAGAGACTGAACATGGGGAAGATCTGGGTGACGGTGATCTGGGAGAAGAGGTGGCGGTGGCTGCGGCTGGTGATGATGTGTGCCGATTTGGTGAAGACGCCTGCAACGCCGAGAGACCGGAGCTCTTCGGCTTGCGATCCATTTCCAGTATGATCCCAATAAGCAGAAGTTCGATTACTAGGACGCCGTGCCGCCGCCTCCGACCCACCGTGCCACCGGATTCTCGGCGCCGATCGCCCCCTCGACGTCGAAAACTGTGGCTGTCGTCGCTCCCCTGTCGGCGACGTGCAACAACGTCTCGTCGGTTGTTGACGAGATCCAGATCACCAAGCAGTGGGCACAAGCTGTTGCAACAAAACCCTTCTGCGACGCTCCGACCGACCGCTCTAACGCCAAGAACGGTGACGATTCGGGGGGTTCTGTTCATCACTCGCTAAAACCCATGGGTGTGTTCAGTTGGCAATGTCACATGTTGGACTTGGGATGACTCTGCCGTTATCTGCAATCATAATTAGGAGCCAAAATACAAGTGACCAAGGACATGGATGTACATCCTCGTTCGCATACTAGATTGGTAGAACTTAGTGAATTGCTATCTGCACCTCAACAATTGAGGTGCAGATAGGAATCAGTGTCAAAAAAAACCATTTGTGTATGAGAGAGAGTGTGTGATGGAGAGAATAGGATGTAAATTATTACTGTTTTTTGGAAAGAACCCGTACCTGCACCTCAATTGTTGAGGTGCAGGAAGCAATTGTCTAGAACTTATTGGCAATTCTGAACAAATTGATAAGGCCGCGCAGTTAACTAATGATGTCTTTTTGAGGTCGATGATGGATTCTCAGATGTTGGCGTTGTCGGGAATCCCTCAGAGTGAAGTGATGTGTATCGACTCTTCAGGAGTTGGCCTTTCCGGCCTTCGATTATCAGAACGAATCTTTGTCAACGTGGTTGATGACATGGGTGTTGACTCGTTCTCACAGACGGCATCCGATGTTTCGGGGTGTTTTCTCACCACGGGTTGATATTCTGGAGGTCCGGATGTTGTCGCTATCACGTGAGACGGAGATGACCTTTGGGGTCGATCGGCACCGCGTTCACTTTAGCAGGAAGGCACTGATCCGTGCTTCGGTGTGCCGAGTGGTAGCCTCGGCAGGACGACAACCTCTGGGATCGGTCGGAAGAACGGGCTCTGGCACGAGGGCGTTCGGATCCGAGCGAGGGCGGTGGTGATGTCTCATTCGATCTGCAAGATGAAGAATTCGTCAGGGGGTCGGACATTGGTTCCGACCGGGCCACTCCGATGCCAAAGTCAGATCTATTCTGAAAGATGCTAGGTGGGATCGAGCTTGGTTCACGGAGAGACCAAGCGCGAATCCTCGAGCCGAGCTATGTAGGAGAAACCTTTAATGTGGAAGAAGATCTGTGGGTTTGTATGTGATACCTCCATTGTAGATCTCGGAGATCCGTCCATTGAGATGATGCATCTCCCCCTTTCATATAGGCGAGTCATCCCTCTGGTGTAATGGGCCATGATTGCCGTCATTGATGGGGACGTGCTAAGTGGGGAATGTTGACCCCAATAATTGCCACGTTTTATGGAGGGATGAATGCCATGAAGCTGGAGTGATGGCCATGAAGGTGAAGTGATGGCATTAAGTGGTTGCCATAATTGGCGAGTGCTCCCTTGGTTTGAGGAGCGATTCCTCCACTACGGATAGTGGGAATTCTTTTGGGCCTTCGTCTTGGGTGGAGAAGCGCGACCCGCCCGTGAGGTCCTTGGGCCGGAGCCTAAGGCCGTAGTGGGTTAGTTGACTGGTCGTGGTTGACCTGAATTCTCTGGGCCCGGTCAAAATGGTTGTATCAATTATTATTTAAGTTTTTTGCTTCGAGCACAACCAAGAATACCGAAAATTCCCATATGCCAAAACACCATAAAATCTTCCAAATCCGTAATCACTAATTACATGATTAATTATTTGTCAGGGATAGTAGTGATTTTTCGTTCAGAATCACTAATTACGTAATCACTAATTACATCCTAATTACTAATTATATCTAATTACTAATTATATCCTAATTACATAATTACTAATTATATCCTAATTACATAATTACTAATTACATCCTAATCACTAATTACGTAATACGTAGTCATTAATCACTAATTAAATTTTTCGTTCAAATTTCCAATCATAATTAGTGATTACATATTAAGGTTTTTAAATTAGTGACCGTGATTAGCTTACGAATCATTAATTAAGCACTAATCACTAATTGATCAAATAATTACTAATCACTAATTAATCACTAATCAAATAATCAAATAATTCGTGATTAGATCAGCGGTCGACACCCGTGGATGTAATCACTAATCACTAATTAATCACTTAATCACTAATCACTAATTAATCACTAATTAATCACTCGGGGATCTAATTAATTAGTGATTACATCACTAATAACTAATAACTACTTAATTATTTGATGATGGATTAATTACATGAGTACGTAATTACTAATTACATGATTATTTGATGAGCGATATTAGCGATTTTTCGTTCAAAATCACTAATTACGTAATCACTAAGTACATACTAACCACTAATTACATCCCAATCACTAATTACATAATATGTAATCACTAATCTCTAATCACTAATCACTAATTGATTACATGATTAAAAAACTAATCTAGTAATCACTAATCACTAATTACATCCGATCTTGCAAAATTGCTCAATGCATACAACTAGCAAACTGTGCGCATTGAGCAATTTTGGCTCCAAATTGCTCACTGCGCGGAGCCAAAATTGCTCACCGCGTAAAACAGGCAAAAGTTCTGCATGTTGTGCGCATTGAGCAATTTTGCAAGATCAGATATAATTAGTAATTAGTGATTACTAGATTATTTTTAATCGTGTAATTAATTAGTGATTAGTGATTACATATTATGTAATTAGTGATTAGGATGTAATTAATGATTACGTAATTAGTGATTTTGAACGAATTGAACACATCCTAATCACTAATTACATCCTAATCACTAATTACATAATATGTAATCAATAAGCGCTAATTAATTACATGATTAAAATACTAATCTAGCATGGAAAATGTTTCGATTTTGCAAAATTGCTCATCTCACCGCGAATTTTGACTGTTGTGCGCGATGAGCAATATTGGTTCTGTGAAACAAAATTGCTCACTGCGCACAAAAGGCAAAAAAATATGAATGTTGTACGCAGTGAGCAATTTTGTTCCACAGAGTCAAAATTGATCATCGCGCACAACCGTCAAAAACACGGTAAGTAGTGGTAGGGTATTTCGGGCGGTTTGAAACGACAGTTGCGATATTTTTCCGAGAAGTTTGACCGGTCGTGTGTAGAACAAAACGGTATGTGTTCGTAGCAACCCCCAATATTTACTTGTGGGACCTTAAATGGGTAAATCTCAATGTTTTTAACTATTTTCGACTCACGATACTTTTAGGAACACTGTTAACTTTGCTCCGTGAAACCTCTTGGCCATCGCCCAGCCTGCTTTGCGATGCTGACTCACTGACCAATCGATCCGCAATCATCTGTCGCCTCCTGGCCACCGTAGGTCTCGTGCGTCAACTGTCCCTTGTTCTTTCTTTATTTGATAATTGGGCACCGATCATCAAATCGTTAGTGTTATGAATAGGCCCATGAGGCCCATTGGGTATCCGGCCCATCATTGAAAGCTATAAATATGAGGGTTGTGGGCTCTTAACCCCTTACACCTATTACTCTACTTTTCCCTTCACAACACGTTATCAGCACGATCACGCTCGTTGGAAAAGGCGACGACGCTCAAGGAAGGAGATCCATCAATCACTCAGTTTTAAGAAGATCGTAATCTTCTCAACGGGGAGCGAAAAGGGCATCCTTCATCAACCGTCGTCTAGATTTCCTTGTCGAATCTAGATGTAAATCCTCAAAACTTTTAGATCTAAACTTGATTTTCCAGTAGATCTGCATGATTTAAGATCAAAAAGTTTGAAAACACGGTAAAAAAATCACATTTTATTTAGATCTGCATGTTTATAAACAATAAAAAATCGTATTTTTTAAGATCTGAATGTTTGAAAAATCCGTTTTTACCCCCACCACCTTGATCCATATACCGCACGCCCATAGGGCGGAACAATGGCGCCTTGCCAGCACCGTCGGTGGCACCAACGCCACAGCCGCGGCCACAGGCCATGGCATGCAACCGCGGCCTCCCCAGGCCGCGGCCGGCAGGCGCGGCCACAGGCCCCGGCCCGGCAGCTGCGGCCGACAGCCGGGGCCTCAGGCCGCGACGGCCGGGGCCTCAGGCCGCGGCCCTGAAGCCGGTGCCCGCCGCTGCCAGGGCGGTCGCGCCCCTTGGCGCGGCCAGCCGCCGCGGGCCCTCCTAGGGTTTTTCGAAACCCTAGCCCTTGACGGGCCAAATTTTTAAGGGGATGCCCAATAACCCTAGTGGGTTGTTTTCATGGCCCAAAAGCCTGAAAATTAGCATATTTACACATAATTTTTCTTTTTTTATTTTTGGCCCCAAAAGCCCAAATAATTAAAGAAATTTTAATTTTGTGATAGGGTTAAATCGAAAAATAATATATAAATAAAAATGGATCAAGGTAAAAAGTTTTCAAAATAACTTTTAGCACGTCACTCACTTTTTAGATTATTTATTAATCTTTATATATTCCTGTGATATAATTCTCTACATGGTTGTATATTCTTAATATATTATCTGCGTGGATGTGCTATTAGGCTATAATTTTAGGGATCAGCCAGGTTTCCGAAATCTTTACTTTTCTGCAATTTTTCTTTTTGAAAGAAATTTGTAAGTGATGTTATACATGTAAAAAGAAGCTGAAGGACCACCAAAAGGAGCTGAAGGCGTTTGCACAAAGAGAAAGGGGCTTCTCTTTGAAGTTCCCGAGTTGTATTTACTTTTTCATGCACTTTTTGATGTAATTTCGGACTCTCTTTTTCTGTTGGTGTCGGCTGGCTGATCCCCATAGTCCTAATTTATTTTCATTGCCTATACATTAAATGCATGGATGTTTATTTCTTAAATAATTCACATTATGAAAATGTTAAATGCATGAGTGGATGTTTATTTCTTAAATAATTCACGTTATGAAAAATGTTAAATGCATGCGTGGATGTTTACTTTTTTGATAATCCATGCTATTTTTGTTTATGTTGCTAGATTGTTTAATGGCCAGACTTGCGAATCTCGATTTTTCGGTCCTGAAGGACGATGGTCGAACTACTTGAGCTGGCAGTTGGACCTGAAGTTACATCTGCGATCTCATGGGTTCAGTCTAACACCCACTTAAAAGGCAACAACAAGTACTGCTGCAGCAGAAAAGGATGCTTCTAAAGAAGCCCCTCATACAGAAGAAGTTTCCGATATACTAAAGACGAAAGCCATTATTTATATCAGGAAACATTTAGACTCGACCCTGAAGTACGAGTATCTTACTGTAGAGGATCCTTACGAACTGTGGGACACACTTGAGGAGAGGTACAAACATCAAATGGATGTCATACTCCCCCGTGCGCAATACGAGTGGACTCACCTCCTCATACATGATTACAAATCCGTATCAGAGTACAACTCAACACTATTCCGTACCACCTCACGCCTGAAGTTATGTGGTGAGAATGTGACTGAGAAAATATTGTTGGAAAAGACGTTCACGTCTTTTCACGAGAAGGACATAATTCTCATGCAACAATCCCGTGAGAGAAAGTTCACTAAGTACCCTGAACTGCTTTCATGCCTCTTAATGGCTGTACAGAACAGAGATTTGTTGGTTGTCACTCATAACATGTGCCCTCCTGGCTCCGCTCCACCGCCACCTCATGCGGAGGCACACTTACAGTCTTCCCAGAAGAAGACGATGGACAAGAAGGCTAAATTCCAGAAATGGAAACAACAGAAGAAGCGGAAAAAGACCACTCCTCAAGCTCCTCCTCAGAACCATAAGTTCATGGAAAAGAAGCAAAAGTGGACGTCCAACAAAGGTGGTACTCCCAAGAAAGACTGGGAGGATACGTGCTCCAAATGCGGAATGACGGGCCACTGGTCCAGAATTTGCCGCACACAGAAACACCTACAGGACCTCTACCAGGCAAGTCTCAAGTCTCATGCTGAGACAAACCTGATAGAAAGCGCAGCGTTGCCAGAGACCACATAGAATCCAGAAGATTTCATGGGAGACGACACTCTCTAGTCATGGACTATAAACAATTTTTATTTGCTAGCAATGTATCTTCCCTTTTTATGCAACGTATCTAGTTTTTATTCCATGTCGAACTTTTAAGCATCTTAAATGAAAGTAGCTTTCCTCTTTTCATATTATTCATTGCTTAAATGTCTTTCTTAATATAGATATGGAATCAATATGCCTAGTGGACTGTGTATCGACGCACTCAATCCTTCAAAGCAAAGACTACTTTTCGAGCATATGTAGCTATTCTGATCCATTGAGAACAATCTCAGGACCAGTCAATATAATTGAAGGATCAGGGAAAGCAACCATTTTGCTCCCCGGTCACACACTAATCACACTTAAAAATTCGTTATACTCTCCTAAATCAATCCGAAACCTCCTAAGCTTTAAAGATATCTGTTTAAACGGGTATCACTTAGAGACGGTCGAGGAAAATAAAAAAGATTACTTGCACGTAACGTCTCTTACAAATGGTACAAAAACCATTGTGGAACGTTTCAAGGGACTCCTCTCGAGACTCTACCAAACAAGTATTCAATCTCCAGAAACATTAATGACGGAGCACCTGTAGTGGCCCCAAACACCAGAATTCCAACTCTGGCATAGTAGACTGGGACACCTTGGATCTGTTATGATGTACCGTATCATAACAAGCTCAAGGGGTATAGATTTGAAGAACCTGAAGATTCTTCAAAAAGGTAAATTCCAATGTCCACCATGTTACAAAGGTAAACTAATTACGAGACCCTCTCCACTGAAAGTGGACTTGGAGTCTCCAAGTTTTCTGGAAAGAATCTACGGAGACATTTGTGGGCCTATACACCCATCAAGTGATCGTTCAGGTACTTTATGGTCCTGATAGACACATCTACTAAGTGGTCACACGTGTGTCTACTGTCCACCCGTAACCTAGCACTGTCTAAGCTTTTAGCTCAGATAATCAGGTTGCGGGCCCACTTCCCCGACTACCAGATAAAGAAACTTTGTCTAGACAATGCAGGGGAGTTTACATCACAAGTCTTCCTAGACTATTGCTAAGCACATGTCAAGTCGAACATCTTGTAGCACATGTTCACACCCAGAACGGGTTAGCAGAATCTCAAATTAAGAGACTGTAATGGATTGCTCGTCCATTATTACTTCAATCCCAGTTGCCAGTGAATGCATGGGGTCATGCAATTTTGCATGCTGCATCTTTAATAAAATTAAGACCTTCTGGAGGCCAGTCATCTTCTCCTATGCAACTAGCACTTGGAGCCCCACCAATTATCTCACACTTGAGAATATTTGGTTGTGTAGTATACGTCTCCATAGCACCATCATAAAGGACAAAGATGGGTCCACAACGTCGCCTAGTCATTTATGTTGGGTTTGACACACCCTCCATAATAAGATTCCTAGAACCCCTTACGGGAGACATTTTCAAGGCACGTCTAGAAGACTGTGAATTTGATGAAATATCATTTCCAAGACTAGGCTCACAAACCAAGAAGCCCGAAGCTTCAGACTGTATCACTTGGGATACAAAGACATTAAGTCACTTCGATCCGCCCACAAGCCAGTGTGAGGAGGAGGTCCTGAAGATTCTCCATATCCAAAACACTGTCCATCTCTTGCCGGACAAATTTACTGACAACCAGAAGATTGTTAGATCACACGTCCCTGCTGCTGACACTCCAGCTAGGATTGACATACCGCAAAATGGATGCAATCCGCCTGCAACAGAAATGGTTGGACCTCTTAAAAAGAGAGGGCGACCACCGGGATCCAAGGACCAAGTCCCTCGAAAGAGTAGGACCCTTGGCAATGGTAAAACAATACCCCCACAGGATGCTACTATTAGCCCCGCTACCCCATCTCTCCCAAACTCTCAAAAAGAGGAAAAACCGGGAGAAAATGAAGTTTCGATACATTATGTATGAACTGAGAAGTATCAGGACAGAAAGAGCACAATTATAGATGCCACATTTGCGTGTAATATTGCCATCAACGTCACTTACTACGACGATGATATTGAACCACGCTCTCTGATAGAATGTCAAAGCAGAGATGATTGGCCAAAGTGGAAAGCGGCAATAGGAGTGAAGTTGGATTCACTCACAAAACGCAAGGTCTTCAGACCTATTGTCCAGATACCAAAAGGTGTAAAACCTGTGGGTTATAAATGGGTATTTGTTAGAAAAAGTAATGAACAAAATGAGATCGTTCACTACAAAGCAAGGCTTGTAGCGCATGGTTTTACCCAACGTCCAGGGGTGGATTTTGAAGCCACATACTCCCCCCGGTCATGGACATGATCACCTTCCGATTCCTCATTGGTTTGACAGCTCAAGAGGGTTTAGATATGCAGCTTATGGACGTCGTGACTGCATACCTATATGACAATTTAGACCGAGACATCTATATGAGATTGCCTGACGGTTATTCTTTGCATGCAGCACTAAAAGAGAGACAACGTGACATCTACTCAGTGAAACTGCAAAGATCATTTTATGGTCTAAAACAATCTGGAAGGATGTGGAATAATAGACTGAGCGACTTCCTTGCAAAACAAGGAGTTACAAATGACCCAGTCTGTCCTTGTATCTTTATAAGAGCAAAGGCAATAGAATTTGTTATTATAGCCGTCTATGTGGACGACTTGAACCTCATCGGATCTTCTGAAGATATTACCGAGATTTCTAGAAGCTTGACAGAAACTTTCGAGATGAAAGACCTCGAAAAGTCAAAATTCTGCTTAGGTCTTCAAATAGAGCATCTTAACGATGGGATCCCGTTACATCAGTCAACTTATACATCGAACTTGTTGAAAAAGTTCCAAATGGATAAGTGCCACCCCCTCAGCATCCCAATGGTCCTCAGATCATTGGGTGTGCATAAAGACCCCTTCCGGCCGCTGGAAGAGGGGAAGGAAGTACTAGGCCCGGAAGTGCCTTATTTAAGTGCTATCGGTGCACTCCTTTAACTAGCTAACTGCACTCGCCCTGACATAGCATTTGTAGTCAACCTACTAGCCAGATATAGTGCTGCACCTACACGACAACACTGGATTGAAGTTAAGCATCTTCTGCACTACCTCCAAGGGTCCATAGACTTCGGTCTATTCTACAGGAAAGGGGCAACAATAGGTTTAGTTGGTTATGCTGGTGCAGGTTACAGGTCTGATCCTCATACAGAGAAGTCTCAGACCGGATACATGTTTACCTATGGCGGCATTGCCATATCCTGGAGATCTGTGAAGAAGACCATGACAACCGTCTCATCCACTCACTCAGAGCTTCTAGCGATCCATGAAGCAAGTAAAGAGAGCTTCTGGCTACGTTCTGTGATCCAGCACATTCTCACCTCCACCGGCCTGATGACCGGCGTCCTTGTGCCTACATCACTCCATAAAGACAATGCAGTATGTATAGCCCAGCTACAGGACGGCTACATCAAAGGCGACACGATGAAGCATATCTCGCCCAAGTTCTTCTAGACGCATGACCTTTAGAAGCAAAAGCAGATTGAGGTACAGAAGATCCAATCATGTAATAACTTGGTAGATTTGCTTACCAAATCCATGCCTACTAGTATCTATGAGAAACTTTTATATAGGATTGGGATGAGGAGAGTAAGAAAATGTAAACTGGGTCAGGATGAGAGGACTATGAACATATAGATAATAGGAGACTGATGTATAGATTCATAGGAAATCTACAAGCCTGAAGCTTGGTCAGATAAGGGGGAGTCAACTACAGAGTTGTACTCTTTTCCCTTGACTATTGGTTTTTTCCCACAGGGTTTTTCGTAGTCAAGGTTTTGACGAGGCAACCTCGTTGACTCTGGATCCTGAACACATCCCTAAAACAGGGGAAGTTATGGATAAACCGTTCTTTATTTAACAAGGCAATTATCCTAACTCGGATCATGAAGAATCCACCTCTTATTCAAAGTTGGTTGGATAAGGGGAAGTGTTATGAATAGGCCCATGAGGCCCATTGGGTATCCGGCCCATCATTGAAAGCTATAAATATGAGGGTAGGGGCTCTTAACCCCTTACACCTATTACTCTACTTTTCCCTTCACAACAGTTAGTTATTTTAATGGCAATTAGAGTAAACTAGGAGATTCATGACCCCTCCCTAAAAGAAGCCTAATTTTGGATATTTGTTGGTGATAACAGGTTGGGTACAATTTCCAATTGTAATGTTCCCATTGAATGTGTATGTGTGCTTGTGCATGGCTGCCGTGCCCTAGTTTGTGAACTGTATTATTCGAGTTCATGTGTGCATGTATGTGTGTTGGTGTATGGGCTGACAATGGGACAATCTTTGGCAAATGGTCAAACACGTTGCTTGTGCCATGGGTTTCGACGGCCGAGCAGACTTGCACACAACGTAGGCTGGTCTTAAACTCGTAATCCATCTTGCTTTGATCATCGACAAATGGTCGAGTTGAGATAATTTTATTGGAGAAAGGAGGACGTATGAGATCAAGGAGCTGACTCAATTAGTGGGTATTTGTTGATACATGGGTTTGGCCCACCAAGCAAGTAGATGAATTCTACTTGAAAAGCATGGCCCACTGAGAATTGTACACCCCGGCCCAATAACTCTGAGGCCAACTAATGAAGATATACCTATACCGAGTCAATCTGCTGGGCCACCGCCCACAGCCCTTTACTCCTAAGTTGAATGAGTCAACCTCCACTTCGTTGGCCCACTTTATTGTTGACCGAAACCCAGTTCTCAATAATTGGCGTCGTTTGTGAGAAATTCAGAATCAACATCTTCGTCACTTTCTAACATTGACGATGTCGAGTCGCCCCGAGCTTAATCCAAGCTTCTTGGTGTTTAACCCGAACTTCCGAGTTCGGACTCGACCCTGACCGAATGTCGTCGACCAATCATCTGGTAAAACATTCATCGTTCGACCAAGCCTTCGTCGTTGCAAAGCTCCCTCATCCCTCACTGTCACAGAGCATTGATCGAGACTGAGAAGCCCCAACGAACGGCAATTTGCCTCAGGTCGAACTTGAGAAGCCCCAATGATCTATATAACACCATATTGATGACGAGAAACAACAGCACAGAGAGCTCCCTTATAACCCAACGAAGATCGATCAAAAAATCTTGTGGATATCCGACCTTCCCCTTCATCTCCATCAGCAGCAAGCTTCCTCGAGATGGGATGAACGGGCCTCGAGATGGGGAAGCATCATACGGTTGGAGGCAAAGCTCCAATGTCTGAATTCTTCGAGGTAGACTAGGAATTTGGAGCTTCCCAGATCTCGTTGGGTAGTTTTGTTGAGCTCATCGACCCAACCGAGTTCGTCGACTCAAGAACACTCTTTGACCTGACAGCATTCGTCGACCCTACAAGGCTCGCCGACGCGACATCATTCGCCGAACCTTCGAGGCTCACCGACCCTCGGAGGTTGTCACGTCCCGCTTCTCATTATACTTGTAAGCGAGAACGTGAGCGGGTCCGCATGTGCTTAAAGCAAAAAAGAAGTACTTTTTTATTTCTTCTTTGACTTAAGCACAATAAGCGTCTATTTATTAAGCTTGGAAGGTTACTACTTGCGAACATCAGAACAACACAGAATATCATCATTACACTTCAACATCCAGATTACAAGTACACAAATAAGGCCTAGCATGGCCATTACAACAGTTACGCAAAGGAATTACACCTGAATAAGATACAACACACATATTAAAATTATGCTGGGTTGCGGAGCACGTCGTTCCTCAGCAGTGGATCTCGACGTCCTGGTACTCCTGGTAAGCTAGCTCAGCCTCAAAGTATGCTCCCATGTAATATCTGTCTCAGAATCTGACGTATATTTCACAAGATAATAAACAGGGAAATATACGTCAGCGAGGGTCGCTCGGCAAGTTAAAATGTTAGAAAATGGACCCTCAGCAAGATAGTAATATAGTTGCAAAGCTTTTAAAGGCGAGGGAAATATAACAGGGCACATTAAGAAAAGTATGGTAGCGTAAGAAAACGTGCGAGCATAGCAAAGTGTAGTGTACAAAGTAATGAGCATGGCAAATATAGTGTGCAAAGCAGTGAGCATGGCAATCGTGGTGTACGGAGTAGTGAGCATGGCAAGTGTGGTGCACAGAGTAGCGAGCATGGCAGCTGTATTGAGCATGGTAAGAGGAGCTAGCAGGTCACACAATTCTCAATAGCAACAGCAGAAGTAAAATAGTACGTCATTCAATCTCCTACTATAGTGACAAGCCCAATATCTGAGGGCGAAAGAAACTACAATTACACCCAAACCAACGGGAGCTACCAGTGGCTCTGTACTTACGACCACATCCGGGTGATGGTCAAATTTACCGGTGGGATGAAATCTAGCATTCCGCAATCTACTACAGTGGACTACCCCACCCAAAGTGTCATTGTGTGTGTTCTATATAGTTCACAGTATGCCTCATGGCCAATATTCCATAAACGCCCCAAGGGCCTAACAGTCCATGTATGTCTCGAAGGCCCAATAGTCACAATTTATTAGGGTGAACAAACCAGAGATAGGGTGACACAAATAATGAGCAACATGCAATAAGAGCATTCTATGTATATGTTTAAAATGGCCAAAAAATTTGATAATTCTAATTATACTACGAACATTGTAATTAACAACATTAATGGTGAAAGCGAATCAAACATTTAATTGAAACACATCACAAAGTATTGAATTGTTTCACTTGTTATTTTATCAACATGATCATGGTTATAAGAGGTTGGCAGTAACAACTTGGTAGTTTCAGTATCTTTAAAAGTTATAGGTGATAAATACTTGCCTGAATGGAGCGATTTTGGTGCCCACGCGATCGTGCGAAAGGCGTGAATTTATCTGCATCCCGTATTCACGATATCAAGCCGACAGAATTAATCATAAAATATATTTATTATGCACATAATATTATCTCATATTGTTACATAAACATACATGTAATTCTTGTATATATATACTGCTACTGACTATAACTAACACACATTTTTTTATACATATAATAACTTATACATATACTAACTATCATACATATACATACATACATATATATATATAACAAATATATAATTAACATATATAATATATATAAACTTACGTAAATATCTAACCTTCGTATCTAATATTCCCATAATTAAACTACTCACAGTTTGGTTCTCTTCGTCGCCGTCGCTTTTGCTTGCAAGGGGATGATCACAGCGACGTGAACGGCGACTGGCGGAGGCACCGGAGGTGGGCACAGCGATGGAGACGGATGATGGTTCTTCGGAGTTGATGTGGAGAGAGGCGCTGCGGGTTGGGGTTGCCGGTTGCGTGGAGTTCAGGAAGAGAGAGGGTGAGAGGGGGACGGGGCGCTGCGGTCTGTGGGGGAGGAGGTGGAGTCAAAGAGTGCGGCGACATAGGAAGCACATGGAGTTGCGATGGGCAGATAGGGCAACAATTTGAGTTGGTTGTGGGCTGTGGGCGCTTGTGTGATGTCGAAAGTGGTTGTACTACTATCGAAGGGGAGGAGATGGGTCCAGGGTGCTGGAGGAAGGTGACAGAGGGGTCGTCGGAGTCAGGGTTGGCAGGTGGGGACGTCGACTATGAGATACTGGGGAGGGGCTGTGGTTGCATGAGGGGAGTCGGGGTCGGGCTTTGTGAGATGTGGCAACGACTTGGGTGCTCAGTCGAAAGATCACCGGAGGAGGGTGGTGTTAGCGAGGCTGGGTCGGAGGGAAGGCTGTAGCGGCGGTGCGAGGTGGTGAAGGGTTTTGGCGGACACTCAGAGCTCAGATCTGTTCCCGTCCTAAGTCGGACGGACCACAGAGGCATAAAGCGCAGCGAAAAATAAAAACATGCTAGCTAAACATTTTAGCTAGGCCCTGAGAGAGCCAGAACCTAGCCCGATCTATTCTAACTTGGGGTGGATCTGATCACCCCATGAGGGATCTATCCTACTGCGACAAAATTAAATTACACTAAAAAGCTTTAAAGACCATACCCGGAATCTCAACCCTGGGGCGGGCAAGATGTACAACACCGGCTTCTCACGCTCCTCGTAGCCCGAACCGCCTTGACTCGATCCACCCGAGCCGCCTCGCACCTTCGAACTGATCCACTTGAGCTGACACCCGCCTCCGAGCCGATCACTTGCGATAGAAGGTTTCACTTGAGCAAACCCACATCTTAGACGTCTGGATCCGAATCCAAAACCCCCTTCGAAGTCTTGCTAGGACTCATCGGGAGAATATGAAGAAGAGAGGAATAGTTTAAGTCGTAGATCGAGCTTGCTCAAAATTCGGAGCTACTCGATTGAAGACTTGGTGTGTTTTTCAACAAAGAAAGTGCACCCCTATTTATATAGGGAGTAGGCACATCTCTTTTCGTTGCGAACAATGTGGGACAAAGATTAAAGAAGAGGGATTTAATTTGGCTAATTGAAGTTTAGTAAGCCTTTCACAAAGTCTAACTTCAACGAATTAAATCTCTTCATCCATTAAAATTTAGACACCAAACAAGCTATCATTTCGAAGGGCTTCGAATGGTGAACGCGTAGGAACGAACGTCGACGAATTCCGACTTCGTTTGACCCCTCAAACAATTCTCCAAAGATGGGCAAACAGTCAATTTTCCTAGCCATCAAAAGGGTTTCCAAAAACCCTAATTAACTTAAGTTGCGGGCGCGCCCGCTAAGCTTAGCAGGCGTGCTTGCCAAGGCAAATTGATGCGCCCAAGTGGGTCTAACCCGCTTTCCCTTTGACTGTTTTTACGTTTTCGGGCTCGTTTGAGCTCCGTTTTGGACGCGGTTTGAACCTGTGTTTAGACCGGGATGATCTCGTCAACCAGGTAACCCTTTCCAATGCTTTTGTTCCTACAAATATTGTCGTAACCAAATTGCTACACGTTTAATCTTGTTTGCATCGAATGCAACATTGTCCCCATCTACGACTTAGTCTTACAACTGGCTTGTGAACTTAACTATTCCATTTCATCGAATGAATTCCTCTTATATATCTTCCTATTACTAAGACATGAATACTACTCGGTGTGAGACCCTACAGCCTAACCTTACTACAGGTTGGGGCTCGAAACCCCTAGACGACGGTCACCACGAGCATCAGTTGTCGTCCCTGTTTCGGAATCATCATAACGTGACCGACCAATTGATAAAAGTATTGTTGGGTTCACTTTGGATGTGTCAGTGATGAATACCATTAGCTATAGTCCCTTCTTCAAGACTGTGTCCCTGCTAGCCTAGGGTACGGTTTACTGTCAACCCCATTAGTCAGCATTGGTCAGTATATGGCGGTCTTTGTTGTATTCACGTTTTACATCTTACAACGTACCCCGGCCGAGGATTAACGCAAAGATCGTACTGAGCCTGTGACACGAACTTCCCTTTAACAGAAGAGACGAATCCCATATTAGTCATCTACTCGCCTCGAGAGCTTCAGGTGTAACCCAACCTAAGATCTTTTAGTAGGCCTAGCCTCGAAGCTAGATCATAGGTCTAAGCGACACTGTTCACTCACAGGTTCGTACAAATGACTTCAGATCTTAAGGACCAGCTTACCTATCATCACCGTAGAGTTATTATAGACAGTTTAGTTAAAGTTAACCATTTAATAACTCTAAGTTGGTCGTTCGGTGAACTCATTCTCCAATGAGCACATGTGTCTTGCCTCCGGCTTCACCAAGTCAAATGACTATGAGATCATCATTACCCTAAGGTAAGACAAAGGCACATTGGTCTATCCGATGTGCCGATATCCAGTTTTCGACACATCTATGACCACGAACCATTTAAGACTTAAGTTTTTGTTCGGTCACTTACTACTCATAATCGAGATCTTATCTGGATACATAAAGACCTAACTATAAGTCTATGGACATTATCTAAGTATATTATTCATTCGAATTTATACTTAGGATAATGGATACCATATTATATCTTAACATGACGTATACTTGGGATAAATCGCCTTATGGGCATATATCCTCCTACATCTCCCACTTGCACTTAGGCTATTTATCTCGGTATCTCAAACCATTATAGCATATCAGTCACATGGGACATTCATATGTCATACCTAAGAGTGGATTTACTAACAAGTATCTATAATGCATTTTAATGGATTTTTATTTATACATCTCTTGATCACACAAGGTTGATCCTCGAAAACTGATTTGGATCAATTTTCCTTTCTTTGTATATCTAACTATTAGCTCATACAATCTTGATGTAGCGTCTAACATTTCTATAAGTCAGTCTTGGCTCATTCCAATTATTTTGTGTCAATATGTCAAGTACATAAATGACACCTTAAGTCTCTATATATTCGATTAAATCAAAACTATTTTGATTCACTGTCTTATATAGATGATTTGAATAAGTTGGAGACCTTTTTATTTAGTCCGAGAAACCGGAGTTAAGTATATGAGCTAGCTCCCACTGACTTTAAGAATTATCTGGTTAAATACTTCTATTCTATATCTAAATCATATTTAGAATATACTTTAAGTATAACCAATTTAAAAGTGCTTAGATGGAACGTACCAGTGTCAGGTTCGATTTGACGAATGAGTCATATCAAGATCGGTTTAAGGAATCTTGATATTGACTTACTCAATCAAACGTCCTACTTAGTACTTTTCCTTTAACTACATTTAATAATAACTCTTAAGAATCAAATGTAGTTTGAATTAAGAATAAATCTTAATATGCGTGTAATTGTGATCATATACAATTATACGCTCCTGGAACTTATATTTAACTATAGACTGGCTATTAAGTCAGCTCCAAACAATCTAATTATTCAGATGATCTGCTTGTCAGCTCGAGAATTAATGCAACTAGCTCAGATAGCCACACTCACAGAAATTTAAGCCATTCACAACAAATCACAATTTCAAAAGGAAGCACATTTCCCGAGACATTTTATAAAAGAAATGGATTCATAAAAATGAATCATAATGTGTTTATCATAATAAACCTTGAGTGTTAAACACTCAATCATTGTTTTATCTTAAGAAACGATACATTTTATTCATAAAAGGAAATAAGTATCAGTTCCTTTTTCTTCACGTCTCTTGAAGTCCTCGCATGGCCCCAGCAGCAACGATTGCTCAGATGCCGATCGTCCTCGGAACTTCTTCCATCCTCTGCTTCATATCAGCCACCTGTATACATTACAGAGATGTCTTAGTATCTCATACTATGTGATAAAGCATTTATGGAAATAATTATGCTTTATTAAATTGAATTTGTTGTACTTGAGGTAGAGGCATCAGTATGCCCCTTCTTCTTTTCTGTAAGGTAAACCTTGAAGTTCATCTTCCAATGGCCTATCTTATGGCAGTGAAAGCATTCGGATTTGGACGGAGCCCTTTTGCCTTCTTTTTCCCCTTCTTCACCTTGACTGGTTGTGGGACCTGCCTCTTCTTACCCTTGCCTTTTGGCTGGTCTTAAGAAGTAGAGCCAACAACCAACACAATCGATTTCTTCTCGATCTCCTCAAACTGCCTAAGCATGTTGAGGAGACCAGGAAGATCTATTTCAATACTGTTCATAATAAAACCGGTAATTAATTGCTTGAAGGCTGGGGTTAAAGACTTAAGGATGATGTCCACGGACATCTCATTGTCTAGGACAAAACCCAACTGGGCGGCGTCTTCCACGTACCTGATCATCTTAATCACATGATCTTGTACGGGCTCTGTCTCCGTCTTAGTGCCCCAGAGGTTGCTCATGGCTTCAAACTTGGCAGCTCTAGACTGCTTGCCATATAACTCCTCTGCATTCAGAAGCATGCTTTGAACATCCAAATGTGCGTGCTTCCTTTTCAGGTCGTTATTCATTGAAGCCAAAGTAAGGCACCTGGCCTTCTCGGCATCTCTCTGGTACTCCTTGTAGGCTTTCTTCTCCTCAGGCGTTGCATCTTCTCCGGCTTTTCCAGAGGGTCCTCAAACATCACGATCTAATCCCGGCTAGAGAAAGGACTAAGTTAATGTTTCTAAGCCAATCCTTATAGTTGGTTCCATCAAGAACATTCTTCTCTATCATATACTTTAGACCTGAATCCATTCTGCAATTTAGTAGATACTTAATCAGTATATGTTCGTTGTATAGTTTCAATGGTTTTTAATAAACTTTATTCTCCCACTAAATTTATTAAAGCCATAATAATAAACAGTTTATTATACAATAACATTTGTGGGAGAGGGATCCGACTACCCTGAGTCTGATAACCTTGAGTGTGTCTTAACAAGTTGTTCGAATCTGCATTCGGTAGACGAACTCATCGTCATTCATATTAAATATGATTCACTTTCGATGTTTACCCCTAGTCATTTGTGATCATGAGTGTGCTTATCCAAATCATAATGGTTAGCCTAGTCGGACCCTTGTTTTCGCGTCTAGCTTGACTTGCCCCGTCGTTCAGTGTATGCATGACACGTCGGTTTGGGCCAGGTCTTAGACTACATCTTTGGTTAGACTTACGCCGGTGCTCGGTGTATGCACGACACGACGGTTTGGGTCAAGCCAAGATGTTATCAAGAAATCGGTTTCTATAAGGTTTTCATGTCACAGCTTGAGTGTACCTCAACAACCGTAACACGGGTCTTACAGTTGCCAACTCCTAAAACAAGAAGGGCTACGATTTATCTTGAACAAGATTATTATCGTATTTGACTTAGGTATAGTCGATGGTCTTACACAGTCATGATTCGACTCCTTGCGGTCCAGCGGACGCGGCCAGGGAATTGACTAAGCCAGGACCACTTAACCCCTAGTCTAGCTAGGGTGGTCCAGCAAACTTAGCCAAGCACATTGACCGACATCATGATCCATTGAAGGAAGTTCATCAATTTTATGTTCGTCCATCAACTAAATAGCTATTATTTAATACTAGTTAATCCTTATCAACTAGTTGATCCTTAAAATTCGAATATTTTTATAGATTTATTTGATGACTTTTATTAGATCCTTATCAACTATAAGGTTTATTTTGTTCATCGTGCTACCCCAATTTTTATTAGGATTTTAATAAAACAATTACAACATTTTACAAAATTAGTCATTTAATGATAATCATTATTTAAACAATTTATGATAATGATTGTCAATTAAAGGGACTACCCTAATCGGGAATTAGGTAGTGATGTTGTATTTGTACATTTAAAAAACGTAGCATGTCACTTGTCAGTAAAAATTTATCTTATAAACTTTTAATCAATTAATGGCTAACCTAAAGGGTTCCTGCATAATTTATTCATCAGGTCCATTAATAATAACCAACAAATTTTATCGCATAAATTAAAGGTTCAATAATGTGACATATAAAGTGAACATGCAAGTTAAAATTATCTACAACATAAATAATTAATTGCATACCAGAAAATTTAACACATAAATTTAAAGATCCACAATTTTAAAACTTCAACCATTTTATCACATAAAATTTGGTTTATAAAAATTATCAAATAATTTTAGTTACAAACCTAAGCTTTAAAATTAACGAAACATTTTAAGATTAAATTATCTCATAAAATAATCTTTAAAACTTTACGTAACTAAAAGAAATGAATTTTTAATTCTATCTCATGAAAAAAAATTTCATTTATGTTACATATGTTACAAAATAATTTTAAAACATTTTTAAAATCGTTGAAATCAATTTTAAAACTTTCAGATAAAGTTAAAAAAATCTTTCAAACTTTATGTAACTAAAAGGAATTAATTTTTTAATATCATCTCATGAAATAAAATTATTCTGAATGTTACATATACTTTAAAACATTTTTAAATGCTAACTAAAAGTATTTTATCTTATAAAGTAAATTTTTAAAAGCATTTTTAATCATAAGAGGCTCATTAAACTTTATCATATAAAATTTAAAAATCTCTAAAAATTCTTTCATGTCATAAAAACAATTTTTAAAACATTTAAAAGAAAGGTACAATATAATTTTAACATTATCAAATAACTTTAAAATTTATATGTTCAAAAAAGCAATTTTAATAATTTAAAATCGTCGCATATCAACATCTACAAGCATAACGAGGCTCTGATACCACTGAAGGGTTTTGGCGAACCCTAAGAGCTCAGATCTGTGCCCGTCCTAAGTTGGACAGACCACAGAGGCATAAAGCGTAGCGAAAAATAAAAACATGCTAGCTAAACATTTTAGCTAGGCCCTGAGAGAGTCAGAACCTAGCCCGATCTATGCCAACTTGGGGTGGATCTGACCACCCCAAGAGGGACCTATCCTACTGCGACGAAATTAAATTACACTAAAAAAGCTTTAAAGAACATATCCGGAATCTCAACCCTGGGGCGGGCAAGATGTACCGCACCGGCTTCTCACGCTCCTTGTAGCCGAACCGTCTTGACTTGATCCACCCGAGCTGACGCGCACCTTCAAACTGATCCACCCGAGCCGACACCCGCCTCCGAGCCGATCACTTGCGGTAGAAGGTTTCACTTGAGCAGACCCGCGTCTTAGACGTCTGGATCCGAATCCAAAACCCCCTTTGGAGTCTTGCTAGGACTCGTCGGGAGAATATGAAGAAGAGAGAAAGAATATTTTAAGTCGTAGATCGAGCTTGTTGTCACGCCCCGCTTCCCAAAAATATGGAGGCGAAGCGTGAGAAGGTCCGCTCAGACTTGAAGCTACAAAGCTGCAAGTCTGATAAGCGTCTATCAATTTAAAACTGCAGGTCCTTGCAACGCGAACGAAACAAAGATAATAATAAGGAAATGAGACAAAAGAATAATCTCAGAATATCCATAAATATAAATTCCAACATCACAGAAAAGCCACCAGGCTAAAAGAAAAAGAGACTAAAGGCCCAAACATGGCCAACAAAAGTAAAAAGTGCAAAACAACGGTGCTACGCACCAACAACTAACAAAAGGCCTAAAACAAAATAAAGCTCAACAAAGACTCAAAGAATGGTCACCGGTGTCCACCAAAATCCTCCTGTGCAATCATGGACTCAGACTCAGCGTCAGCATGGCATCATGTACTCAACAACGGTCTCTGGCTCAGGGTCTAACATGTGACACCCAAAAGAGCAAGGGGCACATGTCAGCAAGTCTGGAAGACTTGTGCAAGTGAAACTGAAAGTACAAGTAAGAGCAACCTAAAAGTTCTAGCATGATGCAATGACATGGCAGTTAAAGTAATGAGTGCAACAGGTAAAGTAAAGCGAAGTAAGGTACGAGCATGGCATGACATTCACAAGACAAGTACAAGACAAGAAAAGTACGCACCTCGTGCACAGAGATTCCATCTTTTGGCTAGAGGGCGGATCAGGCCACTCCTAAGCTCAAGTGAACGTTTATCCCTACCCCTCCACGTGTGTCGAGCCAGGGCCTTACCCCCGAACGGTAATGCTCGCTTCTGGACCACGAGCCAGGAAGTGTGTAAACAAGTATGGCGTAGGGGTGCACCTAGCCGGACAAGTAGTACGAGGACAAGTATTGTAGCGTGTGCTACGATGCAACATTCAATGCATGGATGACATGGCATGGCAAGTAGTAAAGCGTACAGGTAAGGAAAGTAAACGTGACAGTTTAGCATGCATGAATGACAAGTTTAATGGTTGGATCTAGCTTCGTTGTCAAGCTAGATCATTTAGGTGACGGATCTAGTTTCGTTGTCAAACTAGATCAAGTAGGCGTCTAGCCAGCTATCATTTCACTGACTAGTCTCTTTTACGCTAAAAGCAAGGAAGTGGCCTAAAAACATGGCCCTACACAAGAGTTGGCAAGTTTCACTTGCCTGCAAGCACGACGTCTGAGCACACCGTCCAATGAGTCCAAAATCACAATTATCCTACGTGCACAAGTCCACCGGCCTAAAGTCCATATTATTAATCTTGATTAGTGAATTTAAAACATTTAAAATACTTTAAAAATACTGATTTTAGTCTTGATTAGCATGCAATTTGGTTGGTGGTCCTAGGGGTGCAAAACGTTACCTCAACACGACGCGAAAGCTACACCGGCGTCGGGTAGCGACACCGGGGGTTGGAATAATAGAACGCGCTCCAAGTCCTGATTCCAATATAGTTTCCTCGCTGGAAAATTCAGAGCATCAACCCGGGCGACGATTCCAGATTCCAAAGCTCGCACGTGCGACGACGGGCTACGACGTGCGACGACGTCGTACGCGACGAATCCACGAAGAGCAAGCACCTAGGTGGGGCCCACAGTAGTCCTAGGGGCCTTTGGGGGACCCACAATAACTCTGGAGAACTTGGGGGCCCACGGAGGCAAGTGGTGCGACGGATGCGGGGTTGCGACGTATGGCCGTCAGTCGTACACAGCCAATACGGAGAGATTTCTCGGTCGTGCGCTCAAAATGCGGGGGCTGCGACGTTTGGGCTGCAGCGGCTGCGGTGCAGTGCTTGGTGCGAGGGCTTCCTTCGGTCAGACCGGTCGGGAGCCTCGGTCAGACGCTTGGATGCGGGGCGGGGCAGCGTTGCAACGTTGCAGCGCTTGGGCGCTCGGTCACAGCGGGCGGGGCGACCGGTCAGATGCGGAGCGATGCGGGGGAACGAGGCGGGGGTCGGTGCGGAGCGTGGTGCGGAGCGGGGCCTCGGTCTGACCGAGAGCCTCTCTCGGTCGGAGCGGGGGACGGGCGTGGGCGGCTGCTGCAGCGGGCGGAGCGGCTTGGGTGCGGGCGAGGCGACCGGTCAGAGCGGGCGGATGCGGTGGGTTTTCCTCGGTCGTACAGCAGCTGAACGTCGCAACGTTGCGACGAATCGTCGCAACGTCCAATTTCAAGTTTGGAAGAGGCTAGGGCTAATTTCTTTAGAAAATAGGTCTTGCTAGGGGTTGCTTATATAGTATAGATGGGTTGACTTGGTCTAGGGCTAAATCTAATAGGATTAGAATATTAAAATAATTTAAAATTTGAATTAAAACTACTCCAACTCACCCAAGGGTTTGACTTGGTCCAAATGAGCTGGAAATTGGCTCAAAAATTCTTTAAAACGTTTAAAACTCAAATAAATTTTATTTGGCCGAAAATAATTTATAAATTAATTATTAAAAATAATATAAAACTTGTTAATAATATAAAAGCAGTCAAATAAACTCCAAAAATTATAAAATAAATATCGTGGTGATCGTGACGACGAGTGTGAGCTAACTAAGAAGACAGATCTCAACTTCGACGTCGGACGACGAAACCAAAAATAGAAACGTCTCCCGTCAAAAGTGAAAGTCGCCACGTCTCATCGAATAAGTTTAAATTGTGGGAAAACGACTCGAGAAACGTCGTTCCAATTTAGTGCCACTATTTAATACTCTCAGAGACGTTCGCAACGGCATATCACACGAAAGTGTTCGCAAACGAACAAAGCCTAAAACAAACACGTGCACGGCCAAAAGCACGTGCACGAAAAACGTATAACGAAAAGTGGTCGTTACATCCTCCCCACCTTAGAATAAAGTCCGTCCTCGGACTTTCTAATATCGCTAGTCGCTCTAGTAACTACCCCAATCAAGTCATATAATAATTCAACCAGGTATAGTCATTACAAGTGCTTATATATGCACTAAGTAGTCAAACATTAATACTACTAACACGTATTTATATATATATTCACGTACGTATACACTTATACCTATTATAGCCAGTCAAATTCATACATGTATTTCAATCATATATATAAACATACATCCCTTATATAACTACTACTCGCAAAACAACAGTTCAGATACTCATATAAGGATAGTCTCACACTTAGCAAATACAATCATTGCTCTACCTATAGATAGCTACCTATGCACAAACATCAAGAGTATACTACCCTCTAATGTTCATCCAATACCAACATCTCAGCACATATAGTCACACCATACCATTATTAAATCAAATCTCACTATATATATATATATATATATATATATTCACCACTACTATAGTTTCACAACATATAGTCATACAGTGCACGCAAATAGTTCACCATATATTCTCATCACATACGGTCCTATAACTATGTTTACGACACGCCACATATATCGTAGTCATCAATTCCTATAACTAAGCACATACTTACCCGTGCATGGTGCACACCCATACACGCTAACATTTCATTTACATACACCAATCATACCATTATATAACTAGCACACAAACACACCTAGTTTTAGCTAGTACACATACGTTCACATAACAAGTCCTTAGTAAGTAACTATACCACAAGACCAACACCTATAACTATATACTGGCGTAGCGACCCACAATCATGTGCGTAGCACAACCAGGCACAACCACTCCTATCACTATACATACATCAAACATTGCTATATTCAAACTTCAGACATTCATTCAATATACTTAGAGTATACCCACTCAAGCTTGAGTGAGACTCAATACACATATCAGAATATTCTATATACGTAACACGACATTTATACCTATACCGATACCACTCCATTATATATATATGTCTACCAATACAACCATATACACACCATAGGTCAATCACACTTAATATTTATTCAGGCAATACTCACGTAGTTAAATCAATTTATATACCATAATAATAGTAACACAGACATCAGCACACGTATACTTATACTACCCTCCCTAGTACAAACATTCATCGTATAGTCACACATATGTAATGTATATATTCACACCATAGCCTACTACCTATAATTAGTATACTAACACATTCACACATACATAATTAAGATGTGCAATAGTCGTGTATACCTCACGGTATGCACGCATGCAACATCCAGCAAAAGCAAGCAATACCAATCAAAATTATACTCCTACTACCATATGTATATCACCTATATACTCAGGCATCAAAACATAACTACTTATGTCTAAACACAATGCATACCCACATACGAGCACACGCTCATACGTGCTAATATATATGGGTCACTCAATAGGCCTACTTACTTAACTATACGTACACTTATTATTATCACTACTATCATACACATAGCTTTACCAATCATTTACTTCAACCATTATAAGTATCTCTAACTACATACACAACTTAGATATTTCAACGCTAACTCTAATACACAGGCATCCCTAGTATAGTATAGCTATCCACACAAAAATCTATAACTACTAACACACCACAACTTCATACTATCACGAATAACTCCGAGTATATATATATACCACACAGTAGGAAAGCATCAATATACTATGGGGGTACACTCATTCAAGCCCACGTACACAACTTAGGTACGTGCACAACGACACCTCACAAGGGTCCAAGGGTCTACTAACGACTAGGGGTTGACACAGACATTGACGGACCCCAAGGCCTAAGCAATAAAGGGAGATCGAGGGCGAGACGAGGGAAGGATCGATAAGCACGAGTTCAGATAGGACGAATACAAGGAGACAGTTTGGTTAGGGAAAACATTGGCTCAATGGTGATGTTTAGGTTGAAGGAAAGGAGAGTGGTGATGCTTACAAAGGATGGAGAAAAGAAAATAGGGTAAAAGCACAAGCTGAAATACGTGGATTTTGAAAACTGTCATTCTTCAGAAGTTAAATTCCCAGTCTGAAAAGAATTATTTGGAGATTGATAAAACGAGTTGTTCAAAATAAATTTGAGTCGAATATTCATAATAAGAGAAAATGGTCTATTGGTTTTAAAAATCATTTTAAAACGAAGTAGAATCATTTACACGAATATTAAGGACATTGTTTAGAAAATTTATACGTCAATAATTAAATATAATGTTGCCAAAAGTTTTTGAAAGTCAAAGAATGAAATCAAGTAACTGAAAGATTTAAACTCATGTTAAATGCTTTCAAAACTTTTAGGCTATGGAAGATTTAAAATAATCAATTTTGAAACTTCTTTTAGAAAACCATGGTTTGCCAAAAATGAGAAACTGATTTACAAAAGGTTCTTAATATACGAGCACAACAAGTCTGACACGGATATAAAAATAATTGAAATTCAATTTGGTTTAGAAATTTCTTCTAAAAGCGTGTATGGTGAGCGGAAAGAAAGTAGTAGTAACTTAGCATAAGAATTATCAGGATCAAATAGCAAATCTTTAAAATCAAATCAGGGAGGGTCTAAAGCAGGAAGAGGTCATGAAAATAGTAATTTTGCAAAAATCTGAAATAGTGAGAATGACGAGCAAAAACCAACTTGCTGAAATCTGAAATTCCATGTGACTTGAAAAGTATATTAAAAGTAAACACGATGTATTATTCAAATGGCATAAATAAGAGGGAAAATTATAAATCAAACTGAGCAAAATAAACGTACGGTTCAGAATAAAATTAGTATATGAGGGAACGACACATTTACACAAGTACGAAAAACACAGGCTGGGAAAATACTATAAACTAGTATCCAGAAATTCCGACAACGTTTTAAAAATTTAAATCAACGAAGGGGGATGAAGTATAAGTATACATGCATTGAAATTTGGGATCAAAATTTAAACTTCGGAAAGGAGGAAGTCGAAAAATACTTTCAAGAGTTTCAAAGTTCATAATAGAGAGGTTCGAAAATTGACGACGATCGTTACGGGGCGATCTCGTGAATCGAGGCAAGAGAATTGGTCCGATGATCCAAACATACATACGCATAGGATATGAATCAGAAGAGGCTACGGGGAAACTCCTACGGTCGACCAACTAAAGATTAGGAACCAGGCGCTAAGACTTCTAAAGGTTAGACGGTAAAGAAATGCGTTCAGCTTGGTCCGAAATCGATGAACCCAAAAGCGAACGTCTAAAGGAGATTCTAGAAGTCTAATATGGTCAGGGTTAGGCAGTAACCACTAAGGTAACTCCTACGACGATTAAATCAATTGCTAGAAGGGAGTCTAACTACAATCAGGGGCCTCTAACTATCAAGCACAGACGTCTAACTAAGTCTTCTTACCACCTAGTGACGTAGGAAAACGACTAGACTCAGGGCTTATGACTCGGATGTTGCAATTTATTTAATGGACATTCCGTTATTATCGTTGTTCCGTTAATTCGCAATTGCAAGATTGGACCTGCATGGGCCACCAACAAAACCTGTCACGCCCCGCTTCCCAAAAATATGGAGGCGAAGCGTGAGAAGGTCCGCTCAGACTTGAAGCTACAAAGCTGCAAGTCTGATAAGCGTCTATCAATTTAAAACTGCAGGTCCTTGCAACGCGAACGAAACAAAGATAATAATAAGGAAATGAGACAAAAGAATAATCTCAGAATATCCATAAATATAAATTCCAACATCACAGAAAAGCCACCAGGCTAAAAGAAAAAGAGACTAAAGGCCCAAACATGGCCAACAAAAGTACAAAGTGCAAAACAACGGTGCTACGCACCAACAACTAACAAAAGGCCTAAAACAAAATAAAGCTCAACAAAGACTCAAAGAATGGTCACCGGTGTCCACCAAAATCCTCCTGTGCAATCATGGACTCAGACTCAGCGTCAGCATGGCATCACGTACTCAGCAACGGTCTCTGGCTCAGGGTCTAACATGTGACACCCAAAAGAGCAAGGGGCACATGTCAGCAAGTCTGGAAGACTTGTGCAAGTGAAACTGAAAGTACAAGTAAGAGCAACCTAAAAGTTCTAGCATGATGCAATGACATGGCAGTTAAAGTAATGAGTGCAACAGGTAAAGTAAAGCGAAGTAAGGTACGAGCATGGCATGACATTCACAAGACAAGTACAAGACAAGAAAAGTACGCACCTCGTGCACAGAGATTCCATCTTTTGGCTAGAGGGCGGATCAGGCCACTCCTAAGCTCAAGTGAACGTTTATCCCTACCCCTCCACGTGTGTCGAGCCAGGGCCTTACCCCCGAACGGTAATGCTCGCTTCTGGACCACGAGCCAGGAAGTGTGTAAACAAGTATGGCGTAGGGGTGCACCTAGCCGGACAAGTAGTACGAGGACAAGTATTGTAGCGTGTGCTACGATGCAACATTCAATGCATGGATGACATGGCATGGCAAGTAGTAAAGCGTACAGGTAAGGAAAGTAAACGTGACAGTTTAGCATGCATGAATG
The DNA here is from genome assembly GCA_030789695.1 of Scilla litardierei. NCBI lineage: Eukaryota > Viridiplantae > Streptophyta > Magnoliopsida > Asparagales > Asparagaceae > Scilla > Scilla litardierei. Next base: position 181,398,002 of record CM061133.1, on the reverse strand, counting down.
ACAAGTTTAATGGTTGGATCTAGCTTCGTTGTCAAGCTAGATCATTTAGGTGACGGATCTAGTTTCGTTGTCAAACTAGATCAAGTAGGCGTCTAGCCAGCTATCATTTCACTGACTAGTCTCTTTTACGCTAAAAGCAAGGAAGTGGCCTAAAAACATGGCCCTACACAAGAGTTGGCAAGTTTCACTTGCCTGCAAGCACGACGTCTGAGCACACCGTCCAATGAGTCCAAAATCACAATTATCCTACGTGCACAAGTCCACCGGCCTAAAGTCCATATTATTAATCTTGATTAGTGAATTTAAAACATTTAAAATACTTTAAAAATACTGATTTTAGTCTTGATTAGCATGCAATTTGGTTGGTGGTCCTAGGGGTGCAAAACGTTACCTCAACACGACGCGAAAGCTACACCGGCGTCGGGTAGCGACACCGGGGGTTGGAATAATAGAACGCGCTCCAAGTCCTGATTCCAATATAGTTTCCTCGCTAGAAAATTCAGAGCATCAACCCGGGCGACGATTCCAGATTCCAAAGCTCGCACGTGCGACGACGGGCTACGACGTGCGACGACGTCGTACGCGACGAATCCACGAAGAGCAAGCACCTAGGTGGGGCCCACAGTAGTCCTAGGGGCCTTTGGGGGACCCACAATAACTCTGGAGAACTTGGGGGCCCACGGAGGCAAGTGGTGCGACGGATGCGGGGTTGCGACGTATGGCCGTCGGTCGTACACAGCCAATGCGGAGAGATTTCTCGGTCGTGCGCTCAAAATGCGGGGGCTGCGACGTTTGGGCTGCAGCGGCTGCGGTGCAGTGCTTGGTCCGAGGGCTTCCTTCGGTCAGACCGGTCGGGAGCCTCGGTCAGACGCTTGGATGCGGGGCGGGGCAGCGTTGCAACGTTGTAGCGCTTGGGCGCTCGGTCACAGCGGGCGGGGCGACCGGTCAGATGCGGAGCGATGCGGGGGAACGAGGCGAGGGTCGGTGTGGAGCGGGGCCTCGGTCTGACCGAGAGCCTCTCTCGGTCGGAGCGGGGGACGGGCGTGGGCGGCTGCTGCAGCGGGCGGAGCGGCTTGGGTGCGGGCGAGGCGACCGGTCAGAGCGGGCGGATGCGGTGGGTTTTCCTCGGTCGTACAGCAGCTGAACGTCGCAACGTTGCGACGAATCGTCGCAACGTCCAATTTCAAATTTGGAAGAGGCTAGGGCTAATTTCTTTAGAAAATAGGTCTTGCTAGGGGTTGCTTATATAGTATAGATGGGTTGACTTGGTCTAGGGCTAAATCTAATAGGATTAGAATATTAAAATAATTTAAAATTTGAATTAAAACTACTCCAACTCACCCAAGGGTTTGACTTGGTCCAAATGAGCTGGAAATTAGCTCAAAAATTCTTTAAAACGTTTAAAACTCAAATAAATTTTATTTGGCCGAAAATAATTTATAAATTAATTATTAAAAATAATATAAAACTTGTTTAAAATATAAAAGTAGTCAAATAAACTCCAAAAATTATAAAATAAATATCGTGGTGATCGTGACGGCGAATGTGAGCTAACTAAGAAGACGGATCTCAACTTCGATGTCGGACGACGAAACCAAAAATAGAAACGTCTCCCGTCAAAAGTGAAAGTCGCCACGTCTCATCGAATAAGTTTAAATTGTGGGAAAACGACTCGAGAAACGTCGTTCCAATTTAGTGCCACTATTTAATACTCTCAGAGACGTTCACAACGGCATATCACACGAAAGTGTTCGCAAACGAACAAAGTCTAAAACAAACACGTGCACGGCCAAAAGCACGTGCACGAAAAACGTATAACGAAAAGTGGTCGTTACACTTGCTCAAAATTCGGAGTTACTCGATCGAAGACTTGGTGTGTTTTTCAACGAAGAGAGTGCACCCCTATTTATATAAGGAGTCGGCACCTCTCTTTTCGTTGCGAGAAATGTGGGACACAGATTAAAGAAGAGGGATTTAATTTGGCTAATTGAAGTTTAGTAAGCCTTTCACAAAGGCTAACTTCAACGAATTAAATCTCTTCATCCATTAAAATTTAGACACCAAACAAGATATCATTTCGAAGGGTTTCGAATGGTGAACGCGTAGGATCGAACGGTGATGAATTCCGACTTCGTTTGACCCCTCAAACAATTGCCCAAAGATGGGCAAAAAGTCAATTTTCGTAGCCATCAAAAGGGTTTCCAAAAACCCTAATTAACTTAAGTTACGGGCGCGCCCGCCAAGCTTAGCGGGCGCGCCCGCCAAGGCAAATGGGCGCACCCAAGTGGTTCTAACCCACCTTGCCTTTGATTGTTTTTGTGTTTTCGGGCTCGTTTGAGCTCCGTTTTGAATGCGCTTTGAACCTGTGTTTAGACCGGGACGATCCCGTCAACCAGGTAACCCTTTCCAATGCTTTTATTCCTACAAATATTGTTGTAACCAATTTACAACACGTTTAATCTTGTTTACATCGAATGCAACATTGTCCCCATCTACGACTTAGTCTCACAACTAGCTTGTGAACTTAACTATTCCATTTCATCGAATGAATTCCTCTTATATATCTTCCTATTACTAATACACGAATACTACTCAGTGTGAGACACTACAGCCTGACCTTACTGCAGGTTGGGGCTCGAAACCCCTAAACAATGGTCACCACGAGCCGCAGTTGTCGTCCATGTTTCAGAATCATCATAACGTGATCGACCCATTGACAAAATTATTGTTGGGTTCACTCTGGCTGTGTAAGTGATGCATACTATTAGCTATAGTCCCTTCGTCAAGACTGTGTCCCTGCTGACCTAGGGTACGGTTTACTGTCAACCCCATTAGTTAGCATTGGTCAGTATACGACGGTCTTTATTGTATTCACGTTATACATCTTACAACGTACCCCGGCCGAGGATTAACACAAAGACCATATTGAGTCTGTGACACTAACGTCCCTTTAACGGAAGAGACGAATGCCATCTTAGTCATCTACTCGCCTCGAGAGCTTCAGGTGTAATTCAACCTAAGATCTTTCAGCAGGCCTAGCCTCAAAGCTAAATCAAAGGTCGAAGCGACACTGTTCATTCACAGGTTCGTATAAATGACTTCAGGTCTTAAGGACCAGCTTACCTTTCATCACTCTAGAGTTATTATAGACAGTTTAGTTAAAGTTAACCATTTAATAACTCTAAGTTGGTCGTTCCGTGAACTCATTCTCCAATGAGCACCTATGTCTCGTCTCCGGCTTCACCAAGTCAAATGACTATGAGATCATCATTACCCTAAGGTAAGACAAAGACAAAGTGGTCTGTCCGATGTGCCAATATCCAGTTCTCGACACATCTATGACCACGAACCATTTAAGACTTACGTTTCTGTTCAGTCACTTACTACTCATAATCGAGATCTTATCTGGATACGTAAGGACCTAACTATAAGTCTATGGACATTATCTAAGTATATTATTCATTCGAATTTATACTTAGGATAATGGATACCATATTATATCTTAACAAGACGTATACTTGGGATAAATCACCTTATGGGCATATAACCTCCTACAGGTTGGTCCGCCAGAGCTTGTGGGGTCTGAAGGAGGGAGATGGTCTTGAGGGTTACAGATGGAGAGATCTGCGATGGAGGGCTGAGGTTGTTGGTGGCTGGTCGGAAGGATGGAGGTTTAAGAGAGGTCGTCGGGGTTGGGTTTTGTAGTAGGAGGAGGTGTGGGGTCCTCTGGGTTGTTGGATGTGTTGTGGTAGCGGAGAAAAAGGCCGCACAAGTTGGTAGAATCGTGGAAGGCTTGGGGAGGAAGGTGGCATGCATGCGGTCGCCGGAGTGGAAGGAGTTGACGCCAGAAGTTTTATGGGGAGGAGAAGCTCGGAGTTGGGTTTGCATGGCCTGGGATAAGGGAGGTGAAGTGTGGCTTAGTCGGAGGAGCTGGGTCAAGGCGAGGAGGTAGCGGCGTCGGAGTGACAATGGCGGAGACTCGAGGCTAGATCATCGGCATTGTGTGGCCCCGGCTTAGGGGAGAGGCTTTCGGAGTTAGAGGATGTTGTGGTTGCTGCGAGAACTAAGCTTGCATGGGTTGCTTGTGCTTGGGTTTTTGAAGAAGATGAAGGAGAATAAGAAGGAGAACGTGTGTGACTGGGTTGTTTGGATCTCATGTGCGAGAGATCTGCATGCTTGTGTAATGGTCACTTTTTGATCGTGTGCTTTTCGTGCGCATACTTCTTTTCATACGCGTATTTATTGTGACCTCTTCTTGTATCCCAAACATGCAAAGTTATATATCGTTGTGACCCTCTGAGAGAGTACTTATTTGTGTAATTTTTTGTGAACATCATTTCACGGGTCATTATTCCACAAATCAGCTTTGATTGAAGGGGTGTCAAAACTTTAGACTTCGATGTTTGACCTTTTTATTTTTAGCACCGTTTTCCGTTAACTTAGCACATGACCGATCATCATAGTATCGATTCTCTCGTTGACACGGTCATCCCAATATTTCTCTTATATTTTTCGGACACCGCTACTCACTTTTAATCTGTAATTAACCCTAGACGTATCCCTAATCCAAATCTCTAATTAAAAATCAAATCAAACCCCCTAGGAATCCTACGTATCATGTTAATATTCTCCTAGCTATTTTCCACACTAGATCTACCCTCTCCCTCTCACACTCTCTCTCCAATCAACCCTAAGTCTACAACCCTATATAGCAAACCCACATTGTTATAACGTATTGAAGCCTAGGGTTTTCTCATTCACAGCCGTCATCTTCCTCCATCAACCGCAGCCGTCACCCATCTCCCTTGCCCACGACAGTCACCGACCAGCCCCATAACTCCGGCCCCTCCTTCCCCCGTGCGATCGTTGGACTGCCCATCCAAACCCCCTAAAACACCGGCCTCTCCTCCACATATGCCGCACAACACCCTCCCATTTGTATACCGCACAACCTGCCACCAACCCTCCGGCTAGCCACCTCCCGTGGCCTACCGTACCACCTGCCGGCTTCCCACAAACCCACACAGCCACCGGCAACTACAGCCACCGGTGCACCCATCTGCCGCATCCCCCCATAAACAGCCGCATCTCCCCTTTAGATCCGGCCCCTCCTCCACCTAAAACTGTCGCACAAACAGCCCCATCTTGCCGGCCAACTTCCTAGCAGTCGGCCAAGTCACGGCAGCAGACCCCCTTCTCCACTATGCGCACAAAAACCGCACCTCCCTCTCTTCCCTTAGCTCCGTCCATCTCCCCATTGTTGCCAGCCTGCCCTCCACGCAAAACTGTCGGCTGCCCCTAGATCCAACAGTCCTCCCCCAGGCCGAGCACTTGCCGGCCTCTCTTGCCCGTACGGCCATCGATGTTTTGCTTCCTTTAGTTGTCGTCGTCTTCGTCGTAGTCTGCCGTACCTCGCTCGCTACCAGAATTCAACCCCTGACGTCGCTATCCGGCGTCAGTGTAGCTCTCGCGTTGTGTTGAGGTAAACCCCGAACCGTAGTAACCCGCACCTATATGTTTAACAAGATAAAAACCGGTAATTTTCCTTGCTTGGATTAAATAACTAATTTAAGATAAATGAATATGGGACGGTACGTTGGATGATTGTGGTTTGAGCACATATGAGTTTCTGGACCTGTTGATTTGAGACTTGCAGACGATTATTTCAGGCAAGTAAAACTTGCTCAGTTGATTGTTAGGCCATGTTTAGGCCATTCTATGATTTTTGTGTAAAAGAGTCTAGGTGATGAAATGATAGTCGCCATGCTTGATCTTGTTTGACAACGAAACTAGATACGACACACATACTTGATCTAGCTTGACAACGAAGCTTGGTCCGACATCCTTGCCATGTCATTTCATGCATATCACATGTCACGTTTAATTTTGATATACTGTACGCATTCAATAACTGTTTTCATACTATCAATATGCATCTCGCATGTCATTTCATGCATTTGAATGTATTGTCATGAATGTGTAGCACACGCTACAAATAAAATGTAAGATGTGGCGAGTAGGATTCTGACTCATATATCATAAAAAGGATAAGCTGCGACGAGTAGGATTCTGACTCCTATATCATGTAATAAGGCTAGGTGCACCCCTATGTCAAATAAAGAACACTTCCTGGCTCGTGATCCAGAAGATGAGCGTCGGTTCATATACACGTAGAGGGGTAGGGTTAAGCGATCACTCAGCGCAGAAGTGTGCCCGTACAGCAACTTCAGCTAAAAGGCGTAAACCATGTGACGTCCCCCGCTTATGTGTGCTAGATGTGTGCAATAATACGATTGTGGGCGTGAGATTTAAATATTTGTAACCGCAAGCGCACGGTGTTGTAGTGTGGCTTGGGGGTCGAACTCAGGGAGGCGTGGATGTGCTTGTGTCAAAGAGGATCAAATTCACCCCATGGGCGAGCTAGCCCGGATCGAATGATGGTTTGTCACGATAAATGGAATGCAAGGTATAAACAATATAAAGGAAAAACCCGGGACTTTGGTTTCCACCCTATCGTGCGATTCTCGTCGATACGGCCTACGGGTAGGATAGCGATCGAAATTAGGGTCTAATGGTGAGACGTTTCCTCTAAGAGTGGTACCAGCGTCCCATGGGCCCAATATTCCGGTCGGTGCCCAGAATGATACACCGGACTTCCCGGGTTTGATCAGTGGGCACTCCCGTGTCCATTAACACTGATCGACTCCGAGAGCACTAAGCTCGCAATGATAACTCCCAACATCTCATCCTGCCGCTCCCGCATGCTAGGATTCGGCGTCTACGCTAAGGGCGTGAGCTATGGCTATGGAGTCAACCGCCAAGTTTATTCCCCGTTGGCCAACGGTCAAAGGCGGTCTTTTTCCCGCCGATGACAATAAAAAACCCCGCGTAACCGTTAGATTCCTAATCCCTATCGATTTCCTAGACCTATGGATGCATCGGGGAGAGCCCACGAAGGGGTTTCCGCCAAAATCCCAGATTTGGGAACTACTCACACATATTTAGTAAAAAGCGATCTAAACAGAAATCGACCGTAAAAATCATGATCAGACAATAGAAATGCAATGGTAGTAAAGCAATTAAGATAATACTAAAGTTTGACAAAGATCTGAAAACTTACAAAAACTGGGAAATTACAGCCGTCACAAAATGAAGAAAACAGTAAAAAATAACCAACTCCCGTTTCTGGAAAACCTAGGGGTTCTATATATAGAAAATGATATCACCCGATCGGTTGACAAGTCAACGGATCAGGTGATCTGCTTCACTCATTTACAGCACAATGCAGGACTTCACCCGGTCATCTTCACCTGGTCGGTTGACATATGAATGTGACCGGTTGGATCTTGGTGCCGTCGGGTGAGGAGGCCGGTTGAGCTGACCGTGTCTTGGCTCTGGAGATTCGGCTACAGATGAACCGATCGGGTGAAGGTCACCCGATCGGTTGGCAATCACAATAAAAATCCAGAGACTTTGGGCTTTTGAACCGGCCTACGAACTGACCGGGTGACTTCTTGTGAGCTCCAAGCTGCGTCCGGGTGGTGCACGCGTGCATCACCCGATCGGTTGAAGATGACCAACCGATCGGGTGAGGGGCTGAAAGATGATATCATCGTCGTTTGACCCCCTGGATCATGTGTGACTCCTCCCGTTGCTCCGGGGACTTACGATATCGTCGTTTTATGTCCCCTATGCCAGTAAACTCCTGCAAAATACGGAAAACACGGAAAAGTGAAAGAAAACAAGAAAACACGAGAAAACGAATATAAGACGGCGGTAAATAACGGAAAAACACGGAAGAAAACGTGCACAAATATATGAAATATGTCACGACCCGCTTCCCTAAAATGGAGGCGAGACGTGAAAAGGTCCGCACGGGAGTGGAGCTGTGAAGCCCCAAACCCGATAAGCGTCAATAAAACATAAGCAGGTCCCTGTAACCACATACGGAGCAACAATAATAATAAAAGGAGAGACAGAACTTAAATTCTCATATCTCATAAATTGTCCAACATGAAAATAAGTCCAACATCCAGAAAAGCCACCAGGCTAAAAGAAGGAGTCTAAAGGCCAAGAACAAGGCCAACAAAAACAACGACACAACAAAGTATAGGTGCCACGCACCGACAACAAAACAGCAGTCTAAAACAAAAAGGGAAACACAACGAAAACACTAGGACTGGTCCCCAGTGTCTACGTACTCCCCGTCAAACACAAGCTCGGGCTCGGCGTCAGCAAACACCTCGTCCTCAACAAGGTACTCAGGCTCAGGATCTAACATGTGTCACCCAAAAGAGTAAAGGGGCACATGTCAGCGAGTTTAAAAGACTTGGGCAAGGAAACTGAAAGTAAGGCAACTAGCAACCTAGCAGTTATAGTATGCATGACATGGTAGTTATAACATGAGTGCACAATCAAGACATGGCAAGACAATTTGTACAAGAGAACAGTTATCGGGACAAGACAAGAGTAGCCAAGCTACTATCAATCTCAATCAATTCACGTTTCACTGTTGTTTGTAGATGTTTACGCCTTACAGCTGAATGGTTTCACATTCACGCTGATTGGCCGCTTAACACTACCCCAAAACCCAGAGTTTACGCCTTACCACTGCAGTTGCTGATCGGGCAGACTCCCAGTTGATTGGCCGCTTAACTCTTACCCCCAATACCCACATGTAATCGAGCCAGGGTCCCCGCACATGAGCCCAGTAAATGAGCCGGGGTTGCCCCGCACAGGAGCTCGCATTCTAGTTCACGATTCATAAACATTTGGCGTAGGGGTGCACCTAGCCGGAAACAAGCAATTCGGGCATTGGCTATCAACCAACACATGGCCCGCTTCTGGAACACGAGCCAGGAACACAAGCATTGTAGCGAAGCTACGCAATCACGGAAATACTTAAAGGATGCAATGACATGACAATTAATTTGCGTACCGTTAATGGAAAGTAAACATGACATGGTAATTGTGCAACATGCTAAATGTCGGAACTAGCTTCGTTGTCAAGCTAGTTCCCCAATTTGCGCCTAGGCGAGTATCATTTCGTCGCCTAGTCTCTTTTACGCCTACAACAAGCAAATGGCCTAAAACATGGCCTAAACCCTAAGTGGCAAGTTTCACTTGCCTAGCATCGGGGATGACGATCACGAAGGTTTGTCTCGTGGATGCTAAACTACGGGGAAATCGCTGTTATGGGGAAACAATCATCAAACAACATGAAATTTCATTAGGGTTTCATAAAAATACAAATAGGTTATGAAAACATCGAGAGATCGATTTCTTACCGAGAGGAGGCGGAAGAAACACTCCGGAGAACCTAGGAACCAGATCTGGAAACCAATGGAGAAGTTTGGGAAACTAGGGTTTTTGGGGGATTTTGGGGATTTGGTGAGATTTTGGGGAAGATGAGAGGTAGAATGAGTTGATGGAGGGTTTAGATGATGGATTTAGGGCTTGGAATGAAGGAATAAGGGTTTGAGGAAGATGGGGGCTCAATGGGGGAGAAACTAGGGTTTTGGGTCGAGTGGAGGAAGAAGAAAACGTTTGGGAGGGGTATAAATAGGTTGGGCTGGCGGCTGCCCAGAAATTAGGGTTTTAATACAGACTAGTCGGTCAAAGAGCAACCACTGACCGACTAGTTTGGCAACTAGTCGGTCGGTCGACCAACGCAGACCGACTAAGTGTAAACAGTAACTTCTGAACGAAAATAGGTTTTAGATTTAGTCGGTCGAAGAACAAAACGGACCGACTAGTTTGATATCTAGTCGGTCGATGAACGTTCTTAGACCGACTAAGAGTGAACAGTATTGATACCAAAAATAAGTTGAAGAGTTAGTCGGTTAAATAAGCATTGCTGACCGACTAGTTTGCAACCTAGTCGGTCACCTAACGTTCGTAGACCGACTAACGATAAACAGTAACTCCTGAATAATTTAGAAAGCCAACTAGGCGGTCCAAGAAGGATTGCCGACCGACTGGATCGTCATCTAGTCGGTCGGTGCCCCTTCTTACACCGGCTAATAAGCACCAAAAGTTCCGATACGGAGCGCGGGACCCCGGGATCGATTCCTAAGACTCCTAGGCTTGATCTAACAGTAAGATACGGCCGTTATGAAGCCCGTCACGAATGACATACTTCGAAATCGACGATCCTAAGGAAGAAACGAGAAAACACGACGAATCGATCGGAAATGAAAGCTACGGAGACGGAAATCACACAAAAGGAGAAAATCCACCAAAACATATATTATAATATAATAAATCCAGATACAAGGAAACCAGTCGTTACATCCTCCCCAACTTAAGAAAAATTCCGTCCTCGGAATTTCCAAACACTCACGTGTCCGGAAACAAAAGTGGGAAACGCTCTCGCATCTCATCCTCATTCTCCCAAGTAGACTCTCCAGGTGAGCCGTGTCGCCACATCACCCTCACAAGATTGACAATCTTGTTCCGAAGCGATTTCTGACGCCTGTCCAGAATCCTGCACTGGATGCTGGTCATACGTCATATCGGGGCGAACGGTAATCTCCGAAAAATCCACAGCATGAGACGGATCGCTAATGTATCGATGAAGCTGTGACACATGGAAAACATTGTGAACTCCTTCCAAAGATGGCGGCAAGGCCAAGCGATAAGCTACCTCGCCAACCCTCTCCAAAATGTCAAACGGTCCAATGTATCGCGGGCTCAACTTCTCTCGCTTCCCAAAATGAATCACACCGCGATTCGGGGAAATCTTCAAGAACACATGGTCGCCTGGCTGAAACTCCAAAGGACGACGTTTAGCATCCGCCCAATGCTTAAAACGGTCCTGAGCAATTCTCAACCTCTCCCGAATGTTCCTGACGATATCCACGGCCTCCACGATCATCTCAGGTCCCAACAACTCCCGATCACCAACGTCATCCCAACTCAATGGCGATCGACATTTCCTCCCATAAAGAGCGGCGAAAGGCGCCATGCCAATACTCGCCTGGAAGCTGTTGTTGTAAGAAAACTCTACCAGATGTAGATGGTCCTCCCACGAACCCTTGAAATCCAACATGCACGCCCTCAGCATGTCTACCAAAATCTGAATCGTCCTCTCGGACTGGCCATCCGTCTGCGGATGGTACGCCGTGCTGAAACTCAGACGCGTACCCAAGCTCTTCTGGAAACTCTGCCAGAACTAAGATGTGAACCTCGTGTCTCTGTCCGACACGATACTCACGGGGACTCCATGAAGTCGCACAACCTCCTGCACGATTCACGTTACATCACCATCCAAACTAGGAAAAGGAAATAAAAACGGAGAGTAAAAGAATTTTACCTCCATATATCTCCTTGCTAGCGCCTCAGTAGACTGTCCCACTCGGAACGGAATGAAGTGCGCAGATTTGGTCAATCGATCTACGATCACCCAAATCGCGTCATTCTGCTTCGGACTCCGAGGTAGTCCAGTCACGAAATCCATAGTGATGTGTTGCCATTTCCACTCCGGAATCGGAAGCGGTTGTAGCAACCCGGCCGAACGCTGATGCTCCGCCTTCACTTGCTGGCAAACCAAGCACTTGGCTACACTCCGAGCCACACTCCTCTTCATACCATGCCACCAATAATTCAGACGAAGATCCTGGTACATCTTGGTGCCACCAGGATGCACAGAATACGGCGAACTGTGTGCCTCCACCATCAACTCCTCTCTAATATCTCCAGCTGGCACACACAACCTGGCTCCAAACCTCAGCGAGCCATCCTCATGAATCTAAAAGTCAGTCCGCAGACCGGCTTCCACCTGCTCCCGAATCTTCACCAGCTTCGGATCCTCAGCCTGGCCAGCCTTAATCCGATCCACGACCGTCGACTGTACCTGCATGTACATCAACGACGAAGCCTCCCCAGGAAGAACAATCTCCACACCAGACTCGCAAAAATCCTGCTGCAATCTCCACTGCGAGGTCAAAATCATCACCGCTGGAAGCCTACTCAGCGCATCAGGGACCACATTCACCTTGCCAGGGTGAAACTGCAAATCAATCTCATAATCCGCCATAAGCTCCAACCATCGACGCTGTTGCATGTTGAGCTCCTTCTGAGTAAAAATATACTTCAAGCTTTTGTGATCGGTGAAAATCTTCACTTTCTCACTCAGCAGGAAGTGCCTCCAAATCTTAAGAGCAAGCACAACGACAGCCAACTCCAAATCATGCGTCGGGTAATTCTTCTCATGAACCTTAAGCTGACGAGACGCATACGCCACAACATGCCCATGCTGATGCAACACACAACCGAGACCCTTGCCAGAAGCATCGCAAAAGATCTCAAATCCACCGCTGCGATCAGGCACAACAAGAATAGGGGCAGTCGTCAACCTCTCCTTCAGAATACCAAAAGCATTCTCACAATCACCCGACCAAACAAAAGCAACACCCTTCCGCGTCAACCTGGTCATCGGCTCAGCAATACGGGAAAAGTCCTTAATGAATCGCCGATAATAACCAGCAAGTCCAAGGAAACTCCGAATCTCAGACGCTGACGACGGAACATGCCACTCCCTGATGGCCCTAATCTTCTCGGGATCCACTGAAATACCATCTCCAGTCACCACATGCCCGAGAAAAGCAACTCTATCCAGCCAAAACTTGCACTTCGAAAACTTAGCATACAAACGATGCTTCCTCAAGATCTCCAACACCGTCCTTAAGTGCGAGGCATGCTCTTCCTCCGACTTCGAATAGATCAGAATGTCGTCAATAAAAATAACGACAAACTTATCCAAAAAGTCGTAGAAAATCAGGTTCATCAGATTCATGAAAACTGCGGGCGCGTTAGTTACGCTGAAAGGCATAACTACAAACTCATAGTGTCCATACTTCATCCTGAACGCTGTCTTCGGAACATCATCCTTCTTCACCTTCAACTGATGGTAACCACTCCTCAAATCCAATTTAGAAAACACCCTCGAACCTCCAAGCTGATCAAAAATATCATCGATGCGAGGCAACGGGTATTTATTCTTAATGGTCACCGCATTCAACTCCCGATAGTCCACGCACATGCGACGCGAACCATCCTTCTTCTTCACCAGCAGCACCGGTGCTCCCCACGGAGACACACTAGGATTAATATAACCCTTCTGCAAAAGCTCATCCAACTGCTTCCGCAACTCCTCCAATTCAGCGGGTGCCATACAATACGGCGCCTTTGAAATCGGCTGCGCACCTGGAACAAGATCGATAGAAAATTCTAAAGCTTGATCAGGTGGCAAACCAGACATCTCCTCGGGGAAGACGTCGCCAAAATCTCGCACCACAGCTGGCCACTCCAGCTCCATCTGCATAGCCACAACCTCCACCGGCCTGGCCCGAAATCTGGCAGGACCAAGCGAACTGCTACCACGACTGAACTCAAATACTGGATGTCCGGGAATCTCGAACACCACCTTCTTCCTCCGACAGTCGATCGTAGCATAGAAGCTCACAAGCCAGTCCATCCCAAGAACTGCATCATAGTTGATGATGTCGTGGACAATGAAATCAGCGAAAAGCTCATGTCCACAGACCACCAACGAGCAAGAATTGCAACCATGATGCACCGAGACCACGCCATTCCCTGTAACGATATTCCAACTCTTGGAAAGAGGGGACGTCGACAAGGAATGCCTCTCCACGAAGCTCCGAGAAATAATGCACATCGATGCACCAGAGTCAAAGAGGACTCGTGCAGGAAATGTGCACACCAAAACCACACCTAACAAGCAATTAACAATCAAACCCTAGTCTAGCAAACAACCATGTTCAAGCAAACAACACAATCTAAAAATCAAAACCAGCTAGGAAAGTAACAGCTAGATTGAGGATTACCTGCGATAACCTCATCCACAGCCTCGCTCTCCACCGCGGTCATCAGAAAAGCCTGCCTCCTCGGCGGAACAGCCTGCCGAAAAGCCTGTCCCTGCGGAACAAGAGCTGCTCCACGACCAGCAGGAACAGACGCTCGCTGCTGCAACGGCGGTGCTGCAACAGGTGCCCTCCGCAGCTGGTTCGCATGCTGACAATCCTTCGCGGCATGGGAAGCATCACCACAAACCAAACACTGGCCCAAAAACTTCCGACAATGATCCTTGATGTGGCCAGGCTTGCCGCAGAAATGGCAAGTCTTCAGAATAGGCCCTCCTGGCCTCTTAAACTGAGCTGGCTGATTAGGCTTGAAACCAGGCCTAACCACCGCTCTGGCCTGCTCCATAGGCCTCTTCCCAGCACCAACAACAGACCCCCTCCTCTGACTCAAGTTCAGCTCCTGTCTCCTAGCAGCGACCAGAACCTTCTGATAAGAGTCCAGATCGGAGGAAGACACAAAACTCTGGAGCTCCAAAGCAAGTCCCTGCAGGAACCTCTGAGCCCTCTCATCAGCATCATGCACCATCTTCGGTGCGAACCGACTCAGCCTAGTGAACTCTTGGTGGTACAGATCCACCGTCAAGCTCCCTTGCTTCAGATCAATGAAGCGCTGCAGCATCTCCTTCCTCGCAGCCTTCGGAAAGAATTCCTCATCAAACCTGGACTTAAAGGTAGTCCAAGCTATCGGCTCCACCAGCATCTTCTCTTCCGCATCCCACCAATTCCGAGCATTATCCTTGAGTTGCCTCCTCGCCAAATCAACCCATCCAGCCGGGGCGATCTTGGCCATCTTCAGATTGTCCTCGATGTTCCGAATCCACTCATCGACAGCCAGAGGACCCTTAGACCCATCAAAATACGCGGGACCCAGCTCCCGAAATTGCTTCGCTCCCGGCTCAGAGCGAGGGGCATCCGGAAGAGCCCCGGCAGCTCGAGCAAGTGGAACATTCTGGACTTGCAGGAGCACGCCCTGCTGCACTTGCATCATCTGGAGCATCATCCGCATCATCTCACTGTTGGTGGGTTCCCGCTCAGGCTCCTCATCATGAGGGAGCGCACCACTACCCCCACCACGGGTGAATCGTCTTCCTGCCATCTAGTGACACAGAAAACGAAGCAGATTAGACTCATAGCTTATGACTCGAACGTCGAACTTAGTTTGTTGGACATTCTAATATTATTATCGCTATTCCGACAATCACAGTTACAGAAGGACCTGCATGGACCACCAACAAAACCTGTCATGACCCGCTTCCCTAAAATGGAGGCGAGACGTGAAAAGGTCCGCACGGGAGTGGAGCTGTGAAGCCCCAAACCCGATAAGCGTCAATAAAACATAAGCAGGTCCCTGTAACCACATACGGAGCAACAATAATAATAAAAGGAGAGAAAGAACTAAAATTCTCATATCTCATAAATTGTCCAACATGAAAATAAGTCCAACATCTAGAAAAGCCACCAGGCTAAAAGAAGGAGTCTAAAGGCCCAGAACAAGGCCAACAAAAACAACGACATAACAAAGTATAGGTGCCACGCACCGACAACAAAACAGCAGTCTAAAACAAAAAGGGAAACACAACGAAAACACTAGGACTAGTCCCCAGTGTCTACGTACTCCCCGTCAAACACAAGCTCGGGCTCGGCATCAGCAAACACCTCGTCCTCAACAAGGTACTCAGGCTCAGGATCTAACATGTGTCACCCAAAAGAGTAAAGGAGCACATGTCAGCAAGTCTAAAAGACTTGGGCAAGGAAACTGAAAGTAAGGCAACTAGCAACCTAGCAGTTATAGTATGCATGACATGGCAGTTATAACATGAGTGCACAATCAATACATGGCAAGACAATTTGTACAAGAGAACAGTTATCGGGACAAGACAAGAGTAGCCAAGCTACTATCAATCTCAATCAATTCACGTTTCACTATTGTTTGTAGATGTTTACGCCTTACAGCTGAATGGTTTCACATTCACGCTGATTGGCCGCTTAACACTACCCCAAAACCCAGAGTTTACGCCTTACCACTGCAGTTGCTGATCGGGCAGACTCCCAGTTGATTGGCCGCTTAACTCTTACCCCCAATACCCACATGTAATCGAGCCAGGGTCCCCGCACATGAGCCCAGTAAATGAGCCGGGGTTGCCCCGCACAGGAGCTCACATTCTAGTTCACGATTCATAAACATTTGGCGTAGGGGTGCACCTAGCCGGAAACAAGCAATTCGGGCATTGGCTATCAACCAACACATGACCCGCTTCTGGAACACGAGCCAGGAACACAAGCATTGTAGCGAAGCTACGCAATCACGGAAATACTTAAAGGATGCAATGACATGACAATTAATTTGCGTACCGTTAATGAAAAGTAAACATGACATGGTAATTGTGCAACATGCTAAATGTCGGAACTAGCTTCGTTGTCAAGCTAGTTCCCCAATTTGCCCTAGGCGAGTATCATTTCGTTGCCTAGTCTCTTTTACGCCTACAACAAGCAAATGGCCTAAAACATGGCCTAAACCATAAGTGGCAAG